>JARHVA010005473.1:0-472500 GCA_037957365.1 Torreya grandis | reverse complement strand
CAAACAAAGAAATATAACTATGAAATTTAAAATTTAGCTAATAATATATATATATATATATATATATATATATATATATATATATATATATATATATATATATATAGTGAAAAATATCTTAAGAGTTATAACTAAAATGTATATTTATTTTGATATCACCAAATTGAAGTGTGATTGAAATTTTGGTCCCTTGGCCTTGTTTGCACTTGTAAAAACCTTAAAAATTAAAAGACAAGTGTGATTAAGTGGATTTTAAGTAACAAATAAAAGTGTATGTGAGATTTTTAGGAATTACTAAGCCTTTATCTCTCCACCTTATTTAATATAAAAATTTTAGGGGGTTTACTTGTCTCTAACCAAAAAAAAAAGAGTAAAAAATAATCCATTTCAAGATCTCAGGTTTTTATTTTTGTCTTAGAGAAATCATCATCGATTACCATAAACATCATTGTCAATTATTGTAATAAACATAGATTTGATTAGATCATTAAATTTTCCTACAACCACATAAAAAAATGTGTTTCAAAATAAAATCACTTGATAAATAAGTTTCAAACTCAAATTTATCACAGCCTTGCAAGAAAAAGGTTTTAAAGGTAATAAATATATCGTTAAGCACCAAAATGAAATCATGAAAATTTAAAATTTTCCATGTTTTTGGCTTGATCCATTTTGATGTAGAGATCATCATCGATTAATATAGAGATCATTTCTAATTCCTAAAATCAATGATGCTTTGATATGATCATCATCAATCCCTATAAATCTATTATAAAATGACATTGATTTCAAGGCTAAAACTCTAAACTTGAATAATTAAATGCATTTTTAATAAAAACTAAAGATATCATATAATTATCCTTATTGATATAGGGTGTGTGGTCCCACCAGGAATGATATTATGTCTCTTAGGTGCTTTAAGAGTAAATAAAATGTATATTATTCCATTGTTAGTCCAAATGATAAAAATAAAGGATAACAATACACTAGGACTAAACATACTTTCCTAAGAATTAGGGAGAGCATAATTTAATAAACAAGATCACAAAATAGAGATAAAAAACACAAATAATCTACCTTATTTATCAAATTTTATGCTTACTTATTGGCATAAGGATGTTCATGCTCGAACTATGACAATTAGAGTCTTCTAAAAATACTTCTCCATGGTGTTAGCATCTCTCTAATGGTCACTTGTGGCTTGGTGTGAATCTTGGCATAAATTGGGATTTATAACACTAATCTTAAGAGATTATTAAAGGTATTCCAATAAAATAATCTTACACAAAAATGCGTATTGGCATATGGTGTGGCTACTTGTCTTTATATCTCCAAGAACTAACTATAACCATAGGGAGGTTAGGTTAATTTATAACTTTGGTTGAGTCTCAAAATAACTTAGGCTGATTTAGGTTAACCCTAGGTTGGATCAAAGCACTTATGAAATATTGACACTTCAGTTTTAGATATTTGTGAGTCATGGTAACTCATTTTATATATTTTTGAGGTTGTGATTCATAATTTTTGGAATATTTAGGAAATAATAAATCTCTTTATTAAGTACTTTGACCTTTTGACTTCATATTTGGCTAAAAATTTCTTTTTTTTTGATAAATGAAATTCACTAATTTGAATTGGAATTTTTTCTTAGGAAAGTTAATTAACATTTGTAATGTAATTAATCTTTTTTAGTGATTTTAGGATTCTGGTAATTGTTTTAAATGTTTTTTATTAATATCTTGACATGCCAAAAGTGTCAAATTACTAGGTTGTAATTTGACTAGGGTTAAAATTGAAGTAGGGTATTGGTGCATATAGGGTAATACACTAAATAAACTAGCCTCATCAAGTTTATAGATAATTAAATCCCTTACATGGATGAAATTTGGTAATTTAGGTGATTTTAGGATTAGATTGTGTCATTTTCTGTAAATTGAGTTCAATCCTAATTTAGGCATGAAAGTGGCCAAAACTAGGCATCTATCTCAGGTCAAGGAGGTATCTAAGGTAGTTATTTCTCACTCCTAGAAAGCTATACCATGGGAGATACTTATACACACTTAGAGAAATGAAATAGTCAACCCTATTTCATAAAATTAAAAATGTTTTCCAATCATCCAATATATATTACACATGTTCTACCAACATATATTACCAATAAAAACAAGGAATTCTAAGTGGAATTTGTACACTTTGAGTTACTGAATCAACCTATAGGAAAATAAAACATAGTTAATTATTAGTGTAGGTTTTTATTTTTCCCTATTTATTAATTAGGGAAATTGTATTTCTTGTGCATACATGGAGTTTTTCTACATTTGTGGGATAGGCTAGCTTATGTGGAGGTGTGTGTCATAGATGTGTCATAGGTGTCATAAGAATGTCATAAGTAACTCCCTTGATGGGAGTTACTTCTCTATTCTTAGCACCTTGTCACCACCTTTCATGGAGGAGTTACATTCTATTCTTGGGGTGCCTTGTCCACCTTTTGTGGAGGAGTTACTTTCGTACTCTCTTATTTGTAGTCCTCATTTTGGCCATTCTATGCTAACTCAGATTTAGTTTTCTCTATTTTGTTTTGTGCAATTTATCTTCTTGTTATTGTCAAATTGCTTTAGCATCTTGTGGTGTGCACTTGTTTATCTTGTGTGATCACGTCTTCATTGTACTCACGTTATCTGGATTCTGGAAACAACTTCGATATGGTATCAAAGCTTTTCCGGTAATCTTGTGTATGATCATGCTTTTAGCTTATTTTGAAATCAAGAAGAGTGGAGTTTTTTATTTTTAGATTTAAATAAAAATAAAAAAAATCTGTCAATATTTGGTTAGTTTTCTTGGAGATCCTTACATTTGGGTGTCTTTTGTTGTGTGGAGCAGAAGGACAAGCAGTTCTAAGCTCTTTTGGTCAGTAGTTCTAGTCTAGGGGCCAAGCTTATGTCCTTCAACAACATCAACTCCAACGCCACTTCTGCTGCCACATTTTTTTCTTTCCAGCGCCCTCCAATAGCAATCTACAGCCAAGCCATAAGCTGTACGGTGTCCAGCATCTAGCAAGTCAGCAAAATCAGGTCTGAGTTTTGTTTGGTGACACTTCTGTGCCTTGTTTTTGGTCCTTTCCTATTTGTTGTACCTAGTTTGCTGCGCCTTGTTTTTGGTCATTTTCTATTTACTGCGC
Source organism: Torreya grandis (assembly GCA_037957365.1). Lineage (NCBI taxonomy): Eukaryota > Viridiplantae > Streptophyta > Pinopsida > Cupressales > Taxaceae > Torreya > Torreya grandis. The sequence goes on along the minus strand of JARHVA010005473.1, from coordinate 469,322 downwards.
CTAGCTTCTAAGCTTCCTCTTCAACCAAGTCTTAGTCTCCAGCAAGGTGTTTCAATTCTGCCCTCAGACAGGCCATATGGCACCCTCCAACAAGCTATTTTTTGTCTTTTGTATAAGATAAATTCTGACTATTGTTTTAGGACGCCCCTTCCTACTTGGCGTCCCATGTGGCACCCAAGGACACTTGCCATTCTACCCAAACTGTCATTGCTTTATTTTTTTAGTGAGAAATTGACTTGATAAAAAAAATCAGTCAATTTGACTGAATAATAAATTTTTTAGACAGTTTGGTAATTTTTAGAGGTTTAATTTCCACTTGTATCTTCAACCTACGAAGACGAAGGATGAGGCCTAGGTTGGTAGGAGGCCGATTCGCCCTCACACAAACCTCATTTGGATTCTTCATTCCATGCTAAATCCAATGAGTGGTTGGAAGGCCACTTTCTCTCCCCATAACAGACATTTTTTTAATGTTTTAGTGCTTTTTTTTTGCAAAAACACTAGTTTACGAGAAAATTGTAACTTTAAAATCTTGCAAACGGTAGCTCAGTTTTGGGTGCCGTATTTTGCAAAAGTGCTTGTAATTCAATTCTCCATAGTGTATACTTGTTGTTTTTCAAAAATCCACTAGTTTATAAAGTGCTAAAAATTTGGGTCTCCCGGGACGCATTTTCGGTTGAGTCCAACGTCCTATTTGCTTTTGACTTGCACTGATTGCTCTAAGACACATTTTCGGCTGAGTCTGATGTCTTTTGAGTGTGAACTTGCATATTTGTGGGGGGGGCTCAATATTTTTGGGGGGTGTGATTGCTATTTCACCACTTTCAAACTTCACTTTCATTCTCCTTTTTGCATACATTCACAACTTGCAATCAACACAACTTCACCTAATTTCAGCTAAAAATGGATTCTTTTCAACTCAAACCTCTAACACCCTTCAACTATCATAAATGGAAAGTTAGAATGTCAATCATTCTTAGAAGCAAAGGGTTGTATAGGATCACAATGGGTACAGAAGTAGAACCTAACACAGATGCTGAAAAGGTTAAGTGGTACAACCGTAGTGATGAAGCCTTTGCGTTACTGAGCTTGTCTATATCTCCAAAACTTCTCTTCCACTTAGAATCCTCCCAAACTCCTAATGACATATGGGACACCTTATAAAAATTGTTTGGGAAGCTTGATGAGATGAGAGGTCATGAGCTCGAAAACGAACTCATAAGTCTAAGTCATAGTAACTTTGACACCTTACAGGACTTCTTTACTATGTTTAAGGCCTTTAGATTGAAATTGAAAGAATGCGGGATAGAGAAGAAAGATGATCAACTCATTCTTTCTATTCTCATAAAGTTAGGCCCAAGTTATTCCGTCTTTGTCTCCACTTTCCATGCCACTAAAAGTGCCCTTGGCACTACATGGAAAATGCCTTCTTTGGATTCATTCATTGCTGACTTGACTAGAGAGCAAGATAAGATAATTCAAATGGGCAAAATGAAGTCTACTCAACCCCAAGCTTTGATAGCTGGAAATGGTAAGGACAAGACTTCAACAAAGAAGAAGAAGAAAAAAAATAAGGATCAAGAGAAAAAGAAAGAAAACACCAATTCTACCAAAAACAATACTGAGTCTTCATCCTCCAATGCTAAACCTAAGAAGGAAAAGGTTAAATGTGCCTATTGTAAAAAGAATGGACATGATGAACACAAGTGCATAAAAAAACAAATAGACCACCTAACTCATCTTCTAGAGAAGAATAACATAGGTGTTCCTAATTCCATCAAGCAGAATTCATCAACCCAAGATTCTACTAAGGCAAAGGGCAAGGGTAAGGAGAAAGAAAAGGGCAAGGCCCTTGTAGCTACAGCAGCTTCCACATCTTCATGGGTCATTGACTCGGGTGCTTCTCACCATATGGGCTCTTCACTAGTTGAGTTTTTATCTTTAGAGCCTTGTAGCATGATTTCAATTAGTTTGGGTGATGACACATCAGTTTCTATTACAGGGAGAGGGTCAGTTGAAATGGAAGGAGGAACATTCGACAATGTTCTAAGTGTTCCTTCTCTTTCAACCAATCTCTTATCAGTGTACCAAATCACTCACATTGATCAGGGCATAAGAGTTGAGTTTTCACCAAATTCAGTATCTATCACAGAGTTGCATAGTGATACTACAGTGGCAGTGGGAAGGGTAGATCACCAAGCTAGGTTATACACCTTTTCACATTTTGCATCAGATTCTTCTCCTATAGCATTTTTGACTCATTCAGATGGAGTTAGCAAATTGTGGCATGAGCGGTTTGGCCACCTTAACTACCGCTATCTTGAGCAACTTTGTAAAAATGACATGGTCATTGGCTTGCCTCGTGTCCAATTCTCAAAAGGACTTTGTGAGGGGGGCTCCCTTGGGAAGCATCACAAAGTAAAATTTGACAAAGGCAAAGCTTGGAGGGCTTCACAACCTTTGGAGTTAGTCCACAGTGATGTATCGGGACCCTTTCCCAAACCATCTTTCACAAGGGCCAAGTACATCCTCACTTTCATTGATGATTTCTCTAGGTACACTTGGATATATTTTCTCAAACAAAAGTCTAAAGTGTTTGAACATTTTCTAGACTTCAAGGCTCTTGTTGAGAAACAGAGTGAGAAATCCATCAAGGTTCTTCAAACTGATAATGGAGGGGAGTATGTTAGCATCAAGTTTGAGCAATTTTGCACCACAGAGGGGATTGATTTGCAGTGCATAGTCACTTATAGTCCTTCACAGAATGGGGTTGTAGAACATAAGAATAGGTTCTTGAAAGAGATGACTAGTTGTATGATTCACTCCAAATCCTTAGCACCATAGTACTGGGCTGAAGCCATCAATTGTGCTTGCTACATTCAAAATAGGGTTCCTCACAAAGCTTTGAAAGGGATAACCCCCTTTGAAGCTTGGCATAAAATGAAACCTGACGTTGAACACCTTAGGGTTTTCGGATCCCCAGCCATGGCCCACATTTCGAAGAAGAAATGCAAAGCTATGGAATGTTAGTCCAAGCCTTGCATCTTTGTAGGATATCTGGATGGTATTAAGGGTTATCGCCTTCTAGATCCAGTCACTCATGAGTTGTTCATCAAGAGAAGTGTCCATTTTCAAGAGAGTCCTAGAGACTCAACACTTGACACTTCTTCTCCCTCATCGGATCTACTTCTTCATGATGATTCTTCATCAGATTTAGATCAGCCATAGCAGGTTCTTGAGCCAGAGTCATCTTCTTCTTCTTCGAGTTCAAACAGTGAGGATAGTGATGCAGTGTCATCCACCTCTAGTCAGTCAGAGGATGAGGAGTTAGCACCTGACTTACGCACTTCTGGGCCACTTTGGGTTAGACAGACACTTGAGAGTGTTGGCACATGGGTAGGAGACCCTGCAGATGATAGATGTACTAGGGGGGATTTTTAGAGAGATCCACATGCCTTCTTTACTTTAGTTTTGGATCCATAGACTTTTTGAGAGGCATCAGGGGTACCTGAGTGGGATAGTGTTGTGGAGGAAGAATATTCTTCCTTAATAAAAAATCACACTTGGGATTTGACTTCGGTTCTTAAGGGAAGAAAGATGGTTTGATGTAGGTGGATATATCAGACCAAGTTTGTAGCAGATGGGTTAGTCGATAAATATAAGGTGCAATTGGTCACCAAAGGTTTCTCACAGGTGGCAGGCATTGACTACTCAGAGACCTTTTCACCCGTTGCAAAGATGACTTCTATCTGACTCACCTTGGCTATTTCCCCAACACATGGTTGGGATGTGCATCAGATGGATGTGAAGAGTGCCTTTCTTCATGGAGACCTTGAGGAGGAGATCTACATGGAGCAGCCACCAGGATTTGTTCAGTATTCTTCCTTAGTATGCAGACTTAGGAAATCTATCTATGGCCTCAAACAGGCCCCTCGGGCTTAGTATGCCAAGATGGATTCCTTCCTTCTCACAGTGGGTTTCACTAGGTGCCATTCTGATCCTAATGTCTACTTCTTATAGCAGGATGATTCGCTTATGATTTTGGTTCTATATGTTGATGACCTTTTGATCATCGGGAGTTCTTCATCGGCTATTGCAGCAGTGAAGGCATCTCTTCAGGATAGATTTGACATGACAGACTTGGGTTTGTTGCACTACTTCCTTGGCATCAAGATCTCACAGTCAGATTTAGGGATTTCTCTTGCATAGCCTAAGTATGCTCTGGACTTATTGGCTTGATTTCACATGGCTGATTGCAAGCCATCTCTGACTCCCTTTCTATTAGGAGTCAAGCTTGAGACTGATTGTTCTTCACCATTGGTTGATGCCACTCGGTATCGACAACTTGTTGGTAGTCTCATCTACTTGACTCACACCTGGCCCACCATTTCATATATAGTGGTACTTGTCTCCAAATTCATGTAGGAACCCCATGAGTTACATTGGAAAGTAGCTAAGAGGATCTTGCATTACATACAGGGTTCACATAGATATGGGATTCACTATAGATTTGGCACAGAGGTTGACTTGGTTGGATATATAGATTCAGACTAGGCTGGTGATTCATAGACTCATAAGTCCACTTTTGGTTACAATTTCTCTCTAGGTTCAGGTCTTATCAGTTGGTCTAGCAAGAATCAGAATGGTATTACTATATCATCCATAGAGGCAGAGTACAGGGGAGTTGTTAATGCAGCCACTGAGGCTATTTGGCTTCAGGGGATTCTTTCTGAGTTTGGAATTCCTATCAGGCAGCCCACCATCATTTATTGTGACAATTAGAGTACCATACAGATTTGTAGGAATCTGGTTCAGCACCAGCAGACCAAGCACATAGAGATTCACATGCATTTCATTTGGGAGCTTATTCATAGTCAGGTCATTGACTTGATATTTTGCCAGTCTTTAGAGCAGGTTTCAGACATCTTCACCAAACCTTTCACTGAGAGCAAGTTCATTCATATATGAGCTCTTCTTGGGGTGAGATCTACATCTATAGCAGCATCATCTTCAGGGGGGGCCTTCTAGCCTCTCCTTTTCTCTTATGTTTCTCTTTTGGGGGGGGGAGTTTTTTCCTATGGGTTTTCTCCTTTTCTCTATCTTATGGGAGATTGCATTTGTACACGGGTACCTCATCAGGCCTAGTTGCCGAGACCCATTTTATATTTCCACACTTCCCACCTAAGCTACGCTTATGGGAGGGTATTAGTGTAGGTTTTTATTTTTCCCTATTTATTAATTAGGGAAATTTTATTTATTGTGCATACATGGAGTTTTCCTACATTTGTGGGATAGGCTAGCTTATGTGGAGGTGTGTGTCATAGATGTGTCATAAGAATGTCATAAGTAACTCTCTTGATGGGAGTTACTTCTCTATTCTTAGCACCTTGTCACCACCTTTCATGGAGGAGTTACATTCTATTCTTGGGGTGCCTTGTCCACCTTTTGTGGAGGAGTTACTTTCATACTCTCCTATTTGTAGTCCTCATTTTGGCCATTCTATGCTAATTCAGATTTGGTTTTCTCCATTTTGTTTTGTGCAATTTATCTTCTTGTTATTGTCAAATTGCTTTAGCATCTTGTGGTGTGCACTTATTTATCTTGTGTGATCACGTCTTCATTGCACTCGCGTTATCTGGATTCTGGAAACAACTCTGATATTAATCACATAGAATTGGAGAATAAAGACATAACACAGTCACATAACAATCAAAATATTTCTTCTTACATCTTGAAATTTTCTCCCCCTAAAAATGAGATAATTAAAAATATAAATAGATTTAGGTAGGGGTCACCTCATCCTCCAAATTCATGCAAAGTAATAAAATTACATACTAGTAATTAGAATGAGTTATAATTGGATGTAAAATCTACATGTATAAATAAAGATGGATAAACCTATCTTTAGATTAAGACTCATACTTCCAAAAGAATGCAATGTGTGCATGTTAAAAAAATCTTTAGTTGGATCTTAAATGCATTTGTGAAGTAGAAATAAACTTTAGTTAGATTTATAAATTTACATACAAAATACATACAATATCAAATCAATAAAACTAAGGTTTACTCATAGCCAAGGCTTGCACGATTGATAGAGTAGCACTTGAAGTAGTTGATATAACTAGGGTAACCATGGGAGTTTAATTAGAAGATGGAGTTAAAATTGAAGATCTGAACATAGCCTATTTCTTCACCTCCAAATCTTGATAATGTTTATATTTGATAGCATACTAAAATTTGATTGCATCTATATTCAATATAGTTATCTTGTGCACCCTAGTGACTTTTATCAATAAGAATCCATGCTTGGCCTTCATATTTATAAATTATACCCCAAAAATCACTACTTTGGTATCCTTTTTCCTAACAAAACCAAGTTCCCACTCAATTTCATCCAATGTATACCCTTGAAGACTCTAATTGAAATTAGCATATGTTTATTGGAGTAATTTGTCAAAATTTTCCCTATCCATTAGTTTCCTTGAAAGGGTCTCTAGCTTGAGATAGATTTAATTCTTCAAAAATATGTAAAACCTATTTCTCATGCTCTTCTAGGTTTAGGATCAAGGCTTGCACACTTAACACTCAATCTTGGGATTCTAGTGTTATGATGACCACCAAATTGAGATCATTGTCTTCCTCAAGTGGTGTCATTATATATAAATGGTTTAAGGCCTTATTCATTGTGTATAGTACAAGGAAGTTTAATTTATTCTCATCTTATTTCAAATAATTTAATAATTTGGATATCTTAATTAAATGGGGATATGATTATATTTTCATTGACTTGATGATGTCCAAAATATTATATAGCCTAAGTGTTGGAATAAAAATCACTAGGAGGTGGGGGGGGTGATCAATGTATTTAAAACATTCATTCAATTAAACTTATGAACACATGAACCATTAATACAAACATGAACATCTAGCAAAGCGTATACAATCATGCAAGATCATGAAACACATTACATATGTGGGAAAAATTCAAGGGGAAGAAAAACCACTAATCCATATAAATGGATTATAGTCCTATAATTAATATATCACAATTTAGTGAAGCACCAACTTCACATGGAACACCAACCCCAACTAGCTAAGCACCAACTCATTTAGGCTTTAATAAGCACCAACTTACAAGGAGTAACCAACACCTTAGGTGAATCAACAAAAAATCAGCCACCTAAAACCTTTTATAACCTTTAGAACACCTTATTTCTCATACAGTATATTATGATCACCTTCTTAGTCTTCTCACTATTATATCCCTCTCAAACTATGTTCTAGGCTTCTTCGCTCAACTAGGTCTCTTCAAGATAGATTAGGTCATATGACATTGATATTAATATGGAGCACACTTTTATGGTATTAAATACCTCCTTCATCTCTTTCAAAATTCTATTTCCTTCTCTTGCACTCACTTATTATCTAACTAGTCAATTAAGCCTAGTTCTTATACAATATTTTAGCTCATACACTTCTTGGTTAGACATACACATTTTCACACTCTTATTATAATTATAATATGTATTATCACACAATTTATGCATAAATAAATCATTAAAATATGTCATCCTCAACTTAAAATACCAAAACCTCTTTTAAGTCTTAAGGAGACCTAATTCAATTAGGCCTTCATTAATACATGTTACCCTTTGAACTCCTTGGAAATTTTTAAAAATATAAACATGGTAAAAAAATTAATATATCACTAAAATATAACCCCACTAATATCATATTATGTCTATGATAATTTTTAGTTTTAACCACCACTTGAAACACACCATTAATATTGTTTACATTAGGCCTTCACACACATAAAAAGGTCTTTCTTGAACAACTAAAGATAACACAATATTTAGACACACAACCATGAAAATAAATAATATAAAAATTATCTCCAATATCTCAAAAACTTCATCAAGTGAATTATATTTCACCACATAGGGAAAAAGGACTCAAAAACATTGCTGTAATTTGCTCACTCAAAATTGTCAATTTTCCTCAAAGACCAGTCATGGTGACTCAGACCTCCAACACCTATATAGATATATTAAATGACTTATAATGAATGTATATTATACTATGTTATCATTATACCATTATTATATATAAATATAATATGTTCAAATGTCAATATTGGTCTTATAGACCAATCTCATAACCTTATATCTCATTGTCTCATCTAAAGTAGATAGGTCAACTTGTGAGAAACTTTTTCACTATGATCACTGACCTCCAAAAATTATTAAAAAAATGAAAATGTATTAAAATTCATTAAAAAAATATTCATTCACTTTATTTCATTACTCTATCATGGTAACACATTTCTAATCTTCTTCTCACTGCTACCTGGCTTTTTCACTATTTCCACCATTAGGTCTGTTAACAACTGGATAACTTAGATGATAGGTTCATAACACTTGAGGGATATATTATGTGTGAAAAACTTCATGAAAATTAAACATGAGTCTCAATATTTATCATCCATCTATTTTCATAGTTTTGAATAGGTCAACTCTAACTTTTATAGCAAATATCCAAGGAATTAGCACTTTTTTGTAAGGATTACTCACACACCTGACAACTCAAACACACTTAGAGGTGTCTAGGATAATTCAATACAATTTAAAATATATTAAATGAGCATACCAATCCATTCTAGGAACTTTTTAGCAACATCTTCAACATTGGGTTGTTATTAGGTTCTAAGATGGTTTAAACATGTTTCCATTTTTAACCATCATTCATAAAACATAGCCCTTTAATCCAAAAAAAAATGCCTAATATTTTTAGATAGGACCCTTAAAACAAATATACCATGAATATCTTATGTTATCGTGTATATTTTTTATGAGATAATGATAAAAATAAAAAATATTCTTGGGTAGAGAACCTTTCATCTGTGCACTCAAGAGACCTTAAAACACATTTTTAGGCCTTATCCTTAAAAATTTGATCTCAAACTTCATGAAAATGCTTAAAATAAATTTAATCACCTTTTTAAAGTCTCAAATACTCACACTTGTCTTTAAAACTGATCTTGATACCCCATTAGGCCATATTCTCTCTCTTTGCTTGTTTAGACCTTATCCTTCAAGCCACATTAGGCCTTAAAACTGACCTTCATGTCTCTTTTCATGCACTCTCCACCACTATAACATACTAAATAAACCTCTTACATGATTAAATAATATCATACATCATTCATATTCTTGATAGTAGATCATGATGCCTCATTAGGCTAGTTAGGGTTTAGGAGTAGTCTAGGTGCAAACCTGGTCTAAAGGTCTTACCCTTGTAGGCTTACCTTGAGACTCTCATGAGTTATCTAATGCCTCATATACATGCTCAAGAAACCTCATACAACTACTCATTCTTGTGTGTAGTCATTTCATCAAGCCATCATGCTCCTTCATATACAAGATCAGGCATCCTATTCACATACCTTCTCATTATACTAAAAGGCTCAAACACTTGACAACTTTGACAATAAGGACCTTCCATGTTAACCTTAACATCACTCATGTAGTCATAATAACATATATGAATCATATATTACACTCTCAAAATAACTAAAATATTGATTAGTATAATATTTCATAGCTACACTCTTCAATGACCTCATAAAGACATTCTTAAGACCCTTTAATATCAATAAAAACATCAATGCCAAATATAAATAATAGGAACAATGATAAAAAATATACCCCTTTATCATTGATGAAAAAACATAATTTAAGCTGATCATTCTTATCTCCCTATTGTTGTCTTTCTCCCCCTTTAACATAAATGACAAAGTGATGTTTGCAACTCCTTGGCTCACACTCCTTGAAACCAAAATAATCAACACACAGGATTATGAGTTTATGAGACATAATAAAAACATGATCGCATATCTCTATGCATACATTCTTGGAAAAACTAACCTCTTCTTGGAGAAAATGAACCTAATTATCTCTCCCTAAGTACTTAGCTTCTTCAATGATTGATAGGGGTAGGAATTACACCCAATTCTTGTCTTAGGTGTTCAAATTTTACCTTTGAAAGTGGTTTGGTCAAATTGTGTGCAATCTAATCCTATGTAAAAACATATTCAATTATAACACTTTATTCACTTATTTTCTCTCTTAGAAAATTATACTTAATGGGAATGTGCTTAGTCCTTGAGTGCATGATAGGGTTATTTGATATACTTATAGCTCTTGTATTATCATAATAGATATGGATAAAACCATCATACTCTACCTTGTAGTATTTTAGGTTATATCTCATTCATAGGACCTGAGTGTAACATGAAGCTACTGCGATGTACTCAAGCTCATAAATGGATAATGTTACTAATGGTAGTTTCTTGCTTATCTATGAAACTAGGCACCCACCTAAGAAGAAGGCTCCTCCACTAGTACTTTTTATATCATCTAGACTTCCTGCATAATATATATCTATATAGGATGTCAAATTTATCTCCTTACTCGTTGGATACCATAACCCATACTCTATAGTCCCCTTGAGATACCTAAGTATCCTTTTGACTACTTTCAAAATATTTTCCTCTAGATCTACTTGAAACCTTCCCACAAGACCTAATGCTTTCATGATGTCAGGTCTAGAGGTAATGGTGTATATAAAACTTCCAATCATTGACCTATATTATGTATGATTGACCTTTAGAGACTAATATTCCTTACTCAAATTACACTCTATGATCATAGGTGTATTAACTACCTTGCAATATTCCAACTCAATCTTCTTCAAAATCTCTCTTATGTACTTGGCTTGTGAAATGAATATACCTTTTTTAGATTGAATGATTTACAACCCAAGAAAGAATGATAGTTATCCTAACATGGACATCTTCAAATCTTTCTTCATCACCTCTATAAATCTTGTTATATAAAAGTCAGTTATTAAGTCATTGGTTTTGTCAAATGCTTATCTAGTTATCCAAGTCAGTTCTAGACTTGTTACAACTAGGTGAAAACCTAGACTAATCTTGTAGCACTCAATATTTATCACTCAACTACACTGGCATAAATTCACATAAGGTGTAAGCATCATGTTCTCACCTAAAGTGCAATAGAGAAAGAATTGGGGCTCGTATTGGGCTAGTCATGCATGACATAACTCAATCTTCCAAGAGCTTTGGTCATTGTAATAGTAAGCTCATTAGTGTAAGCAATTTTAGGGGGAATCTAACTATTTTTTAGGCACAACTACATTTTGAATAAATCTTTATGGTTATAGGGGAGCAAGCCTATATGATGTGGTTCTATAGATTCATAAGAGCAAGCCTTTGGCTCCCTTGGATTGCGTCATTCAAGAATTTAGAGGGTTTAATAAAATAATTAGATTAAAGATTTTAGCTTAGGCTCACACTTTAGGCACATATATCATTATGTGGCATGGGGTCTTTCCCATACTTAGTGTAGTTCTATATAGAATGTTGATGTCATCATAAATTATAGAGATACCATGAACGAGCTGGACCAAGAGCTTGCTAGAACTTAGTATTCATAATGTAAATATAGCATTACAACTATTGGAAACATTTTGTAACTAAGCCGCATTCAAAGAACATAAACATATAGAACATATTAATGCTCACTTAAGTGCAATTACATTATCTATTAAATAGAATTCAAATACGCATTATTTATCAATAAAAAGAGAGAAAATGCTCATCTTAAAGCTACTAAAGGCCCAAAGTTTCACATGTAAGTTTTGGAACTATAATGTGGGTCCTTAAAGGTATCCATACCTAAAATTATTCTAATAACATCCATCAATAATACTCAAGGGTAATTTGGTAGAGCTTTGCTAACTTAATTCTACTCCTCTTCATAGTTAGAATGAGCTAAACTTTATAACAAATAAGAGCATATTCAAGTGGAGGGTGCATGATAATTATTGAGTTGGATCTTAAACCATCATCCCACTAGCTCCACTACCTTGCTCCTACCACATCATGATCACCATGTGTAGTAACTTACCAATGATGTTCAAGTCATGATGGATTCCATTAGCCACTAGCTAGTTGGTATAAGGTCCATGAAGATTCCTCTAGATGGTACACAAAATTCCAAAATAATAATCATACCAAGTGATTACCTTTCACTGAGATGTCTTTTTAATTGGCATAAGTCTTTACTTAAATGAATTTGGGGCCCAACATTACCCCATGAAAAATTTCTATTCTAACCCAGACTAGTCTTTCAAATCTCTAGGCATGCAAAAATTTGACATGTTCTCCTTTAGCTCAATATTGAAGTCCTCAAAGCCCTTGATGGAAAGCTTGAGTTATTCAATGGCACTATTTATATTTATTGAGGTAGTGTTGAGTGTGAGCATGTAGGTTTTGTTTAACTCCTTCCTAAATACTTCTAGCATTTCTTTTACCTTCATCAACCCTCCATCTAGGATTGTTCCCTAATTGTAGGATTTTGTTTATAAACTTTATAAGAGTTATTTTAGGTCCTACTCTTGTGCCATTATTTGGGTGCTCAAAGTATTGACATATACCATGATCTATGTTTGCTTGACCTTGTTAGCAATGTATACCTTTACCATTAGTTTATCCTTCTCCCCCTTTGCCTTTTTCAGGCATGCATCTATGATTGATGTCTGATTGGAGAAGTTTCAAAAGATGTCATCAATCACATCTTTACCCTTTTGAAACTATACAATGAGGTCTTCCACCTCTCTAAGCTTTGTAAAGATTTTTTTATTATAGTGCAAGGGTCCTCCTCTTCTTCTAGTATTAACCCTACCTTCAACCTTGGGAGCATATGATCTATTAGCATGCATACCTTGTCAACCTTTGAAAGATTCAAAGTGTCAATGCCATCCAAGAGAGATGGCTTGGCTTTCTCGATGCGGTCCACCAATTTTTGCAATTTGAAATTTGTGGCCTTTACCTCTTCTTTTGCTTTTAGTATGATCTTCTTCCATTTTAAATCTATGACATTGTTGATGATGTTATTTTGTTATACTTTGGTTTCCATATGGATGAGTGCATTCACTGAATTTAATTGGTTCATTACATAAGGGTTTATAAGAAGGGAGGCATGCCCTTCTTCTAGTTCCTTTGTGCCTAGTATGGTCTTCTATGTCACCTCAAAATGAGGCTCATCCATATAACTATCAAAATAAAATGGTAGTTGGTGGTACATCCTTATTATGGTATCTCTGGGGGGCATGTACTCATACATATAGTAGTCCTCATCTATCCACCCCTTCTACACATTTTTTGTCAGGCTTAGATGGCACCTTCCTCTTTAGTAACAACAAATTTTGTCTATTCTAGTTCCTCTTCATTAGCACTAGCACTCTCTTTGGCACTTATGTTGTTAGGTTGTGGAGCTAAAAGCTTCACTGATGCAAATAGGGAAGGAGGTTGCTGAGGTTGCAGAGGTTGCTGAGTTGTAGAACAAGTTGCAAGGAAACCGACGATGGTCTGATCAACTGACATCGGTCATATTATAGTGTAGAAGCAACCGACATCGGGTATAAGTCGGATGACATCGGTTAGGAAGGAGCTGATGTCAGCAACCTATGTGTGCATGCAGTTTGCATGTAGGTTCTGGACTAGTCTATTTTTGGACAGGCAATTTGCATGTAAAGACTATTTTTGGTCTTAGAGTTGCGAGTCTAATTATTGTAATTAAGAAAGTCTAATTATTGTATGAATGAGATCTATATAATAGACTCATGGGCTGTATTGTAAAAGTGTGCTAGAAAGCCATTGTGCTTGTAGAGAGAGCAAGAGTATCTCCTCCTAGTTCCAAAGGGGTGATGAGTGTGTATGATCAGATAGAGTTACAAGTTGTGCAAGTTCTGGTAGAAGATCCACCAAGGTACTGGTTGAAAAATCATGAGGACTTGGTGAGGCAAGGACAAGGGTTCTTTAGGGTGTAGAGATATCTACATGGTAAGTAAGGTATGTTGATTTGCAGGTGGCAGCAAGGAAAGGAAGATCTACTTAGAGTATGGTTGTGTACTTGGTGTACTAGCAGCGTTGTTACTGACTAGTGGAGGTGAACAACAACTCTATGTTTGAGTTGATTGTTGTGACCATGATGAGAGAGTGAAGTGTTGAAGGAGAATTACAGGTGAACCCTAGAAGTGTGGGAGCTTTAGAGGTGTGGGAAGAAGAAGTGTGGCATTTTCTTTATTGTATTTTCTTCTGAATGAGTATTAATACAAGATTGTGTATTGTCTCTCATATCCTGTGTTGTTTCATATTTCTAGTTACTTATTCATTCTAGTTAAATTCCATGTTTAATTGCTAATACAAAGGTAATAAAGTGTGCCCTTAGTGGGTAGTAGGATCCTGACAGTTGGTATCAAAGCATGTTTATTGTTCTAGGTGCCTAGCAAGTGGTATCAGAGCCAGGTTGGGTTACTAATAGGGTGTTTCAGATCTGGTTAGTGTATGTTGATTACAAAGTACTCACAGGGGTTTTTGATTGAGTGGGAGTATAACAATGGCAGAAGAAAGTAAGCTATGAATGGAGAAACTAAATAGCATGAATGGTTAGATTGATGGAAAGAAAGAGTAGAGAAAGGAAGATTGTTGGTCGGTAGAAGATCAACGTGTAGAAGCAGATGTTGTAGGTGTTGTTGCATAGGTTGCTCTGGATAAAGTAGAATCTTGGTCTATAGATTTTTTTGCCTCTTTCCATGCAGCCTGAAATAGAGCATCTTTTCATGGGTATGTCTTTGGAGACTTTAGAGAGATTTATTTAGGGGTTGGTGAGCCTTGTCTGATTGTTGGCAAAGGGGAAGTGAAGCTGAAATTGTAGATGGGTAACACATAGGTGTTAAAGAAGGTCATGCAGGTTCCAGTCTTGGAGATGAGTCCAATTTCTTTAGGAAAGTTGGGTGATGAGAGATGCACAGTAACTCTCACAATGGATGCACTTGAATTAGATGGTGGTAAGAAAGTAGGTATCCTTTATCTATCTACTTATATTACTGATTCACCTTCTATTGTAGAGATGTGGCTTTATAGGCTTGGTCACATGTGTAAGAAGGGAATGTATGTTCTTAAGTAGAAGATAGATGTTTTTGACAAACTTAAGAACTAGAAAGCCTTGGTGTTCATGGAGGAGATGACGGACAGAGATCAGCTGAGGGGACTAAATTATTCTGAGCAAGGTTGTGTTAATATGGACAAGGGTTTGATCTAAAAGGAGCTTGTGGGTAAAAAGTCATCACTCACAGGTGAACACAATTACTGGTGTCAGTCAGGAGGAACCAATGTTAAATAGATAGGCACTAATGTTGGTCATGTGTAGATCAGTAGATTCGGTGGTGTCAGGTAGGTTAAGACTGATGTAGGCCAGACAGTGACCAATGTCAGCAACAGAGACACTGGCATCAGTCAGTGGGAACCAACATCGGCAGTAAGGGTCAGTCATAGGAAATCGACATCGGTCAGGTGCAGATTGGGAGATGGCCGAGATCGGTCACTGGAACGGATGTTGGGCAGACAACAAGCTGTCAAAGAGTCTCAAACACTCATATGGAGGAATAAAAGGGTAAGTGAACCTCATATTCATTATTCACCTTCTTACTAGTTGCTTACTAATGGTCAAGAACCAGGAAGATGTGAAGAGGCAATGCAGGTAGAATCTAAGAAACAATGGGAGCATGGCATTGTTAGGTTGTGGAGCTAAAAGCTTCACTGATGCAAACAGGGGAGGAGGTTACTGAAGGTTGCTGAGTTACAGAGCAATCGACATCAATCTGATTAGTTGACATCAGTCAGGGTAGTGAAGAGAAGCAACTGATGTTGGTCACGTATCGGCCGATGTTGGTCACCTCTAGGTAGACAGGGACCGACGTCGGTCACCTGTACGGTTCAAAACTACAAGTTTTACAGGAAGTTAGTTAATGAACCAAGTGTTTGCATGTCAAGAGTCAAATTTAGACTAGAAGCTACAGATCTAATTATTGTAATTAGATGTCTAATTATTGTTTGGATGAGATCTATATAATAGACTCATGGGTTGTATTGTAAAAGTTTTCTAGTTTGAGTTGAGCAAAGTTAGCTCTTTTTTTGTGTGAAGTGAGCAAGGGTGTTCCTCCTAGTTCCACAATAGTACCAAGTGTAGGTGCTAGTTTTGGAGAATCAGAAGGGTTCTTCAGTTGTGTAGGATCTTGGTCAGCAGGTGTGTATGGCTACGTTAGGAGATCTACATGGTAAGTAAGATCATTGATCTGCAGGTGTATGTGTGTGCATGATCCAGGTTTGTAGGTGTGCAGAACCAAATTGATTTGCAGGTGTGCAATATCAAGGAGGACAGTAACATAATAGGGAGGAAGATTAGGTAGGATCTACTTGGAGTACAGTGTGTACTTAGAAAGAGATCAAAGAGGAAGGCAAGGAAGATCCTTCCATAAGTGAGATCATTTGGGTTACATGTTGTTGCAGTTCAGGGGAGATCTACTTGAAGTACATTTGTGTACTTGGAGTGCGTGGAGCACTTGTGGAGTGCATGGAGCACTTGTGTATTGGTAGTAGTGGATACTAACTAGTTGGAGGTGAACACCAACTCTATGTTTGAGTTGTGTGTTGGGACCGTAAGAGAGAGAGCTTTGAGGGAAGATTTATTGTTTATGCCCTAGAGGTGTGGGAGCCCTAGAGGTGTGTAAGGAAGAAGAATTGTGGCAATCTTCTTTATTGTATTTCCTTTTGGAAGAGTATTAATACAATTGTGTATTGTCTCTCATACTTTGTGTTGTTTTTGAATTCTAGTTACTTGTGATTCTGGTTTAATTCTGCATGTAAGTTGCTTGTATTTGGAAATCAATTATGTGCTTCCATATTTCCCAACAAGTGGTATCAGAGCTAAGGTTGTAGGGAGCAGGTTTTGTGTTTGGTTACAGGTCACTCTCAGGGGTTTTTGATTGAGTGGGAGTAGAGCAATGGTAGAAAAAAGTAAGCTAAGAATGGAGGAATTGAAAAGCACAGATGATCACTTACGGTGTTATGGAAAGAAAGAGTAGGTAAAAGAATATTGTTGGTTTGTGGAAGATCAGCATGAAGGAACTGAAGAAGTAGATGTTACAGGTGATGTGGCACATGATGCTCTGGTATGTTTCTTGGATAAAGTAGAATCTTGTTTTATAGATTCTGTTGCCTCTTTCCATGCAGTCCAAAATAGAGTATCTTTTCATGGTAAGGTCTTTGGAGACTTTGGAAAGATTTATTTAGGGGTTGGTGTGCCTTGCCAAAGAATTGGCAAAGGGGAAGTGAAGCTGAAATTGTAGGTGGCCAACACATGGGTGTTGAAGGAGGTCATGCAGGTCCCAATGTTGAAAATATAGCTAATTTCTTTAGAAAAGTTGGGTGATGAGAGATGCACAAGAACTCTCACAATAGATGCACTTGAATTAGCTGGTGGTAAGAAAGCAGGTACTCTTTATCTATTTGCTTGTATTACTAATTATTTTTTTGTTGTGGAGACATGGATTTGTAGGCTTGGTCACATGAGCAAGAAGGAAATGCATGTTCTTAATACGAAGTCAGATGTCTTTGATAGACTTAAGAACTGGAAAGCCTTGGTGTTTATGGAGGAGATGGTGGATAGAGATCAGTGGAGAAGGCTAAGTAACTCTGAGCAGAGCAATTTGGAAAGGGATTTGATTCAAAGAAAGATCGCGGGTAAAAAGTCATCACTCACAAGAAAACACAGGTACCAGCATCGATAAGGAGGAACTGGCATCAAACAGACAGGTGCCAATGTCGGTCATGTGTAGATCGAAGCCAGTGATGTCAGGTAGGGTAAGACCGATGTCAGTCAAAAGGACCGATGTCGATAATAAGTAAGACCCATGTCGGTCAGGAGGACCAACGTCGGCAATAGGGAGACACTGACATCGGCAGGGTTGGTAGTTAGGACAGGTGCTTGGAACCAACATCGGTCAGATGCAGACTGTGTAGTGACTGAGGTCGGTCACTATAAAAAATTTTTGGTGGATAGCAAGCTGTCAAGGAGTCTCAAACACCCATATGGAGGACTAAAAGGGTAAGTAAGCCTCAAATTCATTGTTCCTCTTCTTTATACTAGTTGTTGATTGTAGAGCAGGAAGGATCTAGGAAACAGTGGGAGCATGGCATGAACAGGATGCAGGACCAAATGGGAGATTTGGTAGGGTTGCCAACCAGTATGAAAGCACAAAGACAAATGGATACCTTAGTTAAAGAATAGAGAGAATGGACACATGAGATAAAAGGCCAGGTCATATGGTCTTGAGGAAGTTGTAGGACAGTGGTACAGGGTTGACAGGTGGAGGACAAAGCATGGCTTTAGTCAATGTCAGGGTAACTACTGTGGGTTAATTTACCAGGTGGATGATGAGTTACAACATCATCCTATTACTGTATGTTGTGTGTTTAGATGCATGGTTACACATACAGGGTTTTGTTGAACTAAATGTAAAGTTAGTTTAGTGGTATGTCATGAGGAATTTAGAGCAACAAAATTCTTTGGCATGAGTGGGTTTTAGAGACATGGAGATCATAGGTTGATTTTATCTCCAGATGATTGTGTGAAGCTGGTGAGCACGCTGATGGGTTGGATAGTATTATGAGCAGTGTCTTGATTCACATGATGAGGTTAAGTACATGAGTACTGGACCTGGGTTTCCCATGCAGTGGGAGCTATCAAAAAGTTTGGAGCTGATTCAGGAAAGAAGCACTGGAGGGCATTTTAGTGGATTCTCAAGTATTTGAGAGGGACCAGTAGCAGGTGCACATGCTATGCAGGGTCAAGTTCTTTTCTACATGTGTTTGTAGATGTGGATGTGGCAAGTTACTTGGATGATAGGAGGTGCACCACGGGTTGTATGGTGGTTGGTCTTTAGGATTCATCTTGAAGAGGGATACAAGCTAGGAAATAGATTAGATGAAGTACAGGAATAGGTACAATGTAGTTGTTTATCTCCAAGTGGGAGATTGTTAGGTTGTGGAGCTAAAAGCTTCACTGATGCAAATAGGGGAGGAGGTTGCTGAAGTTTGCTAAGTTATAGAGCAACTGATGTCAGTCTAATCAATGGACATTAGTCAGGTTAGTAAAGAGAAGCAATCGACGTTGGTCAGATGTCGGCTGATGTTGGTCACCTCTAGGCAGACAGGGACCGATGTCAGTCACCTGTGTGGTTCAGAACTACAAGTTTTATGGGCAGTTAGTTAACGAACCAAGTGTTTGCATGTCAAGAGCCAAATTTAGATTAGAAGCTGTGGATCTAATTATTGTAATTAGATGTCTAATTATTGTTTGGATGAGATCTATATAATAGACTCATGGGCTGTATTGTAAAAGTGTTCTAGTTTGAGTTGAGCAAAGTTAGCTCCTTCTGTGTGTGAAGTGATCAAGGGTGTTACTCCTAGTTCCATAGCAGTACCAAGTGTGGGTGTTGGTTTTGGAGAATTAGAAGGGTTCTTCAGTTGTGTAGGATCTTGGTCAGCAGGTGTGCATGGCTATGTTAGGAGATCTACATGGTAAGTAAGATCATTGATTTGTAGGTGTATGTGTGTGCATGATCCAGGTTTGCAGGTGTGTAGAACCAAATTGATTTGCAAGTGTGCAAGATTAGGGAGGACAACAACACAACAGGGAGCAAGATCAGGCATGATCTACTTGGAGTATAGTGTGTACTCAGAAAGAGAGCAAAGAGGAAGGCAAGAAAGATCCTTCCATAAGTGAGATCATTTGGGTTGTAGGTTGTTGCAGTTTAGGGGAGATCTACTTGAAGTACGTTTGTGTACTTGGAGTGTGTGGAGCACTGGTGTATTGGAAGTAATGGATACTAATTGGTTGGAGGTGAACACCAACTCTGTGTTTGAGTTGTGTGTTGGGACCATAAGAGAGATAGCTTTGAGGGAAGATTTACTGTTTATGCCCTAGAGGTGTGTAAGGAAGAACTATGGCAATCTTCTTTGTTGTATTTCCTTCTAAAAGAGTATTAATACAATTGTGTATTGTCTCTCATATTTTGTGTTGTTTCTAAATTCTAGTTACTTGTGATTCTGGTTTAATTCCGCATGTAAGTTGCTTGTATTTGGTAATCAATTTGTGCTTCCGTATTTCCCAACAAGTGGTATCAGAGCTAAGGTTGAAGGGAGTAGGTTTTATGTTTGGTTACAGGTCACTCTCAGGGGTTTTTGATTGAGTGGGAGTAGAGCAATGGCAAAAGAAAGTAAGCTAAGAATGGAGGAATTGAAAAGCACAGATGATCACTTACGGTGTTATGGAAAGAAAGAGCAGGTAAAAGAATATTGTTGGTTTGTGGAAGATCAGCATGAAGGAACTGAAGAAGCAGATGTTATAGGTGATGTGGCATAGGATGTTCTAGTATGTTTCTTGGATAAAGTAGAATCTTATTTTATAGATTCTGTTGCCTCTTTCCATGCAGTTTGAAATAGAGTATCTTTTCATGGTAAGGTCTTTGGAGACTTTGGAAAGATTTATTTAGGGGCTGGTGTGCCTTGCCAAAGAATTGGCAAAGGGGAAGTGAAGCTAAAATTGTAGGCAGCCAACACATGGGTGTTGAACGAGGTCATGCAGGTCCCAGTGTTAAAGATATGGCTAATTTTTTTTAAAAAATTTGGGTGATGAGAGATGCACAAGAACTCTCACGGTGGATGCACTTGAATTAGCTAGTGGTAAGAAAGCAGGTACTCTTTATCTATTTGCTTTTATTACTGATTCTTCTTCTATTGTGGAGATGTGGCTTTGTAGGCTTGGTCACATGAGCAAGAAGGAGATGCATGTTCTTAAGAGGAAGTCAGATGTCTTTGATAGACTTAAGAACTAGAAAGCCTTGGTGTTTATGGAGGAGATGATAGATAGAGATCAGTGGAGAAGGCTAAGTAACTCTAAGCAGAGCAGTTTGGATAGGGATTTGATTCAAAGAAAGCTCACGAGTAAAAATTCATCACTCATAGGAAAACACAGGTACCGATGTTAGTCAGGAGGAATCGGCATCGAACAAATAGGTGCCGATGTTGGTCATGTGCAGATTAAAGTCGATGATGTCAGGAAGGGTAAGACTGACATTAGCAATAGGTAAGACCAATGTCAGTCAAGAGGATCAATGTCGGCAATAGGGAGACACCGATGTCGATAGGGTTGATAGTTAGGATAGGCGCATGGAATCAATGTCGATCAGATGCAAACTATGTAGTGACCAAGGTCAGTCACTGTAACGGATTTTGGGCAGACAAGCTGTCAAGGAGTCTTAAATGCCTATATGGAGGACTAAAAGGGTAAGTAAGCCTCAAATTCATTGTTCCTCTTCTTTATACTAGTTGCTAACTGCAGAGCAGGAAGGATCTAGGAAACAGTGGGAGCATGGCATGAATAGGATGGAGGACCAAACGGGAGATTTGGTAGGGTTGCCAACCGGTATGAAAGCATAGAGATGAATGGATACCTTAGTTAAAGAATAGAAAGAATGGACACGTGAGATGGAAGGCCAGGTCATATGGTCTTGAGGAAGCTGTAGGACAGTGGTACAGGGTTGACAGGTGGAGGACAAAGCATGGCTTTAGTCAATGTTAGGGTAACTACTGTGGGTTACTTTACCAGGTGGATGATGTGTTGCAACATCATCTTGTTACTGTATGTTGTGTGTTTGCATGCAAGGTTACACATACAGGGTTTTTTTAAACTAAAGGTAAAGTTAGTTCAGTGGTATGTCATGAGGAATTTGGAGCAACAATTTTTTTTGGCATGAGTGGGTTCTAGATACATGGAGATCACAGGTTGATTTTGTCTACAGATGATTGTGTGAATCTAGTGAGCATGCCGATGGGTTGGAAAATTTTATGAGCAGTGTCCTGATTCACATGATGAGGTTAACTACATGAGTACTAGACCTGGGTTTCCCATGCAGTGGGAGTTGTCAAAAAGTTTGGATCCGATTTAGGAAAGAAGCACTGGAGGGCAGTTCAGTGGATTCTCAGGTATTTGAGAGGGACCAATAGCAGGTGCACATGCTATGCAGGGTCAAATTCTTTTCTACATGTGTTTGCAGATGTGGATGTGGCAGGTTACTTGGATGATAGGAGGTGCACCATGGGTTGTGTGGTGGTTGGTCTTCAAGATTCATCTTGAAGAGGGATACAAGCTAAGAAACAAATTAGATGGGGTATAGGTATAGGTACAGTGCAGCTATTTATCTCTAAGTGGGAGATTGTTAGGTTATGGAGCTAAAAGCTTCACTGATGCAAACAGGGGAGGAGGTTGCTGAAGGTTGTTGAGTTACAGAGCAACCGGTGTCTGTCTAATCAGTCGACATCGGTCAGGTTAGTGAAGAGAAGCAACTAACATCGGTCAGGTATTGGCTGATGTCAGTCACCTCTAGGTAGACAGGGATCGATGTCGGTTCCCTGTGTAGTTTAAAACTACAAGTTTTATGGGCAGTTAGTTAACAAACTAAGTGTTTGCATGTTAAGATCCAAATTTAGACTAAAAGTTGTGGATCTAATTATTGTAATTAGATGTCTAATTATTTTTTGGATGAGATCTATATAGTAGACTCATGGGCTGTATTGTAAAAGTTTTCTAGTTTGAGTTGAGAAAAGTTATCTCCTTTTGTGTGTGAAGTGAGCAAGGGTGTTCCTCCTAGTTCCAAAGTAGTACCAAGTGTGGGTGTTGGTTTTGGAGAATCAGAAGGGTTCTTCAATTGTGTAGGATCTTGGTCAACAGGTGTGCATGGCTACGTTAGGAGATCTACATGGTAAGTAAGATCATTGATCTGTAGGTGTATGTGTGTGCATGATCTAGGTTTGCAGGTGTATAGAACTAGATTGATTTTCAGGTGTGCAAGATCAGGGAGGACAACAACACAATAGGGAGCAAGATTAGGCAGGATCTACTTGGAGTACAGTGTGTACTCAAAAAGAGAGCAAAGAGGAAGGCAAGGAAGATCCTTCCATAAGTGAGATCATTTGGGTTGCAGTTCAGGGGAGATCTACTTGAAGTAAGTTTATGTACTTGGAGTGTGTGGATCACTTGTGGAGTGTGTGGAGCACTAGTGTACTGGTAGTAGTGGATACTGACTGGTTGGAGGTGAACACCAACTCTGTATTTGAGTTGTGTGTTGGGACCGTAAGAGAGAGAGCTTTGAGGGAAGATTTACTATTTATGCCCTAGAGGTGTGGGAGCCCTAGATGTGTGTAAGGAAGAACTATGGCAATCTTCTTTGTTGTATTTTCTTCTGGAAGAGTATTAATACAATTGTGTATTGTCTCTCATATTCTGTGTTATTTTTGAATTCTAATTACTTGTGATTCTAATTTAATTTTGCATGTAAGTTTCTTGTATTTGGTAATCAATTGTGTAAGAGTCTCAAATTCTCATATGGAGGACTGAAAGGGTAAGTGAACCTCATATTCGTTGTTCACCTTCTTACTAGTTGCTTACTGATGGTCAAGATCTAGGAAGATGTGAAGAGGCAATGTAGGTAGAATCCAGGAAATAGTGGGAGCATGGCATGAATTCTTTGGAAGAGAACCAAGTAAGAGATTTGGTAGAGTTTCCAGCACTGACCGATGAATGGATTCCCAGGTTAGAGAAGAGAGTGGATGGACACATGAGACAAAAGGCCAAGGTATATGGTCTTGAGGGAGCTGCAAGATAGTGGTACAGGTTTGACAGGTGGATGACAAAGTAGGGCTTTAGTCAATGTCAGTGTAATCATTGTGTTTGTCTTTACCAGGTTGTATAATAGTCACAACATTATCCTATTACTGTATGTGGTGTGGTTGCTTGTTTCAGGGTTACACATGCAGGGAGTTTCTGAGCTAAAGGTAAAGTTAGTTTAGAGGTATGTCATGAAGAATTTGGGAGTAGCAAAATTCTTTGGCATAAGAGACATGGAGATTTTGTCTCCAGTGGGAGCTGATGTGAAGAAGGTGTTGACAAGGTTCAAGATGCAGGATGCAGAATTGGTAAGCACACCTATGGTTGGACATTTCAAGCTGAGCTTAGAACAATGTTTGAAATCACATGAGGTCTAGTGTAGACCTGAGTTTTCCCAAGCAGTGGGAGTTGTCAGAGAGTTTGGAGCCAATTTGGGGAAGGTGGATTCTTAGGTATTTGAGAGGGACCAGTAGTAGGGATTCATGTTATGCAGGGTCAAGGTCTTCACTACATGGAGTTGTAGGTTTGGATGTGGTAGGTTACTTGGAAGACAGGAGGTGTACCACAGGGTGTGTGGTGGTTGGGCTTCAAGATTGAGCTTGAAGAGGGATATAAGCTAGGAAATAAATTAGATGGTGTACATGTATAGGTATAGTGCAATTGTTTATCTCCAAGTGGGAGATTGTTAGGTTGTGGAGCTAAAAGCTTCACTAATGCAAATAGGGAAGGAGGTTGCTGAGGTTGTTGAGTTGCAGAACAAGTTGTAGGGAAACCGAAGACAGTCTGATCAACTGACATCGGTCATATTATAGTGTAGAAGCAACTAACATTAGTTATAAGTCAGCCAACATCGATCAAGAAGGAGCCAATGTCGGCAACCTGTGTGTGCATGCAGTTTGCATGCGGGTTCTGGACTAGTCTATTTTTGGACAGGCAGTTTGCATGTAAAGACTATTTTTGGTCTTAGAGTTGTGAGTCTAATTATTGTAATTAAGAAAGTCTTATAATTGTATGCATGAGATCTATATAATAGACTCATGGGTTGTATTGTAAAAGTGTGCTAGAAAGCCATTGTGCTTGTAGAGAGAGCAAGAGTAGCTCCTCCTAGTTCCAAAGGGGTGCTGAGTGTGTATGATTAGATAGAGTTACAGGTTGTGCAAGTTCTGGTAGAAGATCCATCGAGGTACTGGTTGACGAATCATGAGGACTTGGTGAGGCAAGGACAAGGGTTCTTCAGGGTGTAGAGATATCTACATGGTAAGTAAGGTCTGTTGATTTGTAGGTGGTAGCAAGGAAAGGAAGATCTACTTGGAGTACGGTTGTGTACTTGGTGTACTGGCAGCATTGTTACTAATTGGTGGAGGTGAACAACAACTCTATGTTTGAGTTGATTATTATGACTGTGATGAGAGAGTGAAGTATTGAAGGAGAATTACAGGTGAACCCTAGAAGTGTGGGAGCTCTAAAGGTGTGGGAAGAAGTGTGGCATCTTCTTTATTGTATTTTCTTCTGAATGAGTATTAATACAAGATTGTGTATTGTCTCTCATATCCTGTGTTGTTTCATATTTCTAGTTACTTATTCATTCTAGTTAAATTCTGTGTTTAGTTGCTAATACAAAGGTAATCAAGTGTGCCCTTAGTGGGCAGTAGGATCCTGACAGTTGGTATCAGAGCATGTTTGTTGCTCTAGGTGTGTGACATATGTATGAGGTTTCCTCTTCTTTTTCTAATAAGATTTCTTCCTTAGACTTATCCCCTTAGTCAATTTATTCTTTTACCTTATAACCATTTTCACCCTCCTATTTCTATTAGGTTTTTTCAGTGGTTTCTATTTGTTCCTTTAAGGTGTTAGTATCACCTTCCATATCTCTAGGTGCCCCTTCACTACTTGGACATGTGTTTGGTATAGCTTCTTCTACTATGCTAATGGGTGTTCTAGGTGGAATTGCTAATTTTTCCTCCATTGGCTCTATGCTTGTGGCAACCTTCTTTTCTTCCTTTGGCCCTTATTTTTTTCTTCGTTCCTCTTCTTGGCCTATACCAAGGCCTTTTCATTTTTATCCTTTATTTATTTAGCCTCTATTTTCCTAATTTCTTCTTGGGTCATGCCAGCCTCCCTCATTTCACTTCTCTTTTCCTCTAACTCTAGCACCATTCTTATTTCTTCTTTGTTATGGCCCATTTTCTTCCACATGCTTTTCTTCTCCTCCTCAGTTTGAGGAGTCTATGTGTATGGTTCTTTTAATGAGGTGTTGGTCTCTTTTTATGAGGCATTAGGCTCTTCTCCTATTCATTCTTTTTGGATGAAGAAAACCCTCATCCCTACTTCTTCTTCCTCTTCTTCCTCTTCCATCTCTTCATGTACCTTATATGCTTCTACTTCCTCACACACCTCTTACACCTTCATATTTAACAAGGTTATAGTGGGAATTATAACTAACCCCTTGGATTTCTTTTTCTTTTCTATTTTCTTGGGTGACATAATCCCTAGTGTGAAGGTCACGTACTTCTTTTTTGGTTCAGAGGGAGTGGATTTATAGGCAAAGGTGATCTTTACTCTAATATGCTCTTGTATCTCCTCAAGTGTCTCCCCCTTTTTATTTTGGGGAGACTTCTTCTAAACTATTGATGCCAACTTCTATTTATCATCGATCTGAAGTGGGAGGTCATCATCCTTCTTAGGGCATGCACCCTTCTTCCTCAACTTCATTTCATAGTATAATAGGTATATGTTCTTGAGTATGAATTACTTTTAGAGGAGCTGGATGTTAGTGAAATCTAAGTCATGCTCCTCATCCTTGGTTGCTTTCCCCCCTGGGTGCACGTATCAGTGCCATAAATTGCTTTGTTCCAAATCCATAACCTTAACTAAGATGTCTAGCTATTATGCACTAAGAATTATTCAAAGTATATCCCTAAAGTATCTCACTAAAAATGAATAGGTGAGCTTCATCTAGATATATTTTCAGCCATCTATGAGCACCAAACACACTACACATAAGTGTTTCATCATGGCAAAGGTTTTTATTCCAAACATATTCTGAAGAATCTCCTTAGAAATGTAGCATTCCTCTCTGAGTACTTTGATATATTAGGTGCACCACCCCATTATATGGGTCTTATACTTATGGGAGAAAGTAGAAGGTAGGTGAAGTTTTGGTACTTCAACACCAGGGAGTCCTTATGCTCTAAGAAGACCCAAATTTTGTCCTCATCATTGTCTAACACTCCAATCTCTTTCATGACAATTAGGATCATCATCGATCCCCACCAGAAGGTCTCCTACTCTATATGAAATTCAAGTTAATTCTTAACCATTTCATCTATAATAAACTTTGTGGTATTAAACTTAACCCCTATGCCATGTGGTAGGTAATGCATAGGTAGGCCTTAGTGATTTCAGTACACTAACCATTAGGACATAGTTTTAAGCTCAGAAGGCATGTAATTACCCTAATTCTTGGGTCTATGATGTATTTAATTAGGAAAAGTGAAACCCCCCTTGTATTACCTTAGGATATTTTTGACCCTTTCTACTTCCACATCATTTACCATCATCTGATGGATGTATACATTGGAGTCTAGAAGCCCAGTGATCCTACCAATCAATCTTACTAACAACTGTATACACCTCCCTAACAAGTATAAGTGATCCTCATAGATGCATAATAGGAATAACAAAATGAGTTCCTTCAATTTCCCAAATATGGAAACTTATAGATTTGAGTTACACTGATGGTCACCAATTTGTCCTAGATGGAGACATCAAATAGTGTCATTCTTGATTTAGTCTTTACCCTTATATCCACCACCTAATCTTGCACTAGATCTTATGCATTTCTTGAGGAGTGGTGGTTATATTCCTTGAGCTAGTAGGTGTGAGTGAAGGATACCTAGCTCTCTCTTACAAATACCTCCTTAGGAAACTACATATCTTTGTATAATATTTTGGCAAGTACCTTAGGATCAACCTTGGTGATGCTAACTCCTAATAGCTATGACTTATTCTTCATTATGACTTCTTATTCTATCATCTATGCCTTATTAGCATCCTTCTATTATTGGGGAGGGCTATAAATAATGAATTTATTTCCCATCCTTAATTAGTTGGTGTTGAATCATGGTTTATTTACTTTGTCAAAGCCTATAATTTTGGTTGGCACTCTTCACAATTTCCAAGATCTATGATTGTGACTTCAGCTTTTGAGATTTGCTTGATGCTAATGGTGGCCTTGGAATCACTCTTATTTTTTGATGCCTAGTTCTTATACAATTCATGCTTGACACTTCTCTATACTAACCTCAAAGAGAGCATAATTCCTCTATACTCAATCATTCACTTTTGGCATTTATGGGTGCTCAAATTCTCACTTTAGTAGTTATTTATTTTTTTAGCTCTAGTTCATTGGTTTGGCTCTAGTTTGCTACTATAAGTTTAAATTAACTTCAAATTTTGTAACCCTAACTATTTTTCCCTTTGTTGATTTATACCCTTAATTTATCTACCCTTTTAATTTTAGGTGATTAATTACATGGCAGTGCCTAAATTTCTTAGGAGTTACTAAAACCTATGAAATAAATGAAAACCCTCTACCACATGAATTTAATGTGGATCTTTTTTCCTCCACCATCACATCAATAAATTATTCTAATGATATTTTTAGTAAAGTGACATGCAGTTCAAATGGTTACTTCCCACCTCAATTAGGGTGGATGCTAGCTTGTCCTGATAATGTTTCTCTTGTGCTTTTTTTCACTTAGTGAAACCTTCACCTTACTTATGGAAACCTAGGTGTAGTACCTCACATGTGCACAATTAATCCTCCATAGTCCCATTTATTCTTCCTATTGCACTTTAAATCCAAGTATACTTTCCTATCTTGATCAATTTCTCTACACTTTCATCTCTTGTCTTGACTTATCCTACCCCATAAAAATCTCTTGCACTAGTTCTCTAATGTGTAACTCTCAAGGTGTCTTACTTATGTAGCATCATATACACCTTTACTTCATATTATACACATGAGTATCTTGTACATCTTTCTTCATCACTTGGTGCTCCTAATTTCAATGTCCAGTGAATTCTATATGCTGAAAGATTGAGGTGTTTGGTCACAAGTTCTTTGGAAGTAACCTCAATCAATTCACTTGACTAGTATTATGCATAAAAGATCTAGAACAATCCTCCTACGGGCCTCAGATCACCTCATTTTCTAAATCTTGTACATAAATATTTGGTGTGCCTCATGTATGAATTTGGTAAACTTTATGCACCCATAACTTAGGTATCTATCCTTAGGCACTTAAAAAGTGTTTGTGCTTGACTCACCCAATTGGAATTATGCATGAAAGCACCAAAATATTTTTATTGGTGGGCCTCAAAGCATCACTTATTTTCTCACACCATAAAAACACAAAATAACTCAAATAATAAGGAATTTTTTGGCTTACATTAAACTTTATTTTGGTCTATGTAATATAACTGACTCATGACCAAGAAGTCAATGTCTAATCACACAAGTGATATCCTAATACCTATAAGGATTTAATAAATTTCTATTGAAATACTCAATAAGCATCTCACCTGATAACATGCACAAATTACATGCACCAATATCCAATATGTTATGATGACATATGGAACCATCTACCTTATCTATAGCTTTCTTAAGTACTTGAGATACTTGGAGTAATAGACAAAGACTAATTCTCCTTAAATTAGTACCTTATGATTGATATGATTATCATGTTATAGCTTCTAGTGTGCCTTCTCTATCTTTTGGTTCCATCTTGCTTGGGCACGTACCTCATCTAAATGCTACAAGTATTCCAACCTTTTACTCAATAATTCTTGGTCATCTAATCGACCAATTCATGAATTTGAAAATGATGACACCAAGAACTCCATTGGTAGAATCACCTCAGCACCAAACACTAGTTTAAAATGTGTAGCCTTGTTTAGGCACTTATAGGTTGTGTGATATGCCCATAGTAATGCTGAAACTTGATCATCCCAATATTTTCAACCAATGTCACATATATTCATGATTAATGTCCCTAAGATCTTGTTAAATGCCTCAACTATTCCATTCACTTGGGGATGATAAGGCATTATCTTATGGTGTGCCACCATGTATTCTATTAGCAGGATATACATAATTTCATTAATAAAGTGTGTGCCTCTATTACTAGTCAAGATGAGTGAGCACCCATAACAACTTATGATGTTATCCCATATGAAATTTGTAGCTATGGAAACTATGCAATTTTTTGTTGGTGTGGCCTTAGCCCACTTGGTGAAATAGTCAGTGGCTATTAGAATGTATCTTTCACCTATGTACCTTGATGTGAGAGTAATTGGTCTAAAAAAATCAATAGCCCATTTATTGAATGGTGCCTGGGTAAAAATGGGGACTAGAGGCCTATTATCCTAGTGGTTGGGTTTCCCTATGTAATGGCATATATCACACATCTTGGCATAATATTTTGCATTTTAAAATAAACTTGGCCATCACAAACCTAATTGTAATACCTTGTGTACCATTACATCCCTAGCACAATGGCCTCCTGTTATCCCCTCATGCACTTAGCATAAAATAGATTCCCTTTCATGTTTCAAGACACATTAACATATGACATCATATTTTCCTAGCTTGTATAATTCCCTACTAATGAGCTAAAAATGGGTAGCATGAACTGTGATCTATTTCTTCTCTTTGGTTTCCATTATTTGGGGCATAGATCTAGATGTTAGAAAAGTGGATATATTAACCAAGTCCTTAGGGGCTCACTAGACTCTATAGAGTTGTGTATCCATCATGGCATCCTGAATAAGCACTAATGCATTACTAGAGTCAATATGAGACAAATGGTCTGGGCCAAAGTTCTATTTTCTAGGCTTGATGACAACTGAGAACTAGAATTCTTGAAATAGAACTATCCAATTACAAATGTGCCCATGGAGAATGGGCTTATTTATGAGGTAATTAAGTTTCTTATGGTTTATAAATAACATGAATGGGGTCACCAACAAGTACTATCTAAATTTTTATAGGGTGTAGACCATGATGAGTACCTCACATTCATTTGTCATATAATAATACATTGTTTGTTTCAACTTTTTGCTTGTGAAAGAGATGGGATGATCCATCTTATACTTATCAAGTTGCACCAGAATGGTGTCAATTGTAGAAATAGAAGCATCGACATGGACATGAAATGGGGTCTGCATACAATTAGAAATGCATCATATCTATAAATCAATCTTGGCTCAAATAAGATAAAGCATACCTACACTTCCGATTGGGAATGCATTTGTTAAGTTGGGGTATGACCAATATGGAGATTTACTAGATTAATTAGGGGATCACTTATAATAATACACCATGTTAGGAAGGGTTTTAAATTCTATAGTCGAAAACAATCACACAATAACCCTAAAAGAGTCCTAGGTTTTATATTCATTTTATTCTAATAACAAGAAATTAAATCTAATCTACTATACACCAAAGCTTGTGGCACAACATGAGGGGTTATTAAAGTAATAAAAACATGTATAGGATAATATAAATTATTCTAAGTATGAGTAAGACCCTAATACATGAAATATGAAGAGTAGTATTATTTTAGCCAATTCTATCTACTAAAGAGAGGAGAACAAAGTTAGAATATACTTACCTGAATGTGAACCCATTGAGAATCAATCTCTCCCTTAGCCAAAGTGGATTTACAAGAGGTTTTTCTAGTTTTTAAGGATAACCAAGAAAGGCCAAAACATCTAAGACTTATCTAGAAGACTAGATTCTCCAAGTAGAAACCCTAAGCTAAGACTCCTAAAGTAGAATGGTGGAAGAACAAATTATAAAGAAACACAAATGAATAATAGCTATTGATTTCATATTGAAATAATGATGAAATGATCTTGTATTTATAGGCAAATCTCACCCTAAATCCTTCTAAATATGTTGTCTATATGGGGTTAACATAGTCGACCTTGTATGTTTTTGAGAGATAAATCACTAGGTCTTAAGCTAGGTTAGTCAAAGGATTAACAAATATCTCAAGTGAAAATACCCAAAAATTATACACTGTCAACCCAGTTGACCATATACAGTAATCAATGGCTTAAAATTATATAGGGTTAACCCAATCAAACCTAGTACAACTGACTATCAAAAGGGGATTAAGGTGAGGAAAATAGGGATAGAAAGAGGGAAAATACTAGAGGAGTGTAAAAGGAAGAATTAATAGTGTAGGGAATGGTTTTAGGAGCTGGTTGGATTGGTAATAATATGGAAGTAAGGGACAATAATCTTGTGAAGCACAAAAGGTTTGTCTACCCCTTACCTGATGCACCCTTTAAGGTGTACACTCAAAGAGATTGAGTCTCGATGGCTTCTTGCAAGATGTAAATCATTAGTATTTGATAAAAGGTTGAAAATATTATGTGTGTGTGTGTGTGTGTATATATATATGTGTGTGTGTGTGTGTGTGTGTGTGTACCCTAATCAATGTTAATCACATGTCATTAAGGTGCAATAGGGGATGGTGCTTCAAGAAAGAACATAGTAACACATAATATTGATGCTAAAAAAAGTTGTAGTATTTTAAAGCAAAAATAACTTAAAGTCAATGAGTAAAAAGTAAATTCAATACGTATCTTGAATTACCTTTATCACTAGATGGTTTTCTAATGTGTTAGTTTTGATTGTGTAGGGCATAGATACTAATTTTAAGAAACCCAAGAATACAAAACTAAAGACAAAAAATAAAAAAATGCAAGAAAAGCCAAGATAGCTAGTGCTATACGGATGAGATGCACTTGGGAAATTGGCAAGCTAGGGTGATAAGTGTTATGTTAGGTTAAATGACCAAGTCAAATAACAAGAATAAATTAGGTATCTAAAAATCTAAGGCTACTAAAGACTAAAAAACTCAAAAAAGCTATCCTCAAGTAAGAAAGGCAAACTCACCAAGTAAAACTAAGGATACATGTCAAATAGGATGGTAATAAAACAAATTCATGATAAAAAAATAAATAAAATGGTAAAACAACATTGATGAGTGAACAGTAATAATCCTTATCTCACTTAACAATGGAAAAAGGGTGCATAAAAAGGGAAAATAACATTATCAAGTGAGAAGTAACAAGCCAACCTCACTCAATAATATTATCAAGGGTACAAACTCAGGTGTCCATAACAAAAAGAAATCACAACAAGGATAAATGGTAAAATGAAAGTAAAGAAAGTGTAGTAATGTAATTCATGGTGGAAAATAAAGATGAATCCATAGTTTCTCAAACATGTTGTTTCACTCTAAGGATAGATAAAACTAAAATAAAGTAGTGCTAGCATGTTTTTAAGAGATTAAGAAGGAATTAAAGAAGAAAGGAAAACAAAATTGGAATCATAATTTTCCTATCAAGGGGAGAAATAAAATGGGTGGAGGGGAGAATGAATGAAAAACCAAGGTACAAGAACTCTTTATTGAAGTCAAGACACTCAAATTAGGTTTGTTAAAACAAGAGGACTTTAGACCTTAAGGACTCTAAAGAACTTCTCTTAGCTATACAAGTCTTAGGTCAACAAATAGAGTATATAGATTATCCCATGAAAGTTATATGCATGAAAATTAAAATAGACCTACCTTCACATAACATGTTCCCCATTCCTCAAGACCCCTTATAGAGCCATCAATCTACTAAGAATATTAGGTACTTACATGGGAAAGTAGGTATAACCATAGAGTTTGTTAAATTCCCCTATTCCAATCTACTGGCCTACTGAATTGCAAAGGACCTTATCTCCATGTGAGGCTAACTATGGAGTTTGAGCTTTGATTGGAGATAGAAGATGTGTTTGTAATCACATTTTTGGTATGAATTTAAATTTTGAGATTTATATGTTGCCTTTTAGATATCATTGCCTTTTGATTCAAGTGATTTAGATTTTAACTTTATTGATGGATTTTGAAGATTCCTCCTCCATACAGATTTGGAAAACCAAACATAGGTGATAAAGATGACTTTCATTTGAATACTTAGGACAAGGTTGATAAGAAAGATAACTTCAAAGAGCATGAGGTCTAAGAGTCTTGTAAATATAGGTAAAATAAAAGTGATATCTTGACTTTGACCTTGTTTTATCTAATGTGGAGTGAAAGGAAGGGGAAATAAAGATGGATGATACATGGAATAATTTTAATCACTTCAAATCACAAAAATGTGACAAAGGGAAAGAAGGGATAAAATAATAGTAAAGTGTGATTCCTTATTATAATAATGAGGGAAATGGAGGAAAACATGCTAATATAGATTATTTATAAAAATTCCATCTAAAAAAATAAAAATAAGCTAAAGTTTGAGAATAAAGATGTAAAAAGATGAAAAGACAGTGATTTTTTGAGGATGGCCTATCTTATCTATAGTCTTACACTAAAACTTCATAAAAGAGAAACCAAAGGGTGCCAAAAAATAAGTGAAAGATAAAGTGAGATGAGCAAAAATATGGTAGTTTTATGAGGAATGTTAGGTCCTATCCATGTTCTTATATTACAAATCACAAAATAAAAAC
Source organism: Torreya grandis (assembly GCA_037957365.1). NCBI lineage: Eukaryota > Viridiplantae > Streptophyta > Pinopsida > Cupressales > Taxaceae > Torreya > Torreya grandis. The sequence continues at coordinate 435,092 of JARHVA010005473.1, read as the reverse complement.
CCAATGGGTGCCAAAAAGAGAATGAAAATAATAAACGATAAAAATAATTATAAGATGGTAATTTTGTGAGGAATGTCAGGTCCTATCCACAATCTTATGAATCAACTCACAAAAGAAAAACCCAATGGGTATTGAAACAAGAGAAAATGTAAGAAGATAAAGAAGACTCTGGTAAATCAAGAAACCAAAAGACCAAAAGGGAGGACTAAAGGTTTTTAAAAGGAAGGAACTTGATGTAGAGGGAGAGATACATGTAAGTAAATTACAAATAATGTTAGATAGATGAAGATAGAAAGAATGAAGATAAAGGAAGGATTTAGGTGAAATACTTTTTAAAGAATTGTGTGTTGGTGGGCTCTTTGAAAATATGGCCTTCATTGGTTTGAAGATGATAGGTGCTTGGACCAAGAATATCTTTGACTAAATATGAGACCCACCATTTTTAGGCATATTTACCTTCTTTATCATGGGTGTAGTCTAATTTAAGGACAAGATCACTAACATTAAATGTGTAGACTTTAACACATTTGTTATGTTGTTTAACAATGCGAACCTTATTTTGGTGGTTATGTTGTAAGGCATAAAGATGAAGTTCATCAAGTAGATCAATGGCATGAAGATGAGATTTATGTAATTTTTCATCAAGAATAATACCATGAAGAGATATATGAAGAGAGGGAAGCTAAAATTTTAAAGGAAGAACTGACTCAAAACCATAGACTAATGAGAATGGAGTTTCCCAAATGGAAGTATGTATGCTATTATGATAAGCCCAAAGTACAAGGTAAAGATGAAGATACCAATTTATACAGGTTTTATGAATTATCTTTTGGAAAATTTTATTGAGAATTTTATTAGTGGCCTCAGCTTGGCCATTGCATTGTAGATGATGAGGCATGGAAAATTTGTGATTGATCTTGAATTTATTGCAAAATTGTTTAACATGTTTGTTTTTAAAGTTACCACCATTATCTAAAATGATGGTATGGGGAATGCCAAAGTAGAAAATAATTTGATTAAGGATAAATTTGGAAATGGTAGGACCAGTGATGTTAAAAAGGGGCATAGCTTTTACCCACTTAGTAAAATATTTGATAAAAGTGATGATAAATACATGCCCATCTTAGGAGAGAGGTAGTTTACTAATGAGATCAAATCTCCATGTGGAAAATGTTCAAGGATATTTGATGGTTTTTAGTTCAACTAGAGGTGTATGGATTAGATCATCAAGAATTTGATAAGGATTACACTTGTTAGCATATTCAATTACATCCTTTTCAAATTAGACAAAAAATTCACCCATACGTAGTAATTTATAGGTTACAACATGTCTACTATAGTGGCCATGACAAATTCCCTCATGTGCTTGTTTAAGAAGAGAAGGGACCTCATATTGCATAAGATAATGGATCAAGGTAACTTTATAATTGAGATAATAACATATATTGTGTAGAAATACATACTTGAAAGCTCATTTATAAATATGTATCTTTTCATGAAAGTCTAAATTAGGAAGATAAGTTTGATGATGTCTTGGTACCATGGGATTTATCCAATGGTAATAACCTTGATATGATAGATAAGTGAATCTAGTGGTTGAGTAGAGGATGGATATTTTCTTACCTGTATAAGAAAAGTAGGATAAAAAAGGACTTGGTGTGGATGAAAGAGAGAGGTTGAAGAGGCAAGATAATCAACAATGGAATTTTGATCTCTCAAAATAGGCTCAATAGTGAAAGAAATGAAATATTTAGAAAGAATGGTTACAATTTTATTGTATGTGATGAGGTTCTCACTTTTACATTGATAATCACCACTAAATTGATAGAAAATAAGCTGAGAATCACCTAAAACATGAAGGTATTGAATGTCTAAATCAAGAGAAACTCTCATGCCTAAGATAAGAGATTCATATTCAACCATATTTTTGGTGACATCAAAAGTGAAGTGAAAGGATAAAGTAATGATATTACTAAGAGGACTTGTGAGAATGCAACCTATCCCATCTCCTTGAAGGCATTTATCACTATCAAAGTGAAGGGTCCAAGTATCCTTATGCAATTTGACATTAATTTTGGGAAGCTTCTCGATAACTACTTTTAGTTTAGTAGTACCAAAGTGAGTAGTGGACTCATCAAGGTTATTAGCTTCAAGATCAGTAATAAAGTTATGAAAATAATATTTGAGATAAATAGCTTGATTAAGACCTTTTATGTAAAGGATATTTTCATCTAGAAGATTATCTTGAAGAAAATAAGTGGCTAGAATGAGATTTATAGCAAGCTGATCAGATATGATTTTAATTTTGACAAAATTTTTAGTGATGATGCGAAGATCAAATTCCATAAGGAAGACCATCCATTTACCAATTATATCTCTAGGAAGAAATGCTTTGGAGAAGAAATGATGAAGGGGTTCAGAATGAATAATGACAAGTAGTTTGGTAAAGCATATAATGGTAAAGTTTTTTAGATATAAAATAGATAGTGAGGTAATCATGCTCAATTTTGGTATAATGTGTCTCATAATTGATGAGACCTTGGCTAATGTAGTAAATAACACACTCTCTTCCCATATCATCTTGTTGGGTAAGCATTGCCCCAATTGAAATAGGTGTGGAAGAAGTATATATAATCAAAGGTTTATCATTGGAAGGAAGATGAAGTGTAGGTAGATGAAGCAATGATTCATTCATATTATCAAAAGCTTTTTGATATGGATCCATCCATTCTAATGTAGTACATTTCTTAATAAGTGAATTAATATATTGAATTTGATATGCCATTTTGGGTATGAATCACCTAATTTCCCCAAGTTTTCATAAATAAGTATGAATGTCAAGAATAGAATGAGGAATGGACACATTGATGATAGCACTAATTTTGATAGGGTCAACATCAATACCATAGAGAGAGACTAAGAATCTTGACAATTTTCTAGTTGTGACTCCAAAAACACATTTGTAAGGATTAAGTCTAGCTTTATATTTAAGGAGATGATTAAAGATGATAGTAAGGTTAGAAAGATGAATCTTACGATGTTTAGATTTAGCAATGATATCATCCACATGGGTTTCAACAATTTTATGAATGAGACTATGAAAGATGTGAGTCATCACTCATTGGTATGTGGCTCTAAATTTTTTGAGGTTGAAGGGAATTTTGACATAGTAATAGGTGCCCCATTCCATGGTGAAAGTAGTCTTATGTTAGTCCTTAGGAGTGATATGAATTTGATTGTATCTCCAAAAACCATCCATAAGAATAACCTTTCATAACCAACTGTGGAATAAACAATGACATCTATGGAAGGTAAAGGGAAGTTGTCTTTGGGACAAGTAAGATTAAGATTATAAAAATAAATACAAATGTAAATAAACCTGGTGACCTTATTGCAAATGGGAATAATGTTGGAAACCCATTCAGAAAAATCCACTAGTTTAATAAATTTAGCATCAAGTGATTTGATGATTTCCTTATGACATAAGGTTGAAACTTCAAGTGGAAATTTTATTTACTTTTGATACACAAGCTTGGCATCAGGATATGTAATGATGTTATACACCATGATGCTAGGGTTAATGTTAGGGATGTCCTTATAGTACCAAGTGATGGGTTCATGATATTTATCAAATAATAACTAAAATTATCATGTTCAGTAGGTGAGAGCTCATGAGAGATACTAATTATTTGAGGATAAATGAATTACCATATTAAATGTGAGTGGTTTCTTCAATAAACATGGTATTACCATCTTGAAATTGGTATGTTGCATTAGGTAAGGCATTAATTAGATTTATGTTAGGATCAATGCTAGAAAAAAAGTAGTTGAAGCAAGGAGTTTTAGTTTGGAAATTCCAAAGTTTATGATGTTGTGGAGGAAGTTGGGGTTCTCAAGCATAAATTAATTCAAGTATAGCTTCATCACATGAAAGGTAGGAAGAGGAATATAATATTCAACATCTACTTCAAGATCTAGAATTTGATTGCCATGGTGATCATACTTAGAATGTATCTGACAAATATTAGTTGCCTTAGAATCTAGTGTAATTTAAAGAGTAAAATAAGTATATGGATTAGATGGGATTGGTGTATAATTATTTTCCTTGATGGGATAAGAATTAGATGTAATGATTGGATTGATAGGTTGTAATGGAGATGTAGAAATTTTTAAAGGTTTAAAAGGTATGATTTGCTCTACCACCTAAGGAGTATCGATAAGAGGAAGATTGACATGAGGCATGTGACCTTTATGATATAAGGTATTATCCATAGAAATGGTATGAACATCTTGATTGAATGCATGAATTTGGGCTAAGGGTTTTTGATAGTGTTAGATATCCAAGTTTCTAGAGTGAGTTTAGGCCATTATATAGTTATCATCATATGTTGGATAAATTATATAGACTTGAGAATCAAAGGGAGATTTAGAGGATGAAATATTGATATTAATAAATATATGAGGATAAAAAGATGAGAGGATATTGAAATAATTTGGCCACTCCAAAATCATTGAAAGTGAAGGGATATTCAGGTAAAGAAGGCTCTTGAGCATTGTATAGAGGGGGATATTTTTTAATCTCATCAATGAGAGGAATAATATGATCCTTGGTAATAGATAAGGAGGGAGCCATTGTAAAATGTAGGGAGGTAATTTGGTATTATTGAAAGTATATTACAAATCATTGGGATCATCATCATCAAAATCTATAAGAGTAACTTGTAAATTAGGATACATGTTGATGAACTCAGGTAAAGGAGAACTATTGATCTTTGGAATGGTAGGATTATGATATTGTGATTTAGGATTATGAAGTTGAATACTCCATGTGTTGGGATTAGCTTCATGTTTATACTATTTTCCATTATATAATAATTTAATACATTGACTAATAGAAGAATAAATGTCCCTCATTTGATGAGTCCATGGGCAACCAATGAGTATGTTATAAGATAATAGAAGATAAAGGACCATAATCTTGGTTTGAATAGTCTTGGGTCCAATGGTTGATGGAATTGTATTGCAACCAAGTGGCTTTTAGTTTGTCTTATCATAACCATGACAAGTAAGATGGGTTTGCTTGAGATGATCTTTATTATAACCAAGTTGTTAGATGAACCATAAAGATGATACATTAATACCAAAACCTTCATCAATTATAAATTTATGGATAAGAGTGTTATTAATGGATATTTTGATGAAAAGTGGTGGATCATCAATGTCAAAGAGAATTTCATCATTTATCATGTCTTCTTCAAGGAATTCAATATAAGGTTTAGAAGAATGATACATAGTTTCAATGGTATTTATGTTGGTCAGTTGAGATTAAATAAAAGGTGGTTCTTCATCTAAGGAGTATGGATATTCAATTTCTTGAAGTTTTTACATAAGGAACTTAGGATGATAGGGTAAAGTGTGAACCAACTCCATAAGTGGAATCTTACAAGGCATAGAGTTGAGTTCTTCAAGAAAGTTCCAATGAGACTTAGAAGAACCAACATGAGGTTTGGGAGGTAAATTAGACTTTGGAGGAATAGTTGAAGTTGGAGGATCAAAAGGAGGAGATGATTCCTTTTGAGCATTTGAAGCAATACTAGTAGTGGTAGCATCTTTAAGAAGTTGTTCCTCTAAATATGGATTATTAAGTTTAGTAATGAGATGTTTGTGAGCTAGTTTATGATGATATTTAACTTTAGCAGTAGTGACATATTGAGATTTGTTGAAATATTGGTCATAATCAACATCAATGGCATAAACATATTTGGTATTGGATTGATTATTAAAACAATATTTTTGGTTACTTGAGGTAGAATATTTATAAGTTTAAATTTTTTAAAAAGTAGTAGTGTTTCTTGAGAATGAAGATGAAGATTGATCATAACTTCATGATTGAATGAAACACCAAGCATATATGAGACAATAAATTTAGTGAGCCACCTAAAAGATTCATGAGAATGCCCAATGTTGTCATGGAAAAAATAATATATATTGGGATCATACCACTTATGAGGAGAATTAGGATATATGAAAGGTTTTGAGGGCGGTAATTTTTTTTTCATTTGTTGAACAAAAAGAGGTGTATGAGAAGGTGAAGGAATATTGTTTTTGGCAATTCCTAGTTTTGTTTGTGGAGTATTACTAGTGATATCATTAGATGTTTGGAAATATCCTTTAATAAGTTTAGGATTAGGTTCAAATTGATTCATAAGAAAGTCTTGACATTTATCTTGATAAAAGAGCTTCATTAAGTGTTTGAGAGCAAAGGTTAAAACCTTATATTGAAGAGTGGGAGTTAAATCAGTGATAAAGAATTTGAATAAGTTATCATCAATAATGTTATGGTAAACTTTATGGGCCAATGATTTCCATCTTTTGATAAAGTCATGAGCCAATTCAGTGGGAGATTGCCTATCATTAATGAAGTGTCTATGATGATTTTCAAGAAGATCATTATGTTGAATCTCTTTAACCAAAGGATTGACCAAATATTCAAGTTGTAAAATAGGATGTTGAGGAATTTGATCATACCATTCTAATACATTTCCAGTGAATTTTTTCACTAAGAGTTTATATGTGGTGAAAGTATTAGTTTGGATCCACTTTTTGTAAAGGTTGCCAAAGGCTTTGAGAAATGAGGTAGGGTCTTTAGTCCCATCATATTTGATAGTTATAAATATGTTACCAATATCAATGGATACAATGAAGAGATCTAAATGATGATTTTGAATATTTTGAAGCATCTTATTATTTATTATGGGTTGAGGAATAACATTGACTGAGGTATCTCAAAGAGGTGGAGTGAAATTGGGATAAGCTTAGGATCCATATTTTGAGGTTGATTAGCCACATTGATTAGATGTTGTTGAATTTGAATCATTTGGTTGGTTTTATAATTTTTCATTAGGTTCATTTGTTAGATAACTTGGGCTAAAATTTTATTTGTATCAGGAAGTGGGTAAGTGTTTATAGGAGCACTCCCCAAGTTGGTATTAGAGGGATGATTACTAAAAGAAAGATTACTAGAGGGATTGTTAAGTAAACTTGTATTAATTTATCCCACATTAGTTTGAAGATTTTGAAGATTAGAAGTTTCTTGGAAAGTATAAAAAGGATTAAATCTATTAAATTCATCTTGAGGTGTTATTTGTACCATATTGAAGTTCATGGATGAAGGATGAGGAGAGGTGCCCCAAGAGTGATGGTGATCTTAGGAGGAAAAGAGAGGAAGAAATGAACATCCCACATAGTATCTAAATGTATTTAAGATATTCAAGAAGATTATAATAGGAGACAACATTATGACTGAAGAGAAATTAATAGAATGCAAAGAAGGATAAATAGGGAACTAAATTGACAAATAAGGTAGAAAGAAGTACAGGGTTGACTAGGTCAACCTAGCAGAGAAAATAGGGCCTAAAAATAATATAAGGTTAACTATGTCTATCTAATATAGTAAATAGAGATTGGAAAAGGGAAAATAAAGGTCTATAAATAGTATATATTTGATTGGGTCAATCCAAAATAGTGAACAAAGGTTAAAAAAGATAAAAGGTTAACTGGGTTGATGCAGTACAATAGATAGGGAAAGTTAAGAATCCTATAATAGGTTGTGAATTGAAACAAGATAAATTATGCAAGAAATTTGAAAATAAATGATAGAAAGGAAAAAAATATTCAATTAGATTAATTTTAGTCAATCCAATTGAGTCACACATCATAAAACCTTGCACCAATGCTTGCTAATGCAGATTTTTGCAATACAAAATATAATTGAGCAAAGAGAAAGAAATCAACTTGGAAAGTAAATAGCTAGATAATTGCTCAACCTTAATTTTTATTATATTATTAGAATATGATTTTAAATGTGATGGGAAGTTGGATACAATAAGGGAGCTAGAATGGTAATCTAAGGATGGTTTTAGGTAATTTAGGATAAAGGGGACTGTAGTGTCAATGATACAGGGTTAGTATTGGGGCCTACCCCCTCACTTCACATACCATAGAAATAAGGGTGTTAGGTTCTTAGCCATAATATACCATTAACCATTATTTATACTTGACTAAAGTATCAAGTTATCTTCCCCTTTGGTGATGAAATCTAAGTAGGTTGGCCTTGGGTAGACAAATTTTAAAAGGCTTTTTTATATTTTTTGATTTATTTATGTGTGAATAAAATAGAAAATAGTGAAACTAATTGATTAATTGAAAACCACCTAATGAATAAATTTAATCTATTCTAATCATGCAAGCAACCAAAAAAGAAAGTATGAATTAATTACTAGCATATAAGGTTAACTCCAACTTTGAAACAAGGTAAAATGTTGATATGGTCAATAGTATATGCACTATAAAACAAGGTCGACAAGGTCAAACCTATACTACAAAAGCAAGTTATAAAAATGAACAGGGTTGGTAGAGTCAACTTAGTTATCCAAATAACACACAAAATATAGAACTGTTGGTATGGTTGATCTAGTTAACTATGTAGGGGCAATTTTGAAGATTACAATTGTAAAAGGAAAGATAGTAAAGAATGAGATAGGGAGATAAAAGGAACTAGGTGGATCAAAGATGTAGAGAATGAATATTTTTATTTAAGAATTTTGAAATATGGTTTCAAAACCTACAAACTTCTACTAGGTCAATCAAACTATAGGGAACTTACTAAAGTGCCTAAAATGTATAGGGTTGACTAGGTCAACCTAGTAGTCTAAATGCCTAAAAGTGTACAAGGTTAACTTAGTAGTTTGGATTGGATGTCTAGATATTTGAAAACTTGTACAAAGTCAATTGGGTCAATTTAGTAGCCTGTACCTAAAAACATATACATAAAAGTTAGATACTGGGTTGACAAAGTTGATCTAGTATGAAAAATATATAATAAAAATAATGATGAAAAAATAAAAGAAATAAAATAATATGAACAAAGCCTATTAGTTTACATTGGGTTTACTATAATATATGTAATCAAAAATGCATCATGTCTATAAATCAATCATGGCTCAGAGAAGATAGAGCATACCTATACTTTTGATTGGGAATATATTTATTAAGTAGGGGCATGACCAATATGGGGAGACCTGATTAGGGGATCAATTATCACAATACACCATTATAGGAAGGGTTAAATCCTAAGTCTAACATAATCATGAAACAACCCTAAAAGAGTCATAGGTTTAATGTTCACTCTATTCTAATAACAAGAAAGTAAATCTAATCTAGTGCACACCAAAGCTTGTGGAAAAACATGAGGGGTTAGTAAATCAATCAAAACATGTATATGATAATCTCAATGAAGCTAAGTATGAGGCTAAAAGCTTCAACCTTTGAGATGGTTGCTGATTACAAATTGTAAAAGTGGAAAGATAGTAAAGAATCGAGATAGGGAGATACAAAGGAACATAGGTGGATCTAGAGATGTAGAGAATGAATATTTTTATTTAGAGAATTTTGAAATATGCAGGTTGTTGCAAGCTCATTGAGGATCTACATGTAAGTTTGGTCTTTGAATTGCAAGTTGCAGGTTCATGAGAGATCAGCTTGAAGTGCTATAGAGTGCTTGATGTACCGGTAGGGTTATTACTGACTGGTTGGTGAGGTAACACCAATTCTGTGTGTGAGTTGGTTGTTGGGACCGTTTTTTGTGTAGGAGAGTGTGTGTGAGAAGAATTACTGAACACTTGAGGTGTGGCGAATCTCTGTAAGGTGAAAGAGTGTGGCGGCTATATAATACAAGGAACTTACTACTGAGCATGCCTAAAACTGTATCCCAGGTGGCATTGACTAGGTATCAAGCCTAGTAGTCTAAGATCTAATGCCTCAAAAGTGTACAAGGTGTAGATCTGGGTAGTGTGTTTTGATTACAGGTTAGTTTCTGTTTGAGTTTGGAATTGGATGTCTAGAACTATTTGAAAACTTGTACAAAGTCAATTGGGAAAGATCTTGATTTATCTGTAGCATGTACCTAAAAACATATTGACATATAAAGTTAGGTATACTGGGTTGACCAGAGGTCGATCTAGTATGAAAAATAAGAGCTATAATAAAGTTGGGAAGGTATGGTAATGGCAGTTTCTAATACTGTGTCTCCTTCAAAAGTCTTAAAAGTGGATGATATTGTGAGTGTAATCTTGAACGAAGAGATACGCAGGAAAAGCACAGGTGAATCATCTGGAGATGCTTTGAGTGTTGAAGGAAGAGGAAGGCCAAGAGAGAAGATAGAGCGTGGGAGATCAAGGTCGAAGACGGGCAAGAGATCCAAGTCCAGGTATGGCAGAATAACCTGCTGGAAATGTGGAAAGCAAGGGCACTTAAAGAGAGATTGCAGATCGGGCACAGATCAGCATGAAGAACATGAAGAAGAAGCAGATGCTGCAGGTTACATTGCACAGGATATGTTCTTTGGATAAAGTAAATCTTGGGTATTAGATTCATGCATCCCCACATAGGGAATTTTTTCTAGTAAAGATTTTGGAGAAATTTGTGTAGGGGATGGTAAGTCTTGTCAGATTATTGGCAAAGGCAAAGTGGCTCAGACAGGTAACACATGGGTGTTAAAGGAGGTCATGACGTCCCAGTTCTGAAGCGGAATCTGATACACAGTAACTCTCACAGCAGACTCTTGGATTGGGTTACTATAATAAAGTAGGTATTAAGTTTTACTGATTCTTCTTCTGGGTTATCTACTTCAGAGATTCAGAGATGTGGCTTGAAGGCTTGGTCACATAGATATGAAGGGATGCTGGTTCTTGAGTCAAAGGATATGACATGGATCGTGGTTTCTGTATGCAAAAGAAAAAGGTGAGGAGGATCAAGTTATCGGACAGAGTTCACACAAGGTGCAGGGGAATTCTAAGCAGAGGGTGTTTTGGACAAGGGTTTGATCCAAAATCCGGGAAAAAGTCATCTCACAAGAAAAACACAGAGACCGACGTCGGCAGGAAAACTGGCGTCGGTGTCTAACATAATCATGAAACAACCCTAAAAGAGTCATAGGTTTAATGTTCACTCTATTCTAATAACAAGAAAGTAAATTCTTAAATTCTCATTTCCCTTCTTTACACTACTTGTTGCTCACTTATGGCATAGGACCAGGAAGTTATTGAAGAAGCAGAACAGGTAGATCCAGGAAACAGTGGGAGCTAGGCTTGAATGAGGATGTGATTCCTTGGAGGAGAACCAAACAGGTGTTTTGGGTAGTGTGGCCAGCTGGAAGTAAGCACTGAAAGATGAATGGATGTTAAGGATGAAGAAGAGCGGAAATAGATATGTGAGATGGAAGATCAGGGTATTTGATCTTGTATTAGAGGGCAATGGAGGTTTGTTCATTGTGTTTCTCTTTAAATAGTATTAGCTACATATCCTATTTTCTGTATGATGTGCTTGTTGCAGGGTTACATATACAGGGATATATGATAATCTCAATGAATCTAAGTATGAGTAATACCATAATACATGGAATATGAAGAGTAATATTTTTCCCAAGCAGTGGGAGTTGTCACAAGTTAAGAGCCAATCCGGGAGAGAACCATTGGAGGTCAGTGCAGTGGATTCTTACAGGGACTAGTAGAGGTGCACATGCTATGCAAGTTCAAGTTTATTTCCTAGAATGTGAACCACCATCGAGACTCATATCTCTCCCTTGGCCTAAGGGGCTTTTAAAGAGGTTATTCTACAGGAACCGGCGTCGGCATCAGGACCGACGTCGGCAGGGACCAGAGTGGAAGGCCACCGGCGACGGCAGGAAGTCGGCCGATGTCGGCAGAACCAGACAAGCAGGGACCGACGTCGGTCGCCTGTGTGTTCTAAACTGCTCGTTTCACGGACAGTTAGTTAAGTGAACAAGAGTTTGCATGTTGAGACCAAGACTGATCCACAAGATTATATTCTCCAAGTAGAAAGCCTAAGCTAAGACTTCTCAAATACAATAGTGGAAGAGTAGATTGTGTAAAGAATTACTGAACACTTGAGGTGTGGCGAATCTCTGTAAGGTGAAAGAGTGTGGCGGCTCTTTGTTGTATTCTTTTCTGTTAGTGTTAATACAAGATAGTGTATTGTCTCTCATATTCTGTGCTATTGGTGAATTCTAGTTACTTGTGTTTCTGGTTATTTCCGCATATTCAATTGCTTATACTTGGTAATCATACTGTGCTTTTTCTGAGAAGCAAGATCCCAACTGGTGGCATATTGAAATAATACCATAATACATGGAATATGAAGAGTAATATTATTCGAGCCAATACTTAGGCTACTTCTATCTATTAAAGAAAGGAGAAAAAAATTAGAATATACTTACCTAAATGTGAACCCATCGAGACTCAATCTCTCCCTTGGCCTAAGGGGCTTTGAAAGAGGTTATTGTGATTTATAAGGATAACTAATAAAGGCCAAAGCATCCAAGACGGATTTACTCCAAGTAGAAAGCCTAAGCTAAGACTTCTCAAATACAATAGTGGAAGAGTAGATTCTAAAAAATCATGAGAGAATTATAACTCTTGATTTCATATTGAAATAATGATGAAATGATCTTGTATTTATAGGTAGATCTCACCCTAAATACTTTTGAATATGTTGGCTATATAGGGTTACCTAGCCGACCCTATATGTTTTTGAGGGATAATCACTAGGTTTTGAGCTAGGTTGATCGAAGGGTTAACAAAGCTCTCAAGTGAAAATACCCAAAAATATTATAGGGTCGACCTAGTCGACCTTGTATAGTAATCAAAGGCTAAAAACTATATAGGGTCAACCCAATTGACCTAATACAATTGACTATCAAAAGGGGATTAAGGTGAGGAAAAGAGGGATGGAAAGAGGAAAAAGACTGGAGGAGTGTGCAAGGGAGGAGTAATAGCTTACTAAATGGTTTTAGGATCTATTTAGATTGGTAATAATGTGGAAATAAGGGACAACAATCCTATGAAGCACCAAATGTCTACCCACCCCTTTCCCAATACACCTTTTAAGGCATGCACTCAGAGAGATTAAGTCTCGATGGGTTATTACAAGATGTAGAGCATTAGTATTTGATAAAAGATTGAAAATATTATGCTTATATAGATTTTTCTAGTTAGGAAATTGAATAATAGGCATGTTATCCAATTTGAGCTTTAGAGTTTTAAAGGCATCATCTTGCACAGTGCCCTAATATAATGAACCATCTTTACATAAGATCTCCTCTAGAAGTATTACAACCTTTGTATATCTCCTTATGAATTTCATATATTATTTGTAATGGCCAAAAAATGTGTGAATGTCACTCTATGTCGAAGGGGTCTGGAGCTAAATGATTATTGTGATCTTCACAAGATCAACGAGTAGACCATCTTTACAGATGATATACCCAAGCATGGTTATAAAAGGCATTGTGAAGATGCACTTCTTTAGGTTCAAATATATCTATATCTACCTACACCATTCAAACAATAATCACATATTATCATAATGGTCCTTTACAAGCCCATACATAATGAAGTCATGTAGGTACAGTTAGAGGAACATGTGGATGAAGTCTTTGAATGTAGTGATGACCACTTTAAGGAATATATCTAGTACATTATTGAGTCTAAAGGGCATCACATGGTAGGAAAATAACCCCATTCAGTCACAAAGGTTGTTTTGGGCTTGTCCTCCTATTTAATCTAGACTTGATGGTATCTAGAGACCCATCAGTGAAGGTGTAGATTTCATAGCCTGTGACACTGTCCATGACTTCATCGATTAATGGAGTTAATAAGGGGTCAATAATGTAGGTGGTGTTTAACATTATATAATAAATTTTTTTACATGTACCCATCCTTATTGATACTAATCACCATGGGGCTTACCCATTTAGATTCCTACATAGGGTAGATGATGCTTACAGCTAACATTCCATTAATCTCTATCTTGAACTTGGTGTGGATATTGGGGTTCATTTTGTAGGGGCACTCATTGATATGTCTTACACCATCTACTAAATTTATACTCATTTTCCCAAATGATGGGTGGGTACCCTTCAAGTCTCAATAGTTTTGAGGGAACAAGTCTTGTAACTCCTTTAAGAGATCCATAATTTGCACCAATTATGTGTCAAACCAATAAGCACCTAGAGTATCCATCTTTGGCTCTCCTTTTGCATTAATGTCTACCTTGATGGTATTGAGTGGTATGTGTTAGGGTTTATTATTTATCTGGTGTGAGTCCTTGACTTGTCAAGTTCACTCAGTTGTCTTTATATGAAGATGATGCAGGTCTTCTTCATTAGGAGCATTATCATCTATTTAGTGCACTAGTTTCTTATTGCATGTTAAGGTCATCTAGTTATGCTCTTTCCAAGTTTCATCATATTCTTCACTTGAATCACTATTGAGTGATTTTTCCTCAATTAAATTTGGGATTTATAGCCCTTTCTCCCCAAACATATCTCTTAGGCTCTCCTTTAAGATCATAGTGTCTTCAAACACTACCTTATGAATAACTTATAGTGGTTCAATCAGCTCTAAGTTTTTTGAAGAAAAGGAGAAGGTATGCATGAACCTCTCCTTGAGTACATCCTAATTTTCTATCTCATGGCATGTCTCATTGAAAACATACCATGGCCATGTCAATGTATTTAAATTTATATAGAAGGCATGCACCCATAGGTTCTTTGGGGTAGTCACACCATAGTTAATCCATGTTTCTTCCTATATACACACATGCACTTTAGGATTAGAGTCACCAAATATTGTTGATATATCCAAGTCCTCATTACTTATCCTAAATCAATTGCAAATGGCTATTTTCACATCTTTCCAAGTTATAAAGTTAGGCTTTTACACTACCCACCAATGAGTGGTAGTGATCCTTAATGTATGCACTAGTGTACCCATTCTATCTACTTCTTTATGGATGCATGACTTGAGGTTGTGGATGTACTCTTCCACTAGGTTACTCCCCTCATATTTTAAGAGAGCTGAAATTTTACCTTTTCTCAGGTGAAATACCTTCTTTCCTTTCTTATTATTTTAAGGGACCCATATTTTTGAAGTGAGATCAATTTGGACCTATCCACTCTTCATAGGTTTTGGTGCCTTTGCACGCACTAAGTGACACCTATGACTAGTGGCCTCATAAGCTTCTTCAACCCATCAATTTTAAGAAATATCAGTGGTGTTTAAGGTTGACTATCCATCTTCCCAAGAGAGCACTATTTGATAATTGGTGTTAACAGTCTCAATGCCTGATTCCATGATGTTATATATATGGTTGATCTCATCCTCAAGATCAACACTCTCTAAATAAGGGGGTCCTTGATCACTTGAGAGGGTAATAACTACCCTTTCCTTTCCATTTCCAAAGGTCATATAGTACTTCTTGAAGCACATATAAGAATTGTTTGCATATCACCATAATCTTCCCAAGAGTGCTAGATAATCATCTTATTCATCCAACTTGATTACCTTGAAGTTAGTGTGGAACTCAGTACTCATAATACCTACAATGATTCCCTTCAATATTCTAATTATTTGTAATCAATTCTTTTTGTCCATAAAAAGTACATGTGAATAAGGCCTCAAGGCTGGCCTACCCATCTTATCCCATGTGGTTTTGGTCAAAATATTGACTTTGATGCCTATGTCCATAAGGACCTCACATTTAGAGAATCCATCAATGGTGGCATTCATAAGGAATTCTTGATCATATTATATATTTTTTGTATGCCTAACTTCTTGTGCCCTTTCCATGTGTGGTAAAAAAAATTCAACTAGATTCTACCCTACATACTCTAAAGTTAAGTTCTTTAATAGGGGAAACATCCCTTCTATTTATAGGAGGCATAAGATCTCTATTAATTCTTGTATCTCATCCTCTTAACCATCCTACCTATTATAGGAGGTTGTAGCTTGTGCCTATAGGTCTCATTCTACTTGGATCTATCCTTGTAGGTTCTAGATCACACTCATAGCCTACTACAATACATATTTCTACCATGTAGGGTCTGGGTAAGGCAAAAATTTGGGTTCAAGCCATATTATGTACTCGATGTGGCTCTATCCCCATATTCTAAGTGTAACTCTAGTATTAGCAAAACTAGTGGTTGAGTGGTGAGACCACTTTGATTAGTTGCCTACATGTTGATTGGCTCTATATGGGTCAGTTATGCTTTAATATTCCACTTATTTTCTCTAAACTCACACCTGATTATTCTTGTACCCTTATCTACATTTAGCCTACATTGGGTCCATTTTTTGTACAATTTGGGGCATTATTCAACCTTGTGTGATCCTTGACAATACCCACACATTAGATGGTAGGGAAATTTCATTTATAGTGCTTGGTCAAACTACACTTATTACATGATTATGATGGGAATCTTCCTCCACCTCATCCTCTACCTCACCCTCTAGTGCCTCTTTGCATTCCATAACTTACATTCTATTGACCATAGCCTTCATTACCATAATTATCCTACCCCTTGATTATTATATTAGCCTACCATGCACCTCTCTCTATGTTTTCATGCATCTCATTGATTACTTAGCAATCAACTATGGTATGATTGTAGGCATCACACAACTAATAATAGATGGTTATGTTAACCTGATTAGTAAATTGAAACAAAGGGTATTTAGAAACATCATGTACCTCATAACAAACCTCATAGTTGAGAAGCAATGCATGCACATTCCTTCAAGGATAATTATTCCTATTATGAGATTCTATCTCATAATCAATGCACCATAACCCACTTTGAGCATCATGTGATGAACTAGCGGTAATTTTTTGGAGTTGGTTGACCATGGATATAATTTGCACCTCCATGAATGGGCTAATCCCTATGTCAGTACTTCTAACTACCTCAGCTTTGAGTGTGACCTCAATCACTTCATGAGGTTTTATGAATGTCTTCATGGAAAGTAGCCTTCTAAATAACACTAGCGGTCCCCATATGAACCATTGTGCATGTTGAGAGGGGTGAATATCATAAAGAAGCTTTGAGAGGAAATTTTTGATTATGGTATAATATAGGTTATGCTCTTTGATATTTCTTGGCTAATCTCCTTGAACATGATGATGCTCTACTATTCAAACTCAATAATATCTAATTCCTTCAAGAATGCTTCCTTTAAAATGTCATAATCAATCAAGCGTGGTTATTAAAAATTTACTATACTAGGTATGAATGCAATCAAGTAGATTTCTCATGAATTATGTTTCCTTACATTATGATTGGGTTATACCCCAAGTTCACCATTTTAGTTCACATTTTAACACATGATCTATGGAATTCTCTATTCCTTGATATTTAGGTAAATACATGGCCATCTCATAGTATACCTAAGGTAGGGGAGTAGCTAGCATTTGAGGTGATTTTCCCATAGTGCTTGTCCTAGTGGTGGTCTTCCAATGCCTCCAACCACTGGATTAAGTGTTGGTCCCATTATTATTATTGGTGTCATAGATTATGATAGCACCATGCCACTCCCTATGGGATATTCCCTAGTTTACATAGTTGACATTGGCTAAACTGGAATGTTTGCACTCATATTTTGGGCTATCAAGCTAGCACCCAAAGGTCTAGAGGTATCCTTACTTAATTATTCATAAGGAAAAACTCATTCAATCAAAAAATTATAGTCCAAGTCTACAAAATGGTCAAAGTATATGTTAACAACAAGGTCAATTATCACACTTCTATCTTCTTGTGGGGGATCTAGTGCATGATATTACATTATAGGTTCAAAGGGGATAGGTGCATCTAGTACATCTCTAATGATCAAATTATATATGGATCTAGAGTATTCTCCACGTATCAATAATTGAGCTCAATTTATGGCTTCAATGTTTCTCTCTTCTTGGTCCTACCATAATTGAAGAGACCCTTCCCCATGTCCTTCTTGCTTATTATAGGTTCTCTCATCACTTATAGGTTCCAAATCTTCCATCAATCTATGCCTCCTCTTGTTATAAGTTTATTTCATGAGCTCTCAAGTGTCAATTTTCTCATCCCCTTCCATTGCACTTCATCTACACATCTCCTTCTTCCTTGTTGCACTATTCATATGTGAAATAACTTTATCCTTCCATTCTCATGGTTTTAAAGCCATAATAAACCATTAGTTTCTTGAGTTATTAGCATAAATATTTCAAAAATTCACCTCTAGGCTCATGTAAGAATTGATATTCTACTTCTTTAGGGTAAGAGTATGTCGATACTATGAAATCAAGTATGTAACTATTTAGTACTCCTTGCCACCATTTGTCTACTACTCTGGTCTAAGTGACATCAAGGTTCTCAAGATTTTATAAGTAATCCTTTGTCCACTCAAAGTGCTATCTAAAGCTTCATCACCTATGGGTTGCATAGTCATCCAACCATTAGTATACATGCCTATATAGTTTAGAAAATAAAACCTCATATAGAGCATCACATAGGTGGTTTTGGACCCACTTCCTCAAATTTTTCCCTCTATAAGTTGGATGCTTTAGTGGAAATCTATCTTATACTTGTTATAGCTAGTGGTCAATGTTTTCAAGGAAGAGTTAGAGAATTATTTGGTGTACCATTAAAATAAAAAAATTCAACACAAGTCTTGACAATGAAACAAAAATGTTTTAGAAAATTTGGTTGTTAAGTCATTGTCTTTGTTAGGTTCTTATATAACTATCTATGTCAGTTCTAGACTTGTTATAACTAGGCATAAACCTAGAATAATCCTTTATCACTCAAAATTTATCACTCAACTACACTGACATCAAATCACATAAGGCACAAGCTTCATGTTTTCACCAAAAGTGAAATAGAAAAAAGAATTAGGGCCCACATTGGGCTAGTCATATCATGGATTGACTCAATCTTCTAGGGGATTTGGTCACTATAATAATGGTGGTGGTAAGTTCATTGGCACGATTTATCATGGGTGGAATCTAAATGTCTATTAGGCATAAATCCATTTTGGGGAACTCTTTTTGGTTATAGGGTGTAAGCTTATATGATTTGGTTTTATAGCTTCTGAGGTACAAGCCTCTAGCTCCCTTAGCTTAACATTATTCAGGTGATTGAAGGGTTTAATGGAAAACTTAGATTAAGGATTTTATCTTAGGCTCACACTTTAGGCATATATATCATTTCATGCTATGAGGTCTTTCTTATACTTAGTGTAGTTCTATATAGAATGTTGGCATCATCATAACTTATAGAGATGCTATGAAAGGGCTAGATCGAGGGCTTGTTAGAACTTAGTATTCATAATGTAAATATAGCATTACAACTATTGGAAACATTTCAAAACTAAGCTACATTCAAATAACATAAACATATAGGCCATATTAATACTCATTTAAGTAAAATTCCATTCTCTATTAAACAAAGTTTAAATACATAGTATATATCAATAAAAATAGATCAAATGCTCATCTTAAAGATAATTAAGGCCTATAAGCTCATAGGTGAGCTTGGGTACTATAATGTGGATCCTCAAAGGTATCCATACTAAAAATTGTGTTAATGGAATCCATCAATGATACTCAAGGCTAATTTGGTAGAGCTTCACTACATTTGTTCTCCTCCTCTTCATAAATAGAATGAGTTTGGATTTATAGTAGATAGGAACATCTTCAAGCCTAGGTGGAGGGTGAATACCATTTATTGAGATGGAGATTAATGCCATCATCCCACTAGATCCACTACCTTACTCCGATCATGTTGTGATCACTACATGTAGCAACTTCCTAATGATGCTCAAGTCATGATGGAGTTCGTTATCCATCGAGCTGTTGGCATAAGGTCCATGAATATTCCTCTAGTTTGTGCATAAAATTACAAAAAAAAAATCACACCAAGTGATTACCTCATGTTAAGATGTTTGTTGCATTGGTATGAATATTTACTTATATGAATTTGGGGCCCAATATAGCCCTTGGTCACATTATTATTATTTCCACCAAAGATGATGTCATCCACATAGATAAATACTATCAACTAATTTTCATATTCTAAATTTATGTATATATTAATATCTACAACTCCTCTTTTGAATCCTTAATCTAATAGATACCTATCTAACATAGAATACAAAGCTCTAAGATCTTGATTTAGACCATAAAGAGACTTTTTCAATCTACACATAAAGTCCTTGTCACCTGATAGTGAGAAGCCCTCAAGTTTCTCTATGTACACCTCCTCTTCAAAATTCCCATTCAAGAAGGTAGATTTGACATCCATATACTATACCATAAACTCTTTGAATCTTTCATATTCTATAAATAATTTGATGGCCTCCAATCTTTCTACTAGAATCTAATGGCCTCCAATCTTTCTACTGGTGCAAAGGTCTCCTCAAATTCTACACCTTCAAATTATGCATATCCCTTGAATATCAATCTAGACTTATTCCTAGTGACTTCTCCATCTTCATTCAACTTATTTCCAAACACCCATTTTGTGCCAATGACATTCTTGTTTTATGCCTAAGAACTAGTTCCCAAGTCTCATTCTTCTCTATTTGGTCTAACTCCTATTTCACATAACCTATCCATTTTTTTTCTTTTCTTGATTATATCATATTATTAGGTTTAATCTTAGATAATAAATAAAAATTATATTGGATTAGATTACTTACCAGTCTTCTCCTTGTTTGCATACCTATATTCTTTTTGCCAATGATTTGAGATTCAGGATGATCTATTTGAATTTATATTATGGGGCCTTTTGATTATTGTCTCTCCTCAACTTATTCTTCCTCATCAACCTCTAGAGTTTCCTCTTCATTCTTAAAGTCTAGATTATCTAAATTATCCTTTGAATGTGAGTGTGATTTCCTTGTCTCATCAATCTTCACATTCATGCTTTTCACTTTTTCAATAAATTTTGTAACCTCTTGTTATAACATCTATAGTCTAAGCTCATTGATGAGTATCTTAAGAATATACCTTCATCAGATCTAGAATCAAACTTTCTTAAGTCTTCATCATCTCTTTTGATGAAATATCTTCTCCCAAACACTCTCAAGTGTTCCACATTAGTAGTTCTTTCTTGTTATAGTTCATAAGGAGTCTTATTGCCATTAGTCCTTATTTATACTCTATTCAAAATTTAGATTATAGTGCATAATACCTCTCTCTAATATTCATCAAATATTAAAGACTCATTTATCATAGTTATAGCCATGTCTTGAAATGTCATATTCTTTCTTTCTACTATCCCATTTTGCTGAGGTATCCTAACTACTAAGAATTGTCTCCTTATTCTTTGAACCTCACAGAAGTCATCAAAATCATTTTACCAAAACTCTCTTCCTCTATTATATCTTAGGCAATTGATCTTACCATTCTTCTCATTATCAATATGAGGCTTGAATGCCTTTAACTTGTCAAGAGCTTCTAACTTTTATTTCAAGACTGCAACCCAAGTCATTCTTGTGTAGTTATCTATGAGTAACATGAAATAACTATCTCCTTGAATACTTTGAATTATTGTATGCCCACAAAGATTAGTGTGTATCAACTCAAAGGGTCTTGTAGTAGAGTAATCCTTAGACTTAAACCTTCTTTTATTCTGCTTACCATATTGACATGCCTTTCAAAGTATGTTTGTAGGTTTGGTGATTTTAAGCATGTTCTTCATAGACTTATTAGTAATTATCTTGACCAAATTATCAAAGATTAGGTGACCTAACCTTATGTTACATATCCAAATTTAATCCATATTTCTCATAAATTATTTATCCTTATTGATATCATTAAAGACATATAGATTGTTCTCAATCTTCTTAGCATTGACAATTAGCCTTCCTGATTTGGCTCTCCTTATCTCACACCCTCTTCCATGAAAGGTTAGTGTATGTACTTGATTGCATATTTGACTTACACTAAGAAGGTTATGTTTCAAATCTTCCACATATAACACATTTTATGTCTTGGTCTTCCCATTGTACAAACTCAAGACACCCTTATGAACTATATTTGTAGTTGTGTTATCTCCAAACCTCATTATTCCTACATATTCTTCAATGAGATGAACTTATTTTTGTCTCTTGTCATGTGGCTTGAGAAACCACTATATATAAACAATTTTATGCCTTCATCTTGAATGTGAAAGTCCATCTAATAAATCATAGAGTCCTCTTTAGTATTATATTCCTCCTTAGAAAATAGTCCATCTTGACTCTTGAGCTCAATATGATCAGTCCTAACTTGCTTTGGCTTCCATACGAAAGTTTGACCCTTCTCATAAAATCTATGATATTCATATATCTTGTTGAATCTTGAGGGAATTATAAATCTATTAGAATATAATAATGAAAATTTTCCCATATTATGATATATGTAGCAAACAACATTTATGTACTTACCTCTTTACTAATTACTCCTTTTCCCATGGTCCCATGATAACTTATCCTTTATTGTATTGGGATACTTGATTGGTATTTTCATGTTGGTACTCTTGAATTTTTATGAATTGTCATCCTATCTTTAAAAAAAATTCATGTTGTCTATGAATTTCTCATGCTCAACCTTCAAGGAATATAACTATGTCTTCAACTAGTTATTCTCAACTTCCTTTGATCTAAAACTTATATTAAAACATTCTAACTAATTCATGAGATCCTTGATAGTATTATTTTGATTATTCAAGTCATCAAGGGAACTTATGAGATCATATTAAATGTCTAATTAATATTCTCCTTATTAACATTCATATTAAACTTCTTCATCATACATGTTGTCTTCTTTCTTTTGATCACTAGACATCTTTTGCTTCTTAAGATCACCTTCAAGATGTTAGACTTGATTAAAAAGACCAAGATCTGATACCAATTTTTGGAATCATAATAATTGAGGGGGTGATTTAATAAGTGTCTTCAAAACATTAATTCAATTCCACTTAATCATACATAAACCATTCATACAAACGTGGACATCTAACAAAGCATATGCAAGCATACAAGAACATAAAACACATTGCATATGTGGGAAAACCTTAAGGGAAAGAAAACCCATTAATATTTGAAAATAGAATAAATTAATATAATTAAAAATATAATAATTTATTGAAGCACCAACTTCACATGGAGTACCAGCCCCAACTAACTAAACACCAACTTAGCTAGGATTTAGCAAATACCAACTTGCAAGAAGGCACCAACCCTTTAGATTACTCAACACCAACTTAACCACATAAAAAATTTGATCACCTATATAATTTTTTTTTTCTAATACAATATATGATTATAAAATTCTTACTCTTCTCATTTTTCTATCCCTCTCTAGCTGCCTTCTAGGCTTCTTCACTCAATTAGGTCTCTTCAAGATAGATTACGTCATATGACCTTGATATCCATATGTATTACCCTTGTTATATATTAAAAATATTTTATATACACAAATTTTATGGTATAAAATACCTCATTTATCTCTTTAAAAATTATATTTCCTTCACTTTCACTCACTTATTCTTTAACTAGTTAATTAGGCCTATTAGGCCTTGATTTTATACAATCCTTTAGCTCATACACCTATTAGTTATACATACACACTTGCATAGTTGTATTATCATTAAAATAGGTCTTATAATAAAATTAATACATTAATAAATCATTAAAATAGGTCATCCTCAACTTAAAATACCAAAACCTCTTTTAGGCCTTAAAGAGACCTAATTCAATTAGGCCTTCATTAGTACATGTTACCCTTTCATCTTCTTGTAACATTTTCAAACTCTGAAAATGGAAGGAAATTTTTTTATATCACTCAAATATACTCTAAATAAGATAATATCATGTCCATGACACTTTTTATCTCCAACCACTACTTGAAGCACACCATTAGTACTACTTACATTAAGCCTTAACACACACATAAAAGTCTATCTTAAACAACTGAAGATAAAAAAATATTTATACATATAACCATGAAAATAAATAATATAAATATAACCTAAAATACCTAAAAAAAATTCATAAAATGCATTATAATTCATCACATAGGTCAAAAAGGACTCAAAAACACTCTTGTAACTTGCTAATTCAAAACTGCCAGTTTTCCTCAAAGACCAGTCATGGTGACTCAGACCTCAAACACCTGTATAGAGATATTAAATGAATTATTATACATGTATATGATAATATTCTATCATTATATAATTATTATATACACATATAATATGGTAAAATTTAAATATTGGTCTTGTAGACCAATCTCATAACCTTATATCTCACTATCTCATTTTAACCAGACAGGTCAACTTGTGAGAAACTTTTTCATTATAATCAATGACCTCAAAAACTTATACAAAACATGAAAATTTATTAAAATTATTAAAAATATATTCATTCACTTGGTTTCAACACTCTATCATGGTAACACATTCCTAATATTCTTCACACTACTACTTGGGCTTTTTACTCTTTTCACCATTAGGCTTGTTAGGGACTAACTAACTTAGATGATCAATTTAGAACATTTGAGGGATATATATATATATATATATATATATATATATATATATATATATATAAACCTTCATAGACATAAAATATTTGTCTTAATATATATCCTCCATCCATTTTCATAATTTGAATAGGTTAACTCTGACTTTTATAACAAATCTATGTTAAATGATCACTTTATTATAGGGTCTACTCACATACCTAACAACTCAAACACACTTGGAGGTGACTGGGAGAGTTTAATACAACCTCAAATATATTACTTGATCATACAAATCCATTCTTGTCACTTTTTATTAACATATTCAACATCAAGTCCTTATTAGGGTTCTAAGAGGATTTAAACCTATTTCCATTCTCAACAATTGTTCATAAATCATAGCCCTTCAATCCAAAAAAAAATCCTAAAATTTTGAGATAGGACCCTTATTCATATACCATGAATATATTAGGTTCCCATGCATAGGTTTGATGAGATAATGATCACAATAAAAAACCTTCTTGGATAGAAAACCCTTCATTTTGTACACTTAAGAGACCTTAAAACACATTTTCATGCCTTATCCTTCAAAATTTAACCTCAAAATTCATGCACATGCTTATAACAACTTATCTCACATTTTTTAATTCTCCCCTACTCACACTTGTCTTGAAAACTGATCCTAATACCCTATTAGGCCAAATTATCTCTCTTTTCTTGCTTAGACCTTGACCTATAAACCACATTAGGCCTTAAAACTGACCTTCATGCCTATTTCCATGTAATCTACACCACTTTCACATACTAAAACAATCTCATAAATGCTTAAAAACTATCATACATCCTTCATATGTCTTGATAATAGATCATGATGACTCATTATGTCAGGAAGGGTCTAAGAGTAGTCTACATTCAAACTTGGTCTAAAGGTATTACCCTTGTAGGCTTATCTTAAGACTCTCATAAGTGATCCAATGCCTCATATACATGCTTAAGAAACCTCATACAATTTATCTTACCTGTGTATAATCATTTCACTAAGCCATCATGCCCCTTCATGCACAAGACTAGGAATCCTATACACATACCTTATCATGATACTGCAAGGCTCAAATACTTGACAACTTTGACAACAAGGACCTTCCATACACAGAATCACATCACTTATGTAGTCATAAGAACATATATGAATCATATATTACACTCTAATAATCATTACAATACTAATCAATATTAGCTCTCATAGCTACACTCTTCAATGACCTTGTGAAGACCTTCTCAAGAACCTTTAACATCAATGACAAATCTCAACAATGGGAACAATGCTCAATGCTGAGAGATACATTATAGACATCATTCTCAATATAACTAGGAACATGCATAATTTGTTTTTTTTCTTACACCTGATTCAACTCTTGCTATAGTTCTTATTTATCTTACTTGGTACCTGTTCAAGGAGTTCTATAAAAGCCTTTGTGTGGGTCTAGAAATAGTCTACAAAATCCTAATTATAAAGAGATATTAGAAATAGTCTACAAAAGCCTTTTTATATGTTACAATGGAAGTGGAAGGAGTGGTATTAGATAATGGCATAAGGATACCTAAATTAGTGGTTTGAATTAACCCTTGGGAACTAGTAAGGACTACTTTAGTTTACTTGAAGTGAACCCTTTTATATTTAAGGGTAGTAGGGTAAAAAACAACTAAATAAATAATGAAAATAATTAGAACTATGGAATTAATTGGAAGAGAAAGTAGCAACCAAAGACATAATAGGTATTGTAGAATCAATATAATTAATGGAATCCAAAAAACAACATAAACTACATTAATAATGGGAATTTTTGGAACAAAAGTAGGTGACCCAAAAATCACCAAAGTATTAGGAGTATCACCTAATGATTAATCTTCCATTGGTGTTTTACCTTTTATTCCTTAAAGACTCAAGACCTTAGCTCTTTATAGCTCCTCCTCCTCATCTTTAGGGTAGTTTTCTAGAGGTGTGTTGTTCCCAAAATTTGTCATTTGATTTTGTGGAAAACATGCCAATCATTTTGGTCTTGTAGGCCAAAATGGTCTCTTTCTTTCTTTCAAAATGTTCTGAGTAGTTAAGTTTTTCAAATATTCAAGCCTTTTCAGCTAAGGAAGTCATAGGTTCAACAGGTAGGCTTTCTCAAAGGGAATTTTAAAACACTTAAGGCATTTCCTTAGTGTTTTGAGGATGGTTCAACACCGAGGTTCAATCAAAAGACTTAACAATGGGATTTAAACAATTGGAATGAACCATTGAACCCCACCTTCGCAAGGTTCAAAGGTTCAACAGCTTCGATGAAATTAAAGAATAAAAGGATTCGAAGAGTTAGGATTGAAACGTTAAACCATTGAACCTTGAAATTTGAAAGGTTCAAAGGTTTAAAGGTTTAATGAGTTTAATGAGTTCAACATAGACTTAGAGAATGAAAGGATCCAGAGATTTCAAAGCTTCAAAGGATTCAAAGAAATAGATCTAAACTGTTGAACTGTTGAACCTTGAACTTTGAAAGGTTTAAAGGTTTAAAGGTTCAAAGGGTTCAAAGAGTTCAAAGTTTGAGTGAAATATTTGAGTGAATGGATGAAGCAGAATATTCCAAAAAGAGGTTCAACTAAATGGTTTAACCAAATGGTTCAATTGAAGAAGAAAACCAAGTGAACACGACCCTTTACAAAACATTGAATCACCGAACCATTGAACCATTGAACCAAAAAAGAGTTCAAGGTTTAAAGGGTCAAAGTGGTTTAAGTGATTGGTGACATCCTTGTGGATGTCAAATTTAAGGTGATGGAATAACTATTGATTTTCAAAAGACCTGAGAACAAACTCAATGACTAGCCAAGAAAGGAGCTGAAGGAGCCAACTGAAAGCGAGAAGATAGCCCTAAGAGCTCAAATTGCCAAGAAGAGATAAAACATGGCAAAGAAGGAGGTAATGACTATATAAAATCCAAAAATATTTGTAGAAGAGTTATTCCAATAGGTAACAATCCACCAGGTGGACATTAGAGAACACAAACATTCAATGACGTGGCCTATTTTTTTGCATTACGTAAAGGTGAATAGATAGCTGTGTAAGCATCATAAAGAAGACCAAATAACCCATGCTTAGGAGGAGACATTTTAGATGATTTAGAATGCCAAAGTCAATGCTGATGACCTATTCTAGCATGGCCCTTTCACAGATATTCAATGCATTCAATTTAGCATGGGTTGTTTTTATGAAAACAAGCACCCAAGTCTCTCTTGTGATGCTATATATTGTAATCTCTTATTTTTTAATATAGATATCTCTCTATTATTAGAAGAAAATCTCTACCCAAATTGAAAGGCATTCCTAAGACTTTGAGCTCAGACTATTAATCATATTTTGTTAAGTGAATGAGAAAGCAACTGACCTTTTAGACTTTGTGTTGAAATAGCTTGTATTATCTAGGAAATTGTTCTTATGTCTTTTTCCTGAATACAGTCTTGTCCATTTAATTAAATAAGTAGAACAAGTGGAAATAAGCTAGAAAATGTCTTGAAGCTAACCATGGGAGACTTTGTGCTACCATAATTGTCTTTAGTCTATGTTTTGTGTAAAGGATACTAGAGAGACTTTGAGCTCTCTTTATCCTTCGTAATCCTTTACTCTGTTGTAGTTTTAGGTGGATAATTTGGGCTGAACTTAATCCTACGATGTCCATCCAAATTAGTTAGAGAAGCAATGAAAGACTTTGTGCTTTCACGGGTTTCTTGTGGTTATAGTTACTACTTAGGAAGTCTTCCTCTGGTTTTCTAAACATCATTTCTAAAAGAAGAGAATTGCCTTCAACAATTACCTAGGAATTATCCTCTATTTTGTGAACATCATCTTTGAAAAAAGAGAGATGGATGGTATGATTTCACCTCTGTGTCTATTTTCATCTTATATTAGTATTCTATAGTTATAGGGAACCTCTCCTTGCTGAGAGGAGATATTTGTCTCATTCTGGCTGTTGTCACTACATCCATTTTGCTATATAAATTTCCTTATGTTGTGGTTGATGTAAACATTTTACCATCAGTCAACTAGTGAAAAAATATTCACCCAACAATTTTTGGTGACTATGATAGGGATGAATAAGTAATTTTGATCTTTTTCTAGCAGATCCATGCTGACAGTTTTTGGTGACTCTACTAGGGAAGAATGAAATATTTAGTTCTTTTCCATTATCATTTCATATCTACTGGGGATAGAATATAGATAGCTCCATGCCAACAATTTTTGGTGACTCCACTAGGGAATAACAAATAACTTGAAGCCTCAAGCTTCAAATTGAAGTAGTTCCAGTTCTTTTCCATTTTCATTTTACACTCTGGTAGATCCACTGTACATGTGAAGCCAGAGAGCTCAAGGTATTGTTGACCCTGTATTTGAGTTGGTGCTGCTAATTATTTTGATCTTTTTCCTCCACCATCTCACCTTTAGTGAACCAAGAGTTTTCCTCCTACAAACATCAGGTCCCTAATACTAGGCAAAGCTTCTCTTTCCTTTGATAGCAGAGCTTTGTCTATACATATCCCACATAGATTTATTATCCCTCCTTTCAACAGCCATATCATGGAAGCTCAAGGCCCTTGGGGTAATAATTTTGGTCCTCTAAATCTAACCCCACCTCTACATGAGCTACCCTATAGCTCAAGAAAGAATTTTCCCAAGTTCTATGATGATGGGAAGGTTCATCTTGATGAACATATTGCAAACTTTTGCATAGCCTATGGTGTGATAGGCATTGAATATGAAGACATTACAGTCAGACTATTTGTGGAAACATTGCAAGGTGATGTTATAGACTAGTTTTATCATTTGCAAGCATAAATATTGACTGAATGGAACACTCTCAAAGCCAAATTTGAGGCCAAATTCAAACCTGTAAAAGATGCACATGCCTTGTTAGCCCAGCTTACACAAATGAAGAAGCAGCCTCATGAACCCATGAGAGACTTCATTGCTAAATTTGACAAGCTGAGGAATAGGATTCCCACAATTGCTCAGCTGACACCTAAGAATCTCAAATACTTTTTCATCAATTCTTAGCTTCTTAAAGTGAGTTTCCTATTGAGGTGGGCTAGCCACATAGATATTACTGTAGCTCAGATTTTGGCCACTAAGGTTGAATATGATCTTATTTTGGTAGGAAAGATAAGAAGAGATCCTAACAAAAATAAATCTTCTTCATCTTCTAAATATTCTTCTACAAGCACCACTGATCCTATGGTGCAAAAGCTAGCTCTAAAAAATAAAATGGCACAAGGGATGTCTGATCCTCCTTTTTATCAGGATATACCAAGGAGGATATTTCCCAACCAGTCATATCAGGGCAATGCTACCAAAAATCAAGGTAAACCAAATTGTCTTCCCCACCAGGGAAGCTTGCCATTGAAACAATACCATCTAACTCAGTAGTTGGTTATCTTGAAACTAAATCTAATTTTTCTCTCCAACCTGAGTTTAACCAAGAAGATGACACTGATCTCTTTGTAGAAGGCCAAGAAGAATTAGTTGGTGACTCCAACATTAGTTTCCTAAATTACCAAGATGAAGTAAGAAGTAAGGGGAAAGTGTTTGATGGATCATATGGTGTATTTACCAGTTCCCAAAACTAGTCAATTCAACAAGATAACAAGGGAAAAATAGGGGAATAATATCAACCAGCAATTTCAATTGCTAAATGAGGAACTTCTCTACCTTTCTAATCAAAGGACCTGGTGATCAACAAAACATTAAGTACCTCAAATAGCCCTGCACCTTCTACTTTGATTTCTCAGACCAGTACCACTCCCAATAAAACCTAGAATGATATATTTCCTTCCTCTATTCCTAGTTCTTTTCAGTCATTTGATATAATTGACCATGCTAAAAAGACTAAAATTCAAATGTCTGAGTTTGAATTCTTGCAATCTAACCCTGAGCAGTTGGATATGTTAGTTTAATGCGTAAAAAATAAAACTATCCTTGTAGGACAAGAAATTTCAAAGGTAACTCCTAGTCCCCCAAAGAATACATCCACATAAAATAATCTTGTGATTACTCCTCTAGCTACCCCTAGAAAGATAGAACCATTTTATGTTTCCTTGTTGATAAACGGTCATCAGCTGAATAATTACATTATAGATTCTGGTGCCTCTGACAATGTGATGCTTGCCAAGGTGGCATAATCTCTTGGTCTCATGCTAACTAAAACCTTTGAGAGATGTTTCTCCATGTAAAACAAATAAGTTCCACTTCTGGAACAAATCAAAGATGCCCAATTTGTATTTGTGGCCTTCCCAGATAAGATAATTAAAATGACAATCCTAGTGGCTTACATTCTAGCCTCATACGACATTCTGCTTGGGCAAATTTTTTGCAAGGATGTTGGTGGAGAATTAAGCATGGACCTTCTAAGGTGATGATCCCTATCAAGGGTGTCATGCAAAGGTTACTTCTTGAGAAGGAGGCAAAGTACATTGTCACTCAAACTTTAGACCCTGAAGCTCAAATTTTGTTTGAATCTTTAGGCATGAGTAATTACTTTTTGTCTACTAAAGACGTTACTATTTCAGTAGATGGAAGTTCTATAAATGAAAATCCAAAAAATTTAGATGAGACATCAGAAGAATTGGTAGGGTGTAGTATAGATGAAAAAGGATCTTCCCTCCTAATGAAGAAAAATCTAAAAGAAGATCAAATTCTAATGATGTTTAGATTCTGGAATTTGATGACAATAATTCTTCTACTAGTTCTATATCTAGAATTGTTTTGATATCTTCTCAAGGAGATATTTTTCCATACTCATACAAGTTGCAGTTTAGCAACACTAACAACACTATTGAGTATGAGTGTTTGCTTCTTGAATTAAATGTCACTCAAGCTAAAGGCATCAAACAACTTCATGCCTGAGGAGATGCTGAGCTAGTAGTTTGTTAGGTGAGAAACCTATATCAAACTAAGAATGAGAGATTGTAACATTATCACAATCTAGTGTGAGACTATCTTGAAAGTTTTGATGTTTTCAATATTTTTGCAATGCCTAGAGAGCTTCATAATCATGCAGATTCATTAGCTATCTCTGCAACCCTCATGGTTCCTCATAAAGACTTTGAAGAGCATAGTTACACTATCAAAATGGTCTTTTAACCAAGTGTACCTGATAATGCCAACCATTGGTAGGTGTTTGATGCTGACAATCAAATCATATGCTTCATTAGACCTAAAGAGCAATGAACTATGGTAGTGGACCATACTGCTGTGCATCAATGTTAGGCAAAGAAACTCTTCAGTAAGAGAGCAAATATTCATGGTAGAGATTGAGTCTTGTTAAGGGGCAAGAAGAGGATACCAAAAGGAAGGCACAAAAAATTAGATTCTTAGTGGAGAAGTCCATTTGCCAATCACTGATTTTAGGGTGAAAATAGTCTCTTGTTGATTTATCAAGATGAGATGCCATTTTCTCTACCTCATAGTGGGCAGCATCTGAAGCACTTCAATCCTTGAAGTATCAGATAAGTCTAGTTATACATATGTATAATATTTGTATAGTCTTCCTTTTGTTTTGTGTTGTTAGTTTGTTTTTGGTGCCTTTCTTTTTGGGTAGCATGACTCTGTAGCCCAATGGCATAGATGAAGACACTGAGATTCTGGATTCTACTCCCTTTGATTGTTTCAAAATTCAATTGATGAAAGTTCCCCAATTGGAGCCAGCTATTATTCCCAAAATATATCACTTGTTTTTGTGGACAACATGCCAATCATTTTGGTCTTATAGGCCAAAATGGTCTCTTTCTTTCTTTCAAAATGTTCTGAGTAGTTAAGTTTTTCAAATATTTAAGCCTTTTCAGCTAAGGAAGTCGCAGGTTCAACAGGTGGGCTTTCTCAAAGGGAAGTTCAAAACACTTAAGGCATTTCCTTAGTTTTTTGAGGATGGTTCAATGCTGAGGTTCAATCAAAACACTTAATGGTGAGATTGAAATAATTGGAATGAACCATTGAACAATTGAACCCTACTTTCACAAGGTTAAAAGGTTTAATGAGTTCAAAGGTTCAATGATTTCAATGAACTTAAAGAATAAAAGGATTCGAAGAGTTAAGATTGAACCGTTGAACCATTGAACCTTGAACTTTGAAAGGTTCAAAGGTTTAAAGGTTCAATGAGTTCAGTGAGTTCAACAAACTTAGAGAATGAAAGGATCCAGAGAGTTTTAAGCTTTAAAGGATTCAAAGAAATAGATCTAAACTATTGAACCATTGAATCTTGAACTTTGAAAGGTTTAAAGGTTTAAAGGATTTAAAGAGTTCAAAGTTTGAGTGGAAGCTTTGAGTGAATGGATGAATTAGAAGATTCCAAAAAGAGGTTCAACCAAATGGTTCAAAGAAATTATTTAACTGAAGAAGAAAACCAAGTGAACACAGCCCTTTACAAAACATTGAATCACCAAACCATTGAACCATTGAGCCATTGAACCTTTGAACCAAAAAAGTTCAAGGTTCAAAGGTTCAAATTGGTTCAAGTGACCGGTGATGTCCCCATAGATGTCAAATTCAGGGTGATGGAATAACTGTTGATTTTCAAAAGACCTGAGAACAAACTCAGTGATCAGCCAATAAAGGATTTGCAGGAGCCAGTTGAAAGTGAGAAGATAGCCTTGAGAGTTCAGATTGCCAGGAAGAGACAAAACATGACAAGGAAGGAGGGAATGACTATAGAAAATCTTGAAATATTTGAAGATTAGTTATTCCAATAGGTCGAATAGTCCACCAAGTAGACATTAGAGAACACAAACATTTAATGGTGCAGCCTATTTTTTTGCATTAAGTAAAGGTGAATAGACAACTATGTAAGTGTCATAAAGAAGACCAGATAACCCATGCTTAGGAGGAGACAGTTCAAATGATTCAAAATGTGAAATTCAAGGCTGATGACCTATTCCATCATGGCCCTTTCATAGATATTCAATGAATTCAATTTAGTATGGGTTGCTTTCATGAAAACAAGCACCCAAGTCTCTCTTATGATGCTATATATTGCAATCTCTCATTTTATAATAGAGATATCTCTCTATTATTAGAAGTAAAGCTCTGTCCAAATTGAAAGGCATTCTTAAGACTTTGAACTCAGACTGTTAATCATATTTTGTTAAGTGAATGAGAAAGCAAGTGACCTTTCAAACTTTGTGTTGAAATAGTTTGTGTTATCTAGGATATCATTCTTATGTCTTTTTCCTAAATACAATCTTATCCATTTAATTAAATAAGTAGAACAAGTGGAAATAATCTAGAAGATGTCTTGAAGCTGATTTTGGGAGACTTTGTGCTACCATAATTATCTTCAGTCTGTGTTTTGTGTAAAGGATACTAGAGAGAATTTGAGCTCTCTTTATCCTTCGTAATCCTTTACTCTATTGTAGTTTTAGGTGGAGACTTTGGGCTATGCTTACTCCTATGGTGTCCTTCTTCCAAATTAGTGAGAGAAGTAATGAAAGACTTTATGCTTTCATGGGTTTCTTGTGGTTATAGTTACTACCTAGGAAGTCTTCCTTTAGTTTTCTAAACATCATTTTTGAAAGAAGAGAAATGCCTTCAGCAATTACCCAGGAATTCTCCTCTATTTTGTGAACATCATCTCTGAAAAAAGAGAGATGGATGGTATGATTTCATCCCTATGTCTATTTTTAGCTTATATTAGTATTTTATAGTTATAGGGAACCTCCCTTTGCTGAGAGGAGAGATTTGTCTCATTCTGGCTGTGGTCACCACATTCATTTTGCTGTATAAATCTCCTTATATTGTGGTTAATGTAACCATTTTGTTGTCAGTCAGCTGGTGATAAAATATTCACCCAACAAAGTGTTTATTTAGTTTACACTATTAGATCTAGTCTTGCTGGTGACTCACCTCAATATTTAGCTTTTTCTTAGGATACTATCTAATAGTTAAATTCATAGGAATGTCTACTAGTTGAAGAAGAGTCTTAGGGGTTCTTGGCTTCCTTTTGTATTAAAGCATAGGATTCTCAATCAAAGGAATGTCTTGTTATTAATAAAAGGTTAAAATAATTATGATTACAACTATAGGGACCTCACTCATCATAAGAATATTTGCATCATCAGAGTTGGAATAATCAATACTAATTGGTTCACTTACCCTTCCCAAAGAGCTTATGGTAGAAATAGTCTACTCTACACCTTACTCTTTCTTGATAATAGTCATCACATTTGGTGGTGGTTGAGATGGTTCTGCTTAGTTAATGGTTTATTAGGAAGGTCCTGAGGACCAATAGTCTATTGATACCCATCCACCTAGAGGTGGGATTTTATTGTGTGCCTCTTAAATGGTGAGGTAATGATCTCTCTATATTATGGTCAAGTGTTCCTACATCAACCCAATCATTTGTGACCTAAAGAGGACCTCATCATCATTATCATCATTTAAAAAGATAAAATCATGTTTGTATGGACCATGCTAGTGAGATACCTAATCTTGTGATATTCTTTTGAATGAGGCTATGGGGATCCAAATCTTAGTATTATAATAAAACTAGTGAGTAAAGTTCTCTAATTTTCCCAAGTTTTTAAAAATGTTTCTTGTGGGTGTAACAATTCTTTTATATCATCAAAGAAGAGCCATGAAATAAAATCTTGCGTTTCTTTTTCATATCTTCATATATGCTCTAACAGAGCTAACATGCAATTTCTTGTTTGACTAGCTTGTCTAGGACATACTTTGGTAGACACAAGGGTGAAACCTTGGTCCCCACAACCATGATTATTGTATAATATAGATATAAAAACTAATCACCCTTTTTCCATAATGTCTTTCTAATGATTTTAGATACTTGATCTAAGGGTTCCTCATATATCACCTTCCAAACATGTGGGTCAACATCATCATAAATATTGACTATATTTTTCATGTATGAGTAAATACATAGAAAGGAAAATTAATCACATACCTTATTCTTAATGTAGTTTGGTATTGGATCCTAGAGTCCTTTATTATAGACATATATAAGGTCCATAATATCATCCAATAATTAAGACATCATTAAGAAATGGTCTCTTAGTAGTTTATTATCCTTTTGAAACATCTGCTCCACCATCTTGGTTTTAATAATCTCCCTAAGGGTGTATGTCAACTTTGAGGTCATTAAGGAATAAATGAGTGGTACCCACTCCATCTGTAAGTAGTGGATGATTACTCACCTAAATAACCTATTTATTAGGTCCATCCTAATCTTAATTCCCAACCTAAATAATGTAATTATAATGAGAGTGGTAGTTTTGAGGGTTACCTTCTCCCTAGGTATTATCCACTTTCATAGTTTATTCTCCAGTGTATTAGTTTTCTTACATAATTTCAGCTTATGACCATCATATGTGGCATATTCAGTGGGGAGCCATACATATCTATGGAAAGAATCCATAGAAATGTAAGTGACTACTATTTTATGATTGAGGTGGTGAAGGAACTCATTAGAGACCCTACCTACAAAAAATAGGTACCAAAGTAGATCAATACACATCATTAATTATGTCTTGGCCATCATAAAATGTAGTTATTATCATTTCAATGGAAGCAAATCAACTACCTAATGTTTTTCCTCAACTTTCAAGTCCTCCTAAATTAAATGTGCATCCACATTCTCAATCATGTCCCATAATGCTGTGTAATTGGTGAATTTGTCATCAAACACAATGGTGTCAAAGATAGTTTTTATATACTCTATGTAATCTTTAATGGAGAACTTAGATGGTGGAGAATCTCCCCTAAAAACCTTGGAATATGAATCCATTTTAATGTATATTGTATTCATGTAATTTTGGTGATAGTTCAACTTGTTGGTCATTTACTAGAAATAGCTCACAATTAGATGCATGTAGTTAGGGCTTTGAGGTCTCTTAGAATGCAAGTTAGATTGAGATATTTGGTAATCAATAGGCATGACATTCATTTGTAGTTTGATCATGTAGTTCAAAGATGGGACTTTAATTCTAGTTTATGTTCCATTAATATCCAATATCTCCAAACTTGTTTTACTTCATTTAATTAAAACTGGGGAACTTAGTTTAGTGTGTATGCCACATATACCTTGCATAGACTCAAAATAATTTCATGCTATCATCATAAGACAAGTGTCACTTTATCACTAGTTTTATGGAAAACCATTTGTGCCACACAGTGTTCTCTTAGAAGTCAGGGGTCAAAAATTTGATTAAAACATGTGTTATCCAAATATTGTGATGCTTTGGATGAATGAAATACAAAGAATCACAAATTTCATGTGTCAAAATTTTTGTTAAAACCTTCATTTTCCATTTTACATGGAAGTGAAATAGTAAAATTAAAACTTATGATACCACAGAGACCAATTTGAGAAATGCAAACAAAAGTTACAACAAAGAAATCTCATGATGAGAAAAAGTCCCAATAAACAAAAGTGATGATGAAACAAATTTATGAATAGTAAAATGTGTTAAGGCAATAGTTGTATAGGAAAAAAATATGTGAAGACATAGAAGTCATTAACTATGCAAAACTTGTGGTGTATAAAATTTAAGACAAACAAAAGTCATGAAAGTTGAAAAACCTTGAAGTATAATAGTTACAAAGAGCCTGGAGTAAATGAAATCAAAATTAATGAATTTTTAAAATCTATGATTAAAAAAAGTGTCAACGAATAAGTGTTTTGAAACATAAAAACCAAAACATGTAAAACTTATGAAGTGTAAAATATCAGAAGTCAGAAACTTAGGATTTTTAGTTTTTAGTTCTCATGAAAATTCAAAAAACCTACATACATATAATACTCCCAAAAACCATCAATAGGTTAGTCCTAATAAAACCCATAGTGAAAACCTGGATGTCAGGGGAAAAATCCAAGTGCACTAAAATAGAATAAGCATATTTGAAAAAAATCATGAACATTAGGGATAGGAAATTTAAAAATTTTAACCCTACTAAGTACATATATAAATGTCAATGAAAAGGATTTTTAAATTAGAATCAAGTTATCAAACTGTAATGGGTCCCTATTTGAAAAATTTGAGAGTGGGGTGTGTTGAGTGCAATAAATATCTCTTTTATTAGTCTGGGTGAGTTTTATAGATTTATGTTCCAAGTCCTAAATATTTTTATCTCATATGAACTTAAATAAATCATGATGATATTTAAATTATTTATGAGTAACTCTTCTTTGATCTAAATATTTGAGAATATAGTTGAAATCCCTAATATAATAAATAAATAATCTAGAATATGGATTAATAAACTTGAAATTTCAAGCAAAAGAAGTTTCTTAAACACTAGGTTATTGGGTTACAAATATTTATGAAGTTGAAAAAACTATTTTTATGTAGCCCTTGAGTTTTAATACACACCCAAATCATGTGATTAAAAATAATAATAATGAATAAAATCCTCTTATTACTGAAAAAATATAAACCTAATGAGTCCCCTTCAACATCCACTACCATCAAGTCAAAAATTTAAATCTTATGGTTCCCTTTGTGGGCATCCTAATAAATCTTAGTTTATTGGATTGACACAATATCAGGTGAACTAGTTTGGAGATATTTTTTAGCAACCTAAATTTATTATGGGCCCATAAGACCCTAACATTCCATGAAATGATATTCATTGACCATTGAAAAATTTATTCCCCCTACCATGTCCTTTTCCACCTTTACTAGAGTGTTTATCCAAAAACAACATATTTTTCAAGGTAACATCCTCCTCATCTTGATTCTTTGATTTTAATTGAAATTTTATATTACATATGTTTGGGTTTTTTATTATGACATATAATTTTTTTAGCTAAGATTTATGAGGAGAATGAATATCTTATTAAATACCTGACTGTTGAACTTAACCTTGATCTACATAACCACCAAGGGATCCTTTTAAATGGCCAAAGGATCTCTATTATTCTTATCTTCCTTTTTATTTATATCTGACTCATTATGTTAATTATAAAAGAGATTAAAATAAGGTGAATAGATATAAAGGATAAGGGATTCAAGATCGGTATCCTTTAGGATTTAACTTGCATTACCTTCTTGAAATAAATAACAATATTATTTACACTCATGGCCCACCATCTTCAAATTTATGCTTATATTAACTCAATTTGTATCTTAATGAGTATCCTTCCTAAATTAAAAATTATTCTCTAATATAACTATATCCTTAACTAACTACACTATCTTATTTATCTCTTCAAATATTTTATTAGGACTAATGGGTAGTTTTAATTTCCAGATCCTTATATTGAGTTTATTTATTTCTGGAAACCTTGGATGATTAAATTTATCTAATTTATTAGAAGGGGATTTATATTCATTTTTAAACTTGAATTTAAAAAAAGCCTTATGATGTGTTCATACTCATTACATGCATTAAATTTAAATGAGTCACTCATAATCAACCTACTAAACATATATATGATCTCTCACCACTAGATTCAACTCCTGAACCAAAGAAATTTTGAGATACAAGCTCAAACAAAGCCTAAAACTCAATCCTATATATTTTTTGAGGGTTTCAAGAGATATTTATATAATA
Source organism: Torreya grandis (assembly GCA_037957365.1). Lineage (NCBI taxonomy): Eukaryota > Viridiplantae > Streptophyta > Pinopsida > Cupressales > Taxaceae > Torreya > Torreya grandis. The sequence goes on along the minus strand of JARHVA010005473.1, from coordinate 396,106 downwards.
TTACCCAAATCCATCCCTATCTTCTTTATATAAACTCATTCTATAATCCTAAGGGGTGATGAAAATCTTGACAACACGTGTTTTAATAAATTAGTGTATAATAGTAATAACACCATGAAAAACATATTAAAACTATGGTATATAGGAGATATGGATGGATAAAGTAATAAATAGTAATTAGATCTATCCTAATGCCAAAAATATTAATTCAAAGTAAAATTTAACTATAAATAAGCAATGAAAATGAAAAGAGAGATAAATGATTGAAATGAACACAAAAATACTTTATAATTGACTTATGAGACTAGAAATAAGGTTATGAAACTTATGGGACTAAAACCTTGGAAAATGACTATAATCTGAAAGATGACCTTATTTTTGGGACACACAAATATCACCATCTAGATTCAAATGTTCAAATATGGAAACTTTATAAAGAACATGGTTCCCTGCTATAAATATGGAAATTCTAATTATCAATATTATAGGTTATATCTTTCTATGACATTTTATACCATGCTAAGCTACATATATTCTTTACATATGCATTTATCATTACTCATATATTACATAGTGATATATGGATATACTATTATAAAATAATGTGACATTCATACATATAGATGGTTTAGCCTAGTTCCTTATTTTATTTTCTATTGATGTTGTTAATCTATTACATGATATGCTACTTTGTTACTATCTATTGTGCATGGCCCTTTGGCCTTGATTGTGACATATTTATGTCCCTTGACTATGGCCCTTAGCCTTGATTTATGTGATATATTTGATGTCCATTATTTGTAACATATTTATGTGCCTGTACATGTAGCCCTTTGCCTTATTTGTTGTGACATATTTATGTTCCTTTTATGTTGCCCTTGGCCTTATTTGTGACACACTTTTGGTGGTTGAGCATACTAAAATTTAATGGTGTGATGATATATCTCATGCACTTTTATTGGGTATTATTATTTAGATATTCTTATACTACGTGATTATTTGATACATCTATCTGGACATGAAAACAATACACACTGCATTACATATGTTACATAGATGCCTTGATTGACATATACATTACTATGATTACAATATTCTCTACATGTTAACATGATATTACTTGATGCTATCTTTATACATGACATGATACATCAGATTTATTTTTGAGATGAGCGAATTACATGATTCATCCATGCTACCAAAACTAGGTGTTACAGTGGGCTTGTTATAGAGACATGAGCCTCCATGTACATAAAATCAGATTAGAGTATAGAATTCAAAGATTTAAAATGGTCTAGATATTAGATGGATTAGTTACATGATATATATTAACACTTTGATACATATTACAATGTCATATTCCATGCATATGAACTTACTTTACATACACTTAAGCATAAATTCAAACACACTTGGGTGCATATGCATATAATTTAAAAGAAAAATAATTATAAGTTTCCACATACACATAAATTTGAGATACAAGTTCTCAAATTCAAAATATAGATATAAATTATTGTATATCAAATAATAAAAATTTAGGGGGAATGATATTATATCATGCATGTGCGTTCTCTCTCTCTCTCTCTCTCTCTCTCTCTCTCTCTCTCTCTCTCTCTCTCTCTCTCTCTCTCTCTCTCTCTCTCTCTCTCTCTCTCTCTCTCTCTCTCCCCTAGTTCATGCACATATACAACATCAAAGTTTACAATTGAATGGAAAATGACTTCTATTCCACTTCACACTTAATATATTTATGATCATGATGGGGGCACAAACATTGTTCAATACTTTTCGATAATGCATTTTATTATACATTATGTGAAACTATAGAATCAAATCTATGTTCATTATGGAGGCATAGACATTATTCATACCCTTTCAATCACGATTTTTTTTAATGGATCCAACTTGAGTGATAATATACAATTGAATCTATAATCCATATGCAATATTTATTTCAATTTATTTGAGTAAACCTAACCTAAGGTTTCTTGATTTTACCAGCATATCTATTTGGGTTAATAAATTACATATTTTCTCCAAATTAATGAGTATTTTGGAATATTGTCTTCCTAATCCAAGATGATGCATAGTGACATAAACTTATGGAATAATCACTCCAAATCTCCATGTGCCTCAAAAGGAAGAGAAAAAATATTTTAATATTAAAAAACAAAACACCATCTCCAATAATTTGTAAGGGAAACATGGATTTCACCAACACGCAACTGCACTCTTACCCTTGTTCTTTCAAAATTTCAAAAATTTAGTTTTTAATTAAAATTGTCAATCTATAGACATTAAATACATATAATTATAGGTTTTTTTACTGAGTGAACATAATTAGAGCTTCAAACTAAAGACAAAGTGTGTTGTACACACTCAAGTACATTTAATCTTTTTACTTTAACAATTCAATTACTAGAATAAAAGGGGGGAATATGTAGATACTATAATTTGGTACTTGGTACTTAACAATGAAAAGTTTGACACACATTTTTTTAATTTAGGTTAAAAGGGGGATTTTTTTTGAATTAGGGTCCCCAAACACTAGTAGAAGTTTAAATACAAAACAAAAAAGAGGCTAACCAAGCCAAGAAAAGAAAATAGGATTAACATAGTCCATAAAAATCTAAAAATAGCCTAGAAGCATTCACAAAAAAATAAAAGAACTAATCTAAATCTAAGTGACTAGACACATCTCCCAACATAACTTTATCTTTTTGAGATTTATATCAATTTTCATCAACAAATTTTCATGATCAACTATGTATTGAGAACCACTGCTCTATCCTTCCTTGCCCTTTCCTTTACCTATAAAATTGGGTTCAAATAGCTATTTGAGATGTGCCCAAAGGTTTTCAATGTTTTGGAATCCTTCATATATTAACGCTTTACTGTAATTAACTTAAAAGCTAATATTATTATGTAGATTTTCATTAACTTGTTCCAATAACTCCATTCTAAAATTTAGTCCTTGAATTTGGTTGTCTTCATCAATAGCTACCAAGGTTTGGGTCATCCTTGTAGTTTCCTATTGTAGCACATTCACCTTATCCTTTAGCTCAATAATCTCATGTATAAACCACCTCATGATGACTTTTTTTAGGTCAAGTTCTGACACAATTTTGTCTGAGATATTTTGCCTTTGAGCAAAGAAACTAAGTTGTTAAAATCCATGTTTTGATCCTTCTATTTTAGGGAATTCTCCCCTTTCTTTGAGAAGGTATCCGTTATCTCCCCAATCCCCTTATACTTCTTTACTACATTTAGTTCTTTTTTGGGTTTACTTCCCTACTCCAATTCCTTTTGATACTCTCCCATTTCTTCACTATCATTTTCCACATCAATGATAGTCTTCTCTCCCCTATTGTTATGCAAATAATATGGACCTTTGATCCCTTATTTCCCTTGTTTCCCTTTGCTGGGCCATGTAGATTTTGAAGCACTTTTGAGACTTTTCTTAATATTATCCTAGTCTTTTTTGTTTTTTCAATCTCCTTCACACTAATATTCTCAACATAACTTTTATTACTCCTTGATACCCTTTTTGGGATCCCTAGATACTTTATCCACATTTTTTAAATCTTTCTAATATCTACAGGTCCCTCCTTAGGATTCTCCTTCTAGTTTTGAGATATATCAGGCATGATTTGGTTCATTCCTTTGAAGTAATTAAAATTAAGGTAAATTAATCCTTCTGTCTAAGAGTGGAGTAATTTACATTATTAAATTTTATAATAGATCCCTCCATAGATTTCAATATAAAAAAGTGGATACGAAATGACACTCCATGTCTAAAATAGTTTAACATTATAAATAGAGACCATATCAAAACATTATATCTACCTTCTAAAGTAAGGTATTACATTAAATGAAATTCTACCTATATAAATGGACTAGGGTAAAGATTCCCTATCGAAACCATTATGCAACTTCTCTAATTTCTCACCTTCCTCTAGAAAATCCTCTTTGCCAACTTCAAAATTTCTCGATGTATAATAGATCTTCATTTACTCAATCACTAGTCTAGTCACATGTGAGATAAATTCCTTCATAATATCTAAAGTGATTCTATTTTTGTTCACTGATTTATCTTCCCAAGCCTTTGTGAATAAGGTAAAGAAATATATGTCAAAACCTTCTATCTTTTCCATAAAACCCATAAAGCCACCAACCTATAGAGCAACCCATAATCTTTTATTTTTCTTGACTTCCATCTATATTTTTGGTTCAATTTTATTTGTCAACCCCATTTTATTTCTCTCACCTCCACTCCAACTACCTCTATTATCATAATTATCCTAAGTGAAATAAAATGAACTATTTTGGTCATCTACAAGTTATTTTGGATATTATAGAGGCTTATCCTTCAAAACCCTAGGATTCACATCAAAATATGAGTCCCTGACTCCCCTTAAAAACAAAAAAGTCACCTCTAGGCATTTGAGGATTTACCCATATGCATATAATTAATAACATTGTTATTTCCTTCATTATTAACCTTTAAAATCAACTCCTTAGGGAGATCCTCATGGCCAATCTAGGTTTTAAAACCACATTATTGACTCCCCTATTTGTAAACTAGTCAGTAATCCCATTCCCTTCCTTATAGGTATGTTGAATGATCAACTACTGGAATAAGTTAAAAATACCTTTAGCTTCATCTATAACATACTTGATAGACTAGATAATAACATTTTTTATAGGCAAATAATTTACAATATTCATAGAGTCTCCCTCCACCAATAAGTTTTGAACATTTATTTACTTCACCAATTTGATCCCCCATAACAAGCCCAAAGCTTCTACCCAATGATTTGACCTCAACCCCATGTCTCCCACATAAGTAGTAATCAAATTTCCCTCATGATCTCTATTAATTCCACCTCTTCCCTTCTACCCATTAGTTTTCTTTCAAAGCTCCATCAAAATTGAGCTTCATCCATCCCTTAAGATGAGGTTTCCACTTTGTTATTTTCCTAATTTAATCCTTACGGTTTAGTTTCCATAAAATTGAGGAGTTTATTTTCCAATTAAGGGCTAGTGTTTGTTTAAAAGGAAGAAGATTTTTACTTTTTAAATTTGAACAAACCTATAATTTTCTTTGACGAAATTAAAGATTATTTCTGAGATTACTTTGTTGTTGTAACTTTTTCCCTTGAAATTTCTATTATTCTATAGTCCCTAAATCCCCCATATAATGTGAGGTAGAGTCAAGTTCCATATCTTCTTGAGATGAAATTTTTGGAAAGGGCATCTCTAAAACTGCTAAACTTCCATTAGGGAGCCTGGTTGTACCCATGAAATATTGAATTTTTAAAATAAATAACTCCAAATTCTTTGAGTGAAAGAGTAACTGACCAATAGATGGAATATTAATTTATTATTCTCTTCACACAACACACATCTATTGATAATAATGTAGCCTCTTTTCTTAAGATTATCGACTGTTAAGATTTTATTTTGAATCACTACCCATAATAAAAAAAACTTATTTTTAGAGTAAGACATTTATCTTGCACTCCTTCCTAGTTTACCAAAACTTATTGTTCCTAAGCCGACTGTTAAGATTTTATTTTGAATCACTACCCATAATAAAAAAAACTTATTTTTAGAGTAAGACATTTATCTTGCACTCCTTCCTAGTTTACCAAAACTTATTGTTCCTAAGCAATTAAATCATACCCTAATTTTAATTTATACTCACCATCAAATGAGTCAATTTAGACTAGTTTGTCTTCTCTGTCTACCCCTAGGATGTGAAAATTCTACAAAAAATTATTTAGTTCTATTATCTTCAATATGTATTCTTGGTTTAGATTTTCCAAGCTCATATTTTTCTAGCTTTTAACTCCTTACTGCACATATCAATAATTATCAACTTTATCACCATATTTATATCTCATGTTCTCTTGAAGGTATATACCTATATCCCTCTAGTATAGCATAAGATCCAAGCTCCAATTATCTTTCCAAAAGTCAATCCTTATTCCATACAAACCCCTCATAAATTGGTCCCTAGCCAGAATGGAGATCGGGTATCTCCCTTCAAGGTATTCAAAATAAATAATCTTACCCCAAACTAATATCATGGAGATGAATCTCCAAACAAACTTAGATATGAGTGATTTATTAATTAGTTGTAGGTTTTTAATACTAAACCCACAATACCTTTTTTGGTTACAAACTTAACTCCATGCCACAAGGTAAAATTTTATTTTTTATTTCATCCCAACACACAAGAAATTTCTTTAAATATTAATAATTTTATCCTCTAATCCTTTAGGTAGGTCTAACAATGAAATAATATACATCTATAATATTTTTAAAACACTCTTAATCAAAACTACCTGACCAACCTAAGAAAGGAGATTACCTTTCCATATTGAAAGCTTCTTTTGGAATCTCTTTATTAAAAAATTCTAGGCTGATACCTAAAGCTGATTGTTGAAGAGTAGCACTCCTAGGTAACAAGAAGGGAGATCCTTGATTTGACAACCTAGAAGAGAAGCTACCTTAGCTTGTCTAGCAATTAGAGTATTAAAGAAGTAGACCAAAATCTTTTCAAACTTTATTTTTTGGTTAGACACCTTTTCATACATCACCAAAATATTTTCAATAGTTCTAGCTTCCTACATAGAAGCTTTAGATAATAAAATAGTGTCATAAAAAACTATTGATGTATCACCAAATCAATAAACCTAGCTAGTTTGAAGTCTTTCAATTGAATAGCAGCCAAAGCCTTGGAGATGTATTTGCTCAATAATTCTGCCATGATGATGAATAGGAATGGTGACATAGGGTCACCTTATTGAACTCCTTTTGTGCTGTTTAAGAATACTTGAGCCACTTAATTGACTAACATATAAAACATGCAAGTGGTTATACATGCTCTAATAATTTTCTTAAACTTATCACTAAAACCAAATTGTGTCATCACTTTATCTAGAATACTCTAATCTAGTCTATCGTATGCCTTGGCCATATCTAATTTAAGGACAATAGCTACCTTTTGACTTTTCACATAGAGTGGATGGCTTCATGAACCAAAATCACTCCATCTTGGATTTTTATTCCTGTTAAAAAACCTCCCTACTGAGATTGAATAATTTTTTCCATGCTTAACTACATCTTAGAGCTATAATCTTGGTAATGATCTTGTAAAAAGAATTATACAGGCATAATTATGTTTTAACTCCAAAATCTAAAAAATATACATCCCCTTCCTTCTTAGGTATAAGCAATAAAAAATTATGTTTTAACTCTTTAATTAGTCACTTGGATTATAAAAATTGATTTACTACTATGACCATGTCATCACCAATTATGTCCCAGAAAAACTTGAAGAAAGCTATTGGTATTACATCTAGTCCTAGATCCTTATCTGGATTCATCCTAGAAATCACAAATTTTAGATCCTCATTTATGGTAATAATTATAATCATATCATTATCTTCTTAGCTAATCAATTTAAAAATCACATATAAAAATTCATGTTCAAAACTAGTATTCTTCTTGAAATCATTTTTGTACAAATTTTTATTAAAAAAATGGTTGTATGATTAATCTCATCAGCATCAGAGGACAACTAACCATTATTATTGATTATATCCTCAATGTCATTATGTTTTTTTAATTTAAAGTAGACAAATGAAAAAACCATGTATTTATATCACCCTCCTTAAGTTAAATATTTCTAGATTTTTGCCTCCATAGAATTTCTTTTCCAGCCGCAATAATGTGATAGTCAAATAATAGTTGTTTTTCTCTAGTTTGGATATCTAATTCATAACCTTTCTCCTTAATTTCATCTTCTATCTTCAATAAATCAAATTTAAGGGCATTTTTTGCAAATGAACAATTCCAAAAACCTATTTTTTCAATTATTTGATCTTAAGTTTTACCTTTTTAAAATTTTCAATAAGATTGAACATCGCTGAACTGTTGCCATTATTTGTCCACCACTTTGAAATTATCTCCTAGATATCAAGGTTTATGAACCACATATGATCCATTTGGAAAGGGTACCTATTATCTTTAGCTTTTTGATTAGATATACTCAATTTTAAAGGAGAATGATCCAAACCATTTTTTGATAATGTTTTCAAAGATAAATCTTTGTGTTGAAGCCACTCTAAAGAGATAGAATCTATATAATCTACATTGGATAATATTCTCAATGAGACTATAATTATTCCAAGTATACTTATACCCCCCAAGTTTTAAACCCATCAAACCAATATCAACCACCAAAGAATAAAAATCATCCATACTATCCATACATCTAGATTTCCTTCTTTTTTATCACTTGGGTGGAGAGGTAAGTTAAATTATCCTACTAGAATCTAAGGGATATAAATATAATTACTTATAAAATATCTAATATCCTCCCACAATTTTATATGCACATTCCTTGTATTAAGAGTGTAGACATTGGACAATATCCATTTCTTATTGTCAATTCAATCAGTAAATGAGACTACTACATGATGTTGAGTATTACATGATGTTAATTATTGAGAATGGGTTCACCCATTATAAATTTAGTATCCCAAAATGTAATTAGACCTCTTGAGGCTCCTGCATCACTAATACAAACCACTTTAGCATCATTCCAGTACAATTTTTTATGGTTTAAGAAGCAATTTTCCTCTATCTTAGATCTTAGATAGCCAAAATGACATCCTTATTATTCTTTTTAAAATCTCTAAAAACTTTTTTATTACTTTTAATATGCATCCATCTTATGTTTCAAGTAATAATCAACATAATTAATATATGGGAGAAGAGAAACCACCTTTAAAATGGAGAAGTTATTGAAATCCAACCATTATATCTTCTTGAGTTTTTTTTAAAAACTTCTCCTTTTTAGATGATTTACCTAATTTGGGTGGAGTTTTGATAGCAGGGCCCTTAGCTCCTATTCTAGTGACACTTAATGACACTAATTTTACCTTTGTATTGTTTTTAGGCATACACATTTATTGTTGTCTATCCCTATTTTCCTCATTGCTTGATGCCAATGTAGAAACATTATTTTGTGAGAGTCCATGTGATTCCAATCCTTTCTCAATCAACTCTTTTACTTATATCTCTTGATCCAACATTTGAAATTTATTTTGAACCTGAATATTTTTGGGCTTAGGTCTTTGTATTTCCATAATATTTATTTTATGTATGACTTAATCCTTCTTCAAATATACCTCTTTCTTGTCTACCTATTTCAGTATTTATATCAAAGAGAATTATTCAAAAATGTTTTGTTCTACTCTTTTTTTTGTGTTAATGTTGTATTTTCCATTTTTAGTGTGTGATTATATTTTGATACATCCTTTTTTATATCTTATAAGATCACCTTATCTCCTTCCTCCTATTATGTAATAGATCTAGATGTGTCTAAGATAGGACATACCACCATCTCTAAGATTGAGGCCTACGGTTTGATATTTTTTAAATGAGACTCCTCCCTTTATTTACCATGTTGTTGTGTTGGGACCCGTAAAACACACCTTTACCAAATGCCCATTTTTTTGACATTTATCACAAATCGTGGAAAATTTTTCAAATTATATATTTTGTGTTCTTACTCCAAAAGTGGTATGTAACACTATTGATATCAAGAGTTCTTGGTTTACAAATGTGTTTACATAAAACTTGGCATGGGCAAGTCTAGATCTTGCCTTGGTCATTGAATCTAGAGTTATGAGGTACCCAATATATTTAGCTACACCTTTAAATAAATCCTCCTCTTAAAATTCTATTAAGAGTCCTGATAGTCTAAACCAGATGGACATTTGGTTAATACTATCCTTCTCAAGTTTGAACCTTGATTCCCATTTCTTGAGAAAAAGACCAATTTTTTTGAAGAACCACAGACCCCCTATGAGTATCTTGACACTATCTTTACGGTTGTTGGATCTAATCATGAAGAATCCATTAACCATTTTAGGATATCCATATGTCCTTTCGTGCACCATTTTTATTTTACCTAGGCTTTGAAAGAGTTTATGTTTAGCCTGGTTCCCATGAACTTTCCAACTAAAGCTTGTTCCATATTTGATGAAGCATAATTTACGAGAGAGGGAGTGATTTCAACATGTATAATTTTTCCATATTTAATGTTTTTTAGATATTCAACCAATTTAACCTCCTTCTTGTCTATCAACCCAATCAATCTTTCACAACATGAAGTCTTACGTGGCATTTGCTTGGAGTTAGTAGAGTCAAAATTATTTCCATTCTTAGGAGAGATTACTTGTGTCAGTACTTTTCCTGACATGGTTTCAAATCTATTAGCTCACATGATCTCCATTTCTCCATCACCATCTCCTTTCTCCCTTTTTCAGTCTATATTTGAAAACATTGTTCCCTGATCGTTGTCATCACCAATTTTTTACCCTACGCTATTTTTTATTCCCTTTGTTGTCACCATTCTCATACCAAATTATTTTTAAATGAACCAAAGGATATTAAAATTTATATTCATTCCTTTCAAAAAATACTAGAGTAAAAATGTATTTAGGAGTAAGATATAATACCAACTCCTTACAATGTCCAATCCATTTTGACACATATTTACCATGCATGACTTGAGCACATATACAAGGTTATGGTTTACCATTTTCTCACACTTACATGTTATATTATGAGTTGAACCTTCTATTATGTTGTTACACACACACAAACCTCATAGTCTATTTCAAACATGATAATTATCCTACACATACATATCTAAACCTTTAGTTTAGTCCACCTATATATAAGTTGGTTCCACTAGATTTAGTTAGTATCACTAGTTGATATTGACTTGATCTAGTTGTTACCAACCCTATCCCAATGATAAATAATTTTCAAAATCAAACATTTCTTTAAGTTTGGCTAATTTTCCTAATATGTTGATGGAATGAGAAATTACCTGAAATGACTCATTTATAAACAAATCAAGGTCTCATTCAAAAGGGACTAGGGGAGCTTATCTGGAATACATATATACACTATTACACATTAATAAAATGTTCCCTATTATTCCTAAATTATAAACTTATCACTAGGAGTAGTTACAAACCAATTATAAAACACATGTAAGGTAAGTAAAATCAAGCATTTCCAAGTGTTAAATTTGAATCATTAGGTGCATATATATAATGATGGAGCATAATTTCACATTCATACTAGGTGAGAGAACTATGTGTGGCTTGATTTCCCTCCTTATAGTATCATATACATAGATACTGGTCAATCATCAAATGAGGGTGATTTGGGATAAATTAACCCATTATAATCTCCCAATTTTTGTAGGTTTATAACACTCAAAAACACACCTAGGGTTTAATGGTAAAGGAGATTGATTTCTAGAGTTGTGTCTATCATCAAGTTTCAAGATCACAGAAAAAAATAGAGATAGATGTAAGTGACCATATGGTCATAATTCCTCATTTACACATAAGTAAATAGTGACTAATATAGGTCAGTATTGATTGATGATATTGACCCATATCAGTGAGACTAACCTTACACATATAGAGTATTAGTTCTAGAACCAAAAAAACTATAAGCCTATTTTATTTTAATTTTATATTTTAGAATATAGTCACAGTAAAATAGTCACCCAAAAATCCAAGTAATCACTCATTATTTTTACTTAATATATGGTACTTGTAAAATCATTGCAATCAATTTCAATATTTTACATTCAGATATATGCTTAAATTCCATATATTATTAATCTAAATAACCATCTTATTAGGGTTAATCTTGATTTCATTAATCTAAATTAGGTTACAAAAATAATCTAATGACAAGGAATCTTGGTTCCTTTAGCTAAGTTTATGTTCATTATCCTATAAATATACCTTTATTTGATTTAACTCTAATTACCCATTATGTTTCAAGAAAAAGAAAATATGTGCAAAGGTTAGTGGCTTGATCCCCTATGAGGGTTGTTAGCTACATGTCTCATATGCTCAGAGTTAAGGATCAATGTAGTTATAGTTATTTATGAGTTATCCCTACCAAAATGAGAGAAATGGATTCACCTCCTCCCCATAGATAATCAAATTAAACTATATTATTTGCTATGACCTTATTTCATTACAAATGTATATAATTAAGACTTAAATTGATGAAGAGGTAAACATAGGCTTAATGTGTAGGGTCATTGATAAATATGTACTAGATATAATTAATGTAAATATTAATGAATGAATTCTTATATGTATTTTTGAGTGATACAAGGTGAAAAATAGGTCAGATTAAATTTGTATATATAAGCTTCACAAGGATAATTCACACATAGGATGACCATGAAAAATAGTGAGGACTAAAAATCAAGGCACATGAAATCAAATTTAGATGAAAGGAACTATATAAGTTAAGTACTAAGTTTCATGGGACCCAAGGATGTAGTTAACTAGATTTTTGGGACCTATGAATGCAACCATGTCATAGAAAAGGCTCAAAATAGAGATCATATTGGCTACAAGATGAGTGGATGGATCATGATGTGATATAAGAAATATGAAGTCTTTACAAGAAAACATAGACCATAAAAGGATATTAAGGGTCCAATGTGGATGGGAATTTTCTAGAAAGATCCAATATACACCAAAGGACCAAGTGTACTAAACATGATAGAGGAAAAGGGGATTTTACCAAAATTAAATGTCTACATAATTATCCACTTTGATGCTATGTGAATGAATTTGTGCATATCAAAGTAAAACTAAAATTTAAGTGCGTACATGAACATTACCTGATAGGGATGTGTTATTATGAATTTCAGTATCATAGTAATTTTTTTTGAATATTATTAAATATATAATTTTGTTTTTATTATATCAAAAGATCTAATATGCATGGTGGGGGAAACTCAATTTTAAAACTCTTGATTTTTGTATTACTTGGTTGGTTTCAACTGAGTGTCATTTCTGGTTATATCTAAAGTGATTTTGTGATAACACTTAAATTTAAATCATTAAGAAATATGCAGAGCATTGAATTGAATTCTTGAATAAATATATGATTAGTTTGTAAGTATAACATTTAATGAAAATAGGTCTCTATAGTTTTCAATATAATGACATATTATTATGATAGTGGTAGATAAAGGAATCATGATATGAATTATCATAATTCATAAGTGATAAGTCACACATGATTCAAACTACTCACTTACACATGAAAACTGGTAATGTTTTCTTCCTGTTTATACTTAAGTTCTTTTAGCAATAGAGACCAATATATTTGAATTCTCAAAGAATAGTAGAGAGTGGAAAAATAATTAAATTAAATCACCTTTGTTTATCTTTTGACATCATTTGATTCTTTATCTTTTAAGCTTGGTCTAGTTTTCATTGGTTACCATTACATTTCTATCTATGATTTTATAACTCTCATTCTCTTCATCACTAATGAAAATATAATACTTATATTTTATTTCAAATGAGATAAGAAACCTTAAACACATAAGATATAGTCCTTAATCAATATGAATAGTTTTTTAAGCCTTTGGCATACATTAACACAAATTTTGAAAGCATAAATCTTGCTAGTTTTAATATAATAACATATTCATTGACTATGGTTGATATATTTGTTATAGACTATAGTTATATATATGTCTCAAGGTTCATACATAGATTGTGGTTTAAAATGGATAGAATTAAATAAATAAAATTTGAGTTCAATTTAAATATATGAGAAGATATGGTATAAAATTTTATTAACACTATATTGTGTCACATTAAATCCATCTTTTAATGACACAAGGTAAATATTTTAATGGCTTGATTAACTTGTCTATCAACAAAACACAAGTTTGATGTATTGACATTTCAAAGAAATGCATACTATTATTTGTTTGTTGCCAAATTTGGTGAAGCATTAAGAGTTTAAACCGAGGCATTGAATACCATCAAATTAGGTGAAATGTTTTTTATATTTCCAAAGTTGGTAGGTAGTTTAGATAGTGGTAAGGATATGACCCAACTAGTATATGCTTCCATTAAATGTGAATTTATGTTTGGGGTCAAGGTAAAATTAGTTACTGAAATTCTATTTCGATAATAATTTGAAGAGCATTTCATGGAAGTTGAAGCTTGTAGCTATTTCATTTTGTTTATTTTCATGATTTTTATAGTTTTAAATATAAATATAGGGCTCAAAGATAGTTGTGCTTTGGTGTATCGGTCTTAGTGGTGAAGGTATAAGAGTTTTTTTAATTATAAATTAGAGTTATTATTTGAAAATATGGTTTATTGGTTTATAGATAATTTGAGAATGACATTTATTCATTAAATATTGATTATATTTATAAGTCTTTATACTAGTTAGAGAGTAATTTGATTTTTATGATTAAATGGAATTCAGAGTTATAGGTTCAAATGATTTTTTTTTTTAAACCTACTAAATGGATTCCATATTGCATGAGATATCACTTTTAACATGGTTTTAGAATATCATTGGTTTATATATATATATATATATATATATATATATATATATATATATATATATATCTATATATATATATATATATATATATATATATATATATATATATATATATCTGTTTGTGTGTGTTTTATTTAAATTAAATGTCTTGTATTCAATTTACATAACAAAAAACTATGCAATGATATAAGTTTATTTGTCGTGGTCAATTTTTTATTTTATTTTAATGCATGCTAATGCTTTCATTATATATATATATATATATATATATATATATATATATTATATATATATATATATCTTTGTGTGTTTTATTTAAAATTAAATGTCTTGTATTCAATTTACATAACAAAAAACTATGCAATGATATAAGTTTATTTGTCATGGTCAATTTTTTATTTTATTTTAATGCATGCTAATGCTTTCATTATATCAATATATATATATATATATATATATATATATATATATATATATTATATATATATATATATATATATATATATATATATATATATATATATATATATATATATATATATATATATATCTGTGTGTGTGTGTGTTTTATTTAAAATTAAATATCTTGTATTCAATTTACATAACAAAAATCTATGCAATGATATAAGTTTATTTGTCATGATCAATTTTTTATTTCAGTTTAATGCATGCTAATGCTTTCATTATTTTATGAGTTGTATTTAAAAAGGATTCTAGTGTTTCACAAGTTTCAAACATTTTTATTTTATTTATATTATTATAACAAATATATTTTAATGGTTTGAAAATAGTTTTCATGATGTTTTAGGTTTTAGTTTGAAGATGCATGCATTTAAAAAAATGGTAGTTTGAAAGTGATAGTTTGTTGAAAATGTATCCAATGTTTTTTGTTTTTTTTTGAATATATTACTATTTGATTTAAATCCATTCATTATTTTTGAAGTTATGATAATAACCAAACATTAATATTTTATTTATTATAGTTAAAAAAATAGATGGATGAGTTTTTTTTGTTGTTTGAAGTTTCAAATCCTAAACCCTTAGAATGGTAGTCTAGTTTGACATGTTTCTCTTTCCATAATCATGGCTATAAAATTTACTATTCAAATATATAAAAATGTATTTTTTTATTTTGATATGGACTATGGTTTTCAAATAATTATTTAGTCCTAGAAAATGATAGTATTCCTTGATTAGTTTGTCAATATTGTATAGTTTACAAAGGAAAAGGTAGTATGTTAGTTTGATCAAAACTTAGTCTTTCATGTATACTAGTGTGCATAATGGTGGTATACATTGGATATATTTATTTTATTATTATTTTCAAAATTAAAGTAATAGACATGGTTTAAAATATAACTTATGTAGAAATTGGTGATAAGTATAGATGCAATCATTATGTTCTTGTTGTTTGAGATAAGATCTTGATCCTAGCTGAACCTATTAGATTAGATGCACTGAGTGAGCTTGGTAACAATTGGGGGACTTATGTCCTCTATTTTAGGATTATATCTGAGACAATCAATGAAATGAGCTATAAATATAGGGCTACATTAAATATCCTACTTGGAATAGATCTCCAAGAGATGAAGTGCTACCACCAGAGGTCTAATATCAATTTTCTCACTAACTCACAAAACTTCTATACATCTAGCTATACCAATTATGGCATATTGAATTTTATATATCTACTTTTATTCACTTCACTATTTCTAAAGAAAAGGAAAGATCATTTTATCACAAATAAACATCAAAAGAGAGGGACGGTAAGGTAGAAAGAAATTATTTTTATTAAAGGGGCAATATAATTGCTTCCAGGACCAAAAGATGCCTAGTTATAGTTACACCAATGTATGCTAAGTTTCATGATCATCAAGGATTCACTTACATAGGGAAAGAGTCTAAAGAGTAAGGAAAAATACTTAATTCAAATACTCCTTTAATGAATGAACTACAAATAGGCCTATAGTCAATTACACACAAATTCTTATAGACTTCAAATAAAGCAAAATGAATTGAAGAATATAAATAAAATAGTGGAAGAACATTATATTTAATGCATAAAATCTATAAAAAATAATAAATTATGGTCCTATATCATCAGTGTTAAGCATAAAGTGGAAGACCTTTAAGAAAATAAGATGTATTTACATATAAAATATTTTTTGCATTATTTTGACAACATTTGTTTGAATATATCCAACCCTTATAATATACAAGGTGTATGAAATAAAAAATGCATCATGTCTATAAATCAATCTTGGATCAAAGAAGATAGAGCATACCTACACTTTCAATTGGGGATACACTTGTTAAGTGGGAACATGACCAATATGGGGATCCACTAGACCTGATTAGGGGATCACTTGTCACAACACATCATGTCCATAATCTAACACAATCTCACAAAAATCCTAATGGAGTCCTAAGGTTTAAATAATTCACTTATTCTAATAACAAGAGAGTAAATCTAATCTAGTGCACACCAAATCTTGTGGCAAAAAGTAAGGGATTAGAAGCAATAAAACAAACATGTATAGGGAAATTTAATTAAAATAAGTATGAATAACACCCTAATACATGAAATATGAATGATAGTATTATTCAGTCCAAAAATTATGATACTTCTATCTACTAAAAGAGAGGAGAATAAAGTTAGAATATACTTACCTGAAATGTGAACGCATCGAGACTCAATCTCTCCTTTGGCCAAAGGGGATTCACAAGAGGTTGTTGTAGTTTGTAAATATCACTAAGAAAGGCCAAAGCATCCAAGACTTATTCAAAAGACTAGATTCTCAAAATAAGAAACCTAAGATAAGTTTCCTTAAGTAGAATGGTGGAAGAGTAGATAGACTTGTGAAGAAGTGTGAGCAAATAATAACTCTTGATTTCACATATGAATAATGACCAAAATGATCTTGTATATATAGGTGGATCTTATCCTAAATCCTTTTGGGAAATTTAGATATACAAGGTTGAACCAATCAACCCAATGTGTTTTCAAGGATAATCTACTAATTTTGAGTTAGGTCATCTAAAGGGCTAACAAGCTAAGAAAGTAAAGAATACCCCTAAACTATATTGTGTCAACCTAATCAACCCAATACAACCAACTGTTCAAAATTGAGTTTAAGATAATAAAGGAGGGATAGAAAAAAGAGAATACTAAAGGAATACTCAAGGGAGGAGAAGTAGCTTAGGGAATGGTTTTGGGAGCTAGTTGGATTGGTAATAATCTGGTAAAAAGGGACAAAAATCTTATGAAGCTCCAAAATTTTACCCACCCCTTTCTTGATGCACCCCTTAGGGCATGTACTCAAAGAGATTGAGTCTTGATGGGTTATTTCAAGATGTAAAGCATCAGTATTTGGTAAAAATTTGAAATTATTATGTGTATACACTAGGTAGCATTATATATAAAAAGAAAAGATGGATCTTTCCTCCAAGAGGAATGAGTTCCCACTCTTGGCCATCATGACCTGAAATGGTAAAATAAAATTATGTCAAAATATTACTTATTCCATAATAGATAAGATGGAAGGGAATTCCATGGCCCACTAAGGAGCATCATGGAGGGTGATCAACCCCATAAATGTCTTGTTATTATGTCTATCTATTGTACTCATCCTATTTGATTGCCATGATATTGAACACTTTTCCATATAGTTCCCTACTTTCATAAGCCATATAGAATTATGTTTTAAAAATATATTAAATAGTTATAATTATGTATTGAAATTAAATATATGATAGTTATATATTGATTTTGGATGATTTTTCTATGAATGTGTTTTGAAGATGGTTTGAAGAAATAGGTATATAGCACGAAGCATCCTATAGAAAAAAGAATCTCATTGCATATAACATCATGTATCCACTATGTGACCAAAGCCACAAATGAACATATTTTGATTCTATTTTTACTGACTCATAGAAATGACTCTAAACTTTATACAACTTAATAAAGAAGCGATTGAAGAACAAAATAGCTTTTTTTGTCCTATAGCAAAGTCACAAGATTCACATGAAGATTGTCTTTAGTGAAGAAACTAATTTTGGTTATCTTAATTCAAATGTATCTTAGAATAGAATGTATATTATTTTACATAAAACAATCTCCTCTATGGTATATAAATAGGTAGTAGTAGAGTTGACATGTGTGTGTGTGTGTGTGTGTGTGTGTGTGTTTTGTGTGTTTAAAAGAGATTATTAGAATAATATTGTGTTAAGCAATTGTGATTATAACTTCATGTAGTAATTTGTTGTTGCACTTTTGATTAATATGAGTGAGCAATTCTAAGTTAAATTTAGTTTTCTAAGAGGAAGGGTTGAAGCTTGAGTTGGAAGGAATAAGGGGTCCCTTTAGAAGGCTATATCAACAATAAAACCTATTTTTTTATCTAAGCATGCTATTTGATTTCCTTAATCATTACATGTTTCATTTTTGAATTATGTGATTTACATTCTTACTTAGATTTAATTAGGGAAGCTTCCATGCATTATCATTTATTTTACTATATTTTTTTTGTTACATGTCAATCATTTAATTTACTGCACTTCAACATCTTAGGTACAATTAGTAGAATGTCAAATTAGAGATAGAGTGTGTACATACAATGACATCATCCTATCAAGTTTACATCACTGGGTTAACATTTAAATGAAGTAGAAGGTACAAATACATGGTTACTCTCCTTGTTCATTTTAATCAAGATAATTATATCTGATTATGAATTAACTATTAGTCATTTTTGGCATTGTTGTTGGGGAAGGGTGTCACACACTTGTAATATTCAATCTTGATAATAATTATTTCTAGATGTTTATTATTGTTTTTACAAAGATTACTATTTTTATAGATTAAATATTTCCTTCTTTCATAGTTTAAAATTTTCCTTTTTGTAAGTAGTATAGTGGAAATTTCAAAAACCCCATATTGTTAACCTTGTGCAGGCAAGGTGGGCAATTTTTTTTTAAAAAGTGGTTGACATATGAAAAGTGAAGGGGATTATATAAGAATATTTTTTCCTAAATCATCAAACATTATTTTAAGATTTGAATTACATCCTACAAAAATTGAGGAACATGAAGAAATTTTTGAAGATCACTCACAATTATCAATAGAAGAGGTTGAGAAAGAAGAATTTTTGGTTGGACTAGTAGCACAAGTTGGAGATCTTGAATAGGTTCATACCCCTATGAGAGACCCACATACACAACCTTTAATAATTTCCACCTTATCACCTCATATTGAGGAATCTAAATTTCACTTCCTTCCATCACCCAAATTTATTGCTAAGAAAGCATTCAATTTATTCTTGCCCCTAGAAGAAACATCAGACCAATAAAATCTTCCAATTTAGAGAGATTCTTTACTAAGACACTAGAAGAATATTCTAAAACCTCCACAACATCCCCATTGTATATAAATACATACACTCCTAAGGAAAAAGATAAATTTTCTATCTTTTACACACCAAGAAATAAAAAAATTGATAGGAATTTTGAGTGTTGGGTAGCTACAACCTCCTGCCTACCAACACAAAGAGTATTCATGGGGGATCACTAGGAAGAAAACACTACCAATGAGTCTGATAGTTTTGAAATTCCTATCCTTACTCTTGATGAAAATGCACCCATGAAAAATATCCCTTGCTCTACCCTCCCTACCTTTAGAGGAAAAGCATCTGAGGATCCAAATACATTTATTTTTGAGTTTGACATCTTATGCAGTAGCTATGATTATAATCAAGATTCTTAGAAACTAAAACTATTTATAACAACACTCAAAGATGTAGTACTTAGATGGTTCATAGGACTTGGAAAATATGCCATTTATACTTAGGAAGAAATTAAGAAGTTTTTAATGAAATACCAAGACTATTGTAGGGATATAAATTACAAGAGAGATGATATTTTTTGAATGACACAAGATGATGATGAGCCATTAGAGGAATATATGGAAATATTTTTATTCAAAATTGTAAAAGTCCAAGCAAACTATAATGGACAAGGAATTTATCAAGCTCATATTAATGAAAGGAATTAGAGATGATTATTTGGAGACACTAGATCTAATGTCTAGTGGTGATGTTTCTACACTACCATTTGATGAATTAATAGTTCTATATATGAACTACTCCAGATTAACCATGAACAAAAGTAGGGGTATAAACCTTCCTATAGAATTTTTTATAATAATATCTAAAGGTGATGTTAGCAACCTATTCTAGGATATGAAGCAAGACATCATCAGTCACCTAGCTACTTATCTTGATACATTACATACACGATGGAAGCAAGAAGAAACTAAAAAAGCCTTTACCACCTATTGCCTTGATTGTATAAATAAGAAGGAAAATTGCATATGCCATTCCATGAAAGCTCAGGTAGCCAATATCACTAAGGAAAATCTTGAGATAGTAGAGTTGCATGCCATATGAGAAGATGAGAACCAAGTGTTTTTCATGGCTCAACAAAAACCATGGGTACAAAGACTAGATATGCCATAAAACTCTATGTTTACAAATTATCAATTCTCAAATAATCCTAAATATGGTTCTTGAATGAATATACCCAATCCAAATTGGTCTTAAATAAATTTAAAACTACCCCAAAATTAGTTATGGATGCAAAAGAATGGACAATAACCTCAATAGAGATAATTATAAAACTAGCAATGGTTATATCCCTTTAATCCATGGTAATAGCAAGGGAGAGGAAGTCAAAGTTTTTCCCAACAAATGCAACAATCACAAGAACATTCCATAATGATAAACACTTAGTATCCTATTTGAACCACTTAATTACCCACTCGACCCATCCCCAGTCCTACCAATAAGTCAATTCAATCGACATAATCCATTGAAATAATGCAATATCCAACATATACCTTGAATATCAATCAAGCTCAAATTCAATTAGGTAATCTTCTTCCACAACCCACCTCATCCATAATCATAAAATAATTTGAAACAAATTCATTCGATGTTAATCCACAACCACCTATAGCCAATCCTAATTGAAGTCCATCAAAAAATCAAAAAGAAACTTACAATCCTCCTTTTATAGAGAGATTGAATATATCATGTCCTAAAAAAGAGCCTAAATTTGGTATCATAGGAAAAATCAAGAATGTGTGCATCAAAATCCCACTCTTTCAAGCAATAAAGGGTGTTCTTATCTATAATAAAGTTGTTAGAGAGTTATGTTTGAAAATTTTGGGAAGAAAGAAGAAGGATCCTAAAATAGTCTAGGTCATTGGCCAATTATTAGATATTATGTTGGTAAATATAGTTCTCCCAAAATATTTTGATCTAAGAAGTCTTGTAGTTAATGTTAGCATCCAAGAACAACCTATTTCCAATACTTTAATTGATTTGGGTGCATCCATTTGCACCCAATGTGATGACAATGGAGACCATGTAGCAATTGAAGCTTTCCACTCTCCATTCAACACCTACCATCCTCCAAATGATAGATAGATCAATTGTTAAGCATAAGGGGATTATTGAGTACCTTATTATCACTATGGATTCTTGATAATATCCAATATATTTTATTATCTTATAACCAAAGAGAAATTTGTGGGGTTATCCTCTCATCCTTGGTTGCCCATGGTTGGCCACTGCCAATACTTTTATTGGCTATAGGTTAGGAAAAATGCTAATTTTTAAAATAAATGACACTAATAAATTGGTGTTGTATCCACCATCTTAGTATTCCCTAAATGATGAACTAATCCCTTAGATTAATGACCTTGAAGAAGTTATCTCCTTATAGAATCTCTACATAATTTACTAGAGTCTAGCCCTATAGGCCCAAAAATAAAACACTGTCTTATATTCTAAAAAACACTTATCGACATGATCCTACAGTGACCAACTTGTTGGAATGTACACCATGCCCTCTTTAGATTACCTTTCATAAGAATTATTTTGTTGAAATTGTAAGAGATATTTAGACATTCCATCAATTACTTCCCCATAAATATAGTTATTCTCCTTTAATCACCAATGTAGAGACTATGCTTTCTTTAACAAAGCAAGTAGGCATCCTCCCAAACAAACCTCTCAACATCAGCACTTTTTAACAACCCAACAAGAAAGTCAGTTACAATGTTGAGAAGGCACACAATAACAATTTCTTGAGATTATTATGACATGAGATGAATGCCCCTAGATTTATGAATGCATTACATTTACATGAATGAATAATGCAAACCTATTCACCAACCCCAATGATAAATGAACCCTACATTCAAAGATATTATCAAATTTGAGTTGCAAAAAATCTTGGATGTAGGATTTATTTATCCTATCTTGAATAGCTAGTGGGTCTCTCCCCTAGTCATTATCTTTAAGAAAGGGGTAAAATAATGTATGTATTTTAACTATCAAGAGTTTAATGTTGGTACCAAGAAGGATCACTTTCCTCTTCCATTTATTGATCAAGTATTGGATACATTAGTAGGGAAGAAGTAATTTTCATTCCTAGATGGCTATAGTGGTTACAATCAAATATGAATTGTTACACAAGACCAAGACAAAACCAATTTTACGTTCCCTTGGGGAACCAATGCCTATGCCATATTTCCATTTAGTCTTTACAATGCCTTAGCTACTTTTTAAAGGGCTATGTAGAGCATATTTTTGATCTCTCCCATAATTGTGTTAAAATCTACATGGATGATTTCACCATCTATGGGTAGACGTTCAAAGAAATGCTAACCAGCTTAAAAAAGGTTCTTTAATGCTACTAGGACCATCAATTAGCTTTGAGTAATGAAAATTATTATATGCTTATGACTAAAGGGATTGTGTTGGGACATCACATATCCCCTGCTAGAATTCAAGTTGACTTAACAAAGATAAGTATTATCAAGGATCTAACCACACCAAAGAAGCAGAAAGATCTTATATTTTTTAGGACGTGATAGTTATTATAGATGATTCATTAAAGATTTCATTAAAATTACCACCCCATTATTTGGATTACTTACTAAAGATGTTGAATTTACATAGACTGATGATTTTCAAATTGTCTTACAAAAACTCAAAAAACTACTTATAACAACTCTTGTTTTGATAGGGCCTGACTAGAAGAAGACATTTCACATTCATACAAATGCATCTAACACCACTTTAGGAGTTGTCCTTGGCCAAAAATATGAATTTCTAAGCTGTGAAATCTATTTTATCAACAAGAATATTCAAGGAGCTAAATTTAACAACACTGTAATGGAGAAAGAATTTCTAGCCATCATCTATGCTATAAACAAATTTCAAAACTACATAATAGGTTACCAAGTATTCATCCACACCGATCATGTAATAATAAGGTATTTAAGGAACAAACCTACTATAATAGGTAGGATAATTCATTGGTTACTTTTGATATATGTATTTGATATCACCTTTGTGGAAAGACTAGGTAAGGATAATGTAGTATCAAATTTTTTATCTTGGTTGCACAATAATGAGAAAAATCTTATTGTTGATGATTCTTTTCTTGATGAACATTTATTTTATGTAATAGTTCAATCTCCTTGGTTCATAGATATTGCCAACTATCTTGTTTTAGGATCACTACCACAACATTTCTCACCTAGGGACAAACAACACCTGATTCAAAAGAGCAAACATTATTCTTAGATTTTAAGATATCTCTTTATCACTAGACCAAATTCAGTTATGAGTAGATGTATCTAAGAAGATAAAGCTTATGACATTATCAGAGCCTACCATGATGAGCCCTATGGGGGTCATTTTGCTGCTAAATAGATTGCCATGAAAGTACTCACTACAAGATATTATTGGCCTTCTTTACATAAGAATGATATGATGTACACCCACAAATATGATCAATGCCAGTGAATGATAAATCCAACTTGCTTTGATGAAATTTCATTATAGCCATAATTGGTTCTGGAACCCTTTGAAAAATGGGGACTAGATTTTGTAGGTTCCATTAATCCTAAACACAACAACAAAGAATACATATTGGTGTGCATTGATTATGTCACCAAATGGGTAGAGGTTAAATCCTTAACCCATGCCCAAGATGAGAAGGTAGTTGAGTTCTTCTATGAAGAAATATTCACCCACTATGGAGTACTAAGATAAATAGTCATAGACTAAGGCCCATAGTTTATATCAAACCTCATAGCTATCTTGGTAAAAGAATATGAAATCAAACACAAGAAATCTACCCCCTCCCATCCTCAGTCAAATGGTTAGGTAGAAGTGACAAACTAATAAATGGAAAATATCCTCATTAAGATTGTTAGCATACATAGAAAATATTGGTCAACTTGTATTCTATAAGTAATTTAGGCTTATAGAATCACCTAGAAAACCACAATTGGTTTCACTCTATATGAACTAGTTTATGGTAAAAATCCTATTGTACCCATTGAGTTTGAACATAATACATTAAAGACAACACTAGTTTTTCAATCTCAACAAGATCATATCATATAGATAAATGCACTTGATTAATTAAGAAAGGAAGCAATTAATCATACTAAAATAGTACAAAGACAATGTGTAGGATGGCATGATAGGAACATCAAGACTAAGAATTTATAATTAGGAGACTGGGCACTCCTTTTTTACTCTAAATATAAAGATCATAAGGAAAATCTATAGTTTAGATGACTTGGGCCTTATGAGATCAAACAAGTTTTTGACAATGGAGCTATAAAGGTCATGACCAGTGACTTTGTTTGGTTTTGAATTCTTGTTAATGGCCATAGAGTCAAGTTGTATAAGAAACCATTTTCCAAAGAAACTCTAACTTGCCAAATTCTTGAAGAACAACATCCATCTCTTCTTCATAAAGAAAATCAACCTATTACTGCAACTAAAGGGTATCTCTATCAAACTTCTATAATATTTTCTAAGAGTAATGTAGCTTCCTACAACTAAGAACAAGTCATTCCCAATTGCTAGGTTTAGGTTGGATAAAATACTACCCTCTAGATTATTGTGAATTTAGTTGAGTTTGGACTAGAAAATCTAATAAAAAAATCAAAAAATTCAATAATGAAAACCTTTGGGCATTGCTGATGAATATTGTCTTAGAAAAACTAGGTCACTAGCTGATCAACATTCATTAAAAAAATGAAAAAGAGAAAAGGCACTATTGTAATAAAAATGTTTTTTTTCCTTTGTTTTCTTGTAGATTCATTCCCTTGGAGAAAAAAAATATTTTCCTTCTTTCTAAAAGATGAAGAACTTATCACTATAGGTGAAAAACTTACTATCGAAGGATAAAAACTTGCTGTTATAGGAAACATATCTTGTTACATGATGTATTCCTACACTCCATCTTATCTCAAGAATTTTATCCCACTAAAATGATAATTTATGACATAATCACCACTTCACATCATCATTTGTAAATTTGTGAAAGGTATTTATATAGGTGATATAGTAATTATTATATATTTATTTCATATCATACATTTCAATTATTTCTAAAAGATGATGAGGCTTAATGTTATTAATGCGATACCATATCCTATCATTATCATGCCCACTTACCATCTCCTTTGTTGATGTGACCATTGACACAACTACTACTATCACTCCTTACTCTTTCCATGAGTTTTTTGTGCATGTAAGCTTCATCCCTTGAGGACTAGTGACATATTAAGTTGGGAGGAGATTTTTCATTAATTTGAATGGATTATTTCACCTCTCAATTAAAAAATCACATATCATTACACCATTTTCCAAAATACTTGTTGCAAACACCTAGACCTATAAATCACATAATATGAGAGGCGATTTGTTGAAACTTGAAACACTAGATATCACCCCCTTGACCAACAACCTTGAAATCTTGGCCTTATTCTCACATACAAGATGGCTATAGCATTTTGATAAAATATAATCCTTGGATAAAGGAATTGTGAAGGAATTTATTGGTATATTTCATAATAGCTTGGCCATGATAAAAAAGATGGAAGTAAAGCTGATAGAAATAGCCATTAGTAGAGTAATGAGACTGCCTAGAATAGGGGAGGAATGGTAAGAAAAATATGATGCCAAGGTTGAGAGATAAAAGTTTAGTAAATTAATGCCTAAAAACCTCAAAGTAAGGCCATAATGTTGTCTCTACTAGGAAGATGTGCTAAGGCTACTGAGTTTATTTACAAATATTTCATCTATGAAGGTATTCTATGTTGCATGGCCTATACTTCAAGTTCCTAAATCATTTTTGACACAGAATGGAGATAAACATTCCCAAATTTTTGCTTTACATTATCACCAAAATGTCTAAGGCTTTTCAAAAAGGTAATTCTAAAGCTTTCTCCCACCATTGTCTCATCCAGTTACTTGTTCAAGACTATTTGCAAAAAAATAGACCCAACATCAGTTGGAAGCAATTTATATAGATACTAAGAAATGAAGAGAATGATAGATAAGGAAATTTATTAGAATAATAATTGGAGGTTGAAGAAAAAGATCAAAAGAAGAATCCCTCTCTATAGAACCAAAAGAACTTATAGTAGAAATTTTTCTTGTAGCCACATAAGAACCTACAAAAGAAGGTCTTCCTACAGCAACACAAGAACTTGTAACAAGGTTTGAGGGAAAGAAAAAGAGGAAAATCATTCTCCAACCTAATTTAGATGAGTTTGAGAAGGAACTTTCACCTTCTTCCAAGAAGATCAAGGTAACCCCTACTCGTCATAGATCTCATAAATTGAGGAGAAAATTAAGAACTAAACTTTCTTCTATTATTCAAATAAATGAAGAATATAGGGAAGAATGGATTGCTAGTAGTAATAAATATTTAGATACTAAAATAGATAGGGGAAAATGTTCACCAATATTCCATCAAGAAGAAACATAACAATTTGAGCATAATTTTAATGAATTCCATGAGGAGCCAATATAGGAAGAAGCAAAGTAAGTTAAACTCAATCTTGAAGAAATGCATGAACAAGAATACAAATTTAACATAGTTTTAAGAAATTGTATGAGAAACTAGTACATGAATAATTATAAAAAGAGTTACATGAGGAACCCATGTAGGAAGAAGCTAAATAATTAGAGAAACCTAGTAGTGAAAGTAGAAGTTTCCACTCTTAAGCAAGCCTTACAATAAATTAAGAGACTAAAGAAGAAGTTGCAAGACCAACCTCATGGAGGACTGGATGCACTTGCTATAATAGTTTGTTAAATACAACCCTCAGCTGAAGATCATCCTACAACCAATATTCCATAACCTTTTGTAGAGGTCAATCAACAAGAAGAACATAATGTTGGCCCTAAGGTCAGATATCACTCTTGTTTTGTAATATATTTTAAATTTTTAAACTAGATGGATAATCAATTTGAATCTTTGAAGTAACTAAGGAAATAAAATAGGAAATTGAAAGAGGAAAATAATTTGAAGGAAGAGAGAATCACCAAATTGAAATAAAAAGTTGAGGACATGGCTGGTATAACCCAAGAACTCTTTGATTACAGGTCTCTTATAAAAGTTTATTCAATTTATCTTAAAGAAAAATGGCATAAGTTCATATTGATGAGAATTTATTGTGATATACCCCATGAAGATATTGATCCCCTTTCCTTATTTTCTATATATAGAGTAAGTTCACAGGAAGAACAATCACAATTGTGCAAGTTCTTCCTACACAATTATGTTATTCCATATGATAGAGAATGGAATCATAATCTATAGGTTAGAGATGTCCAATTTTAAGCATTTTCATCATATTTATTAAATGAACAAAAAATAGGAAGATAAATAGTAGAATACAAGATAAAGGAAAATGAAATCTAGTTACTTATTAAGGATGAATCAATGGCACTTGATGTTGTATTAGCTAAATAGGATAATATAATGTTAAATAAAGAAGTCAAAACTTGGTTTGGATAGAAATGTGATGAGGTTCAATATTTTTATTTAGGATTGAGAAATTTTACTAGTCCTTCAGCCAAAGAGTCTTGTATCGAATGATAGAATGTGATCACTAATACATAAAAGAAGAGGGAGACCTATTAACCTTTTAATTTAAATGTAGCATTTAATAGGGCCAAAAAATATGTTCTCCTTATAGGTGACATGGGATCAAAATTATTTAACCTATATATATAGCCACCCCTAATTTGGTATCTTGTTTTAGACTGGTAAGACAAAATATTAATGGACAAAGCCTGAGAAGCTAAATTTTGGAAAATATCTGAGTAGAGGTGAGGTTTTTATGCTCACCTTTCTAAGATAACTATCAAACCCATAGATTTTAGAGTCTTTGTGCACTAAGAATGAATAAGTATGGTGCTCAAGGTCAAGTAAGATCTTAATTTGAGGGGTGTGATGAGCCCCATAAATGTCTTGTTATTATGTCCATATGTTATACTCATCCTACTTGATTGTCATGCTTTTGAACACTTTTCCATATACTTCCCTACTTTCATAAGCCATATAGCATTAGTTTTAAAACTCTTTTGAATAGTTATAATTATGTATTGAAATTAAATATATGATGGTTTTCTATTACTTTTGGATGCTTTTTATATGAATGTGTTTTGAAGAAATATGTATATAGCATGGATAATCTTGAAACAAAATGAATCTCATTCCACAGACCATCATGTAACCACTATGTGACCAAAGCTGTGAATGAACAAATTTTGATTCTCTTCTAACCAACTCACAGAAATGAATCTAACCTATATAGAGATCAATAAGGAATTTATTGAAGAATAAAACAACATTGTTTGTCTTGTAGCAAAGTCATAAGATTCACATGAAGGATGTATTTAGCAAAGGAACCAATTTCAATTATCCCAATTCAAATGAATCTTAGAATAGAATGTATATATTATTTTGCATTAAAAAATATCCTTGTGGTATATAAATATGTATCAAAAAAGTTGAGATATATAGACAAAAATAGTATATGTTGAATAAAGATTGTTAGAATAACATTGTGTTAAGCAATTATGATTGTAACTTCATGTAACAATCTATTTTTGCACTTTTGATTAATATGAGTGAGCAATTCTGAGTTTAGTTTAGTGTTGTAAGAGGAAGGTTTGAAGCTAGATTTGGAAGGAGAAAGGGCCCCCTTTAAAAGGATACATCAACAATCCGACCTATTTGTTTATATAAGAATGTTATTTGATTTCCTTATGCATTATGTGTTTCATTTCTAAATTGTGTGATTTACTTTCTTGCTTATATTAAATTAAGGAAGATTCCATTAATAAGCATTTATTTTAATGTATTTTATTTATGTTTCATTTCAAGAATTTCATTTACTATACTTCAACATCTTAGATATAATTATTAGAATGCCAAATTAGAGATTGAGTATGCACACATAGTGATGCCATCCTATAAAGTTTACATCCCTAGGTTAAAATTTAAATGAATTAGAAGGTAAAGATCCATGGTTACTCTCCTTGTTCATTTTGATCAAGAAAAGTATATCTGATTGTGAATCAGTTATTGGTTAGAGGGGTCTTATGTAGACTACATACAAATAGTTCTAATATGCTCCACTAATAAACCAATGATTAGTCAAAGAGTTCAAACCTATGCAAGTAAAAAAAATACTCATGGAGGAGATTATTTTCTAAAGATATTATGTGTAATAAGTGTGGGGATAACATGCCTCTTTTACCTTTATGACACTATGAATGATTGAGGTACTAGTGATATGGGACTTTGCTAATGTCTTTGATTATTCAATCATTTAAAAATGATAAATGTATTATTATAATGATTTTTGGGCCTAACTTAATGTCCTTCACTTATGTGAAGAACTAAAAATAAGTGTCAAAGTCTAGCTTCTTAGGATTGTGACACTTGTTAATTTTTAGCTTCATTAGGACTCGTGTGAACCATACCTTCAGTCTATGGACTGAAATTGATATGGATGCTAGGTCATCTTTAAAATGATAGATATATCATTATAGTGAAATTTGGGTCCATCTTCATGTCTTGAATCTACCTTATCCCATGTTGGCTTTTTTCATAGTATAACACTTGTCCTATACTCATTATTCTATTGAGAAATAACTTTATTTGCTATGGCATTGGCCTTTTGATCATGATTTGGTGAGATACATACACATGGAATGATCCCACTCATCCATTTATTCACTGAGATTTGAAGCATGCACCTTAGGACTTTGGCCATAGATAAGTGAGATGTCAACACATGGCACAATCTCATTAATTTAGGAGTTAACATGATTTTTATTATCTTTTGCTATGTCTATAGGCCATGAGTTAGTGGGATGATTCCATGTGGATGGACGTCACTTGTATGGATGATCAAATGTATTTGAAAAATGTGCCTCTACCTATAAACTCTAGATGATAAAGATTATTCCATTTGGCACTATATTGCTTATCTAGGTGCCCAAGACTTGACCATTTCACTATATTACTTCAGAGGAATGAGATGGAGACACATAGAATGATATAAAATATTGAGGTCTTGTGGAGTCATTATTTTAGATATTTGAGTTTATATAAGTGAGTAACCTAGATGAAGACATATGACACAATATTAGTTACTCTAGTGCTCAAGTGAAAAGGACCTAGAACCATTACCTCATAAACCATGGATAAATGAGATGAAAACATGTGTCTCAATCCTGTGAACCTAGATACTTACTAAATAAAAATACTTAGTCATTTTGAAAATACTTTGTGAGGAATTTGGGTGCCAAAATTTTAAAAAATATCAAATTTTGAGGTATTATGGAGTCCTTGCCTTGGTTGTTTTAGTTGATAGAAGTGAGTAACTAGGACGAGGACACATGACATAATACTAGTTCTTCTAGTGCTTGAGTGAAAGGACCTAGAACCATTATCTCATAAGCCATGAAGAAGTGAGATGAAAACACACATCGAAATCCCATGAACATAGATACTTGTCAAAGAAAAGGATTTATTTTTTTATAAAATCCTTTGTGAGGAAACTAGGTTTCAACACGTGGAAATATCTTTGAGCTTAGGGTATATCTATTAGAGTTTTACTTATAAGGACCTAACTACTCTTAAAATTGATAGTTACTTTAGGTTCAAAAGAGACATGTGGTGAAGATGTGTATAAGGAATCCTGAGTAAAATGATTAAGTATGAAAAGTCATTCATATTAGAGGGGATATTTCTAAGCTAGAACAATTAAGCTTTGGAAAATTACTCTACAAAGCTAGAATAATCCTAAGAAGAATAAACAACCTTGGGAAAAATCAAATTAGATTAGTATGTAAAGAAAAAATATGAATTCAATGAATGTCATAGCACTAAAATCTAAATAAATTCATAAAATAACTTCAATAAACATGCCCATTTCAAACTTTATACTTAGGTATCAATCAAATTAATAGATTAACTATGGAAACACTCATTTAGTTTAGAACTAGATTAATATTTCATTTTGAATAAAAACTTAGACTTAAGACAATGAATTCCAACTTATACTTGGACTAATTAATTTCAAAACAAGACCCAAACATAGAATTTAAGCTCAAATAGGGTCCTCATTTGAAAATTTGAAAATGGGGCATATTGGTCACAACAAATGGTGACTACTATGGGGAAAACATTGCCTCAATGTTTATAATATAGATTGCAAGCATTCATTATTGATCTATGATATAAGCAACTAAAAATACTTTTAGATGAACTTAGAGGAAAAGAGAGTGCTCAATTATGCTTCAAAAAATAACATACTAGGCCTTGATTCTTTCTAAGGATCATTTTGTACAAAGAGTGATTCTATTGTTGTTTTGAATCCACTGGGCATGTTTAGACATATATTATGTACTAAGAGTTCCTTAAAATTTAATTTATTTACAAAATTTAGCTAAGGAAATGAAGGCTTGAACATTACTCTAATGCCAACTAGGTTTTTTATAGGCCCAAAAAATATGCCTTTGGTCCCACTCTAGGCCTTGCTCCATTTCCATAGAGGATAAAAAACGTGCTATGTAATTTGCCCAAATCACCTTTCTTATGAAAAAAACTTACATTTTCATGAGATTCAAACTTCCTTTCATTTTAATGTTTCTTTTAATTAAGATAATAGGGTTGGTGACTAATAAAGCCAAGGTGTAGGAATGGTTCAATGAACTCTTTTCACCAAGAAGGTCCTTTTCTAGATTAGTGATTTGACTATGATTGATATGTTCTTTTTAAGTGTTCTAATGATCCTTATTAAATTAGGGATTTTATTTTTTCACTTGCTTAGTTCTGAATTAGTGAATCCTAACATTTTTAGTGTCTCAAGATAAGTTCCTTTGATTATAACATTTTTTAGTGATGGGGACTCACCTTTTACCTTATAATTATGGGACTATGTTTTCACTTTTCAATTTTTAAGTGATTAAACTTGGGAACATGGAGACCAAAATTCAGATTGAACTCTATCTTATCAAAACTAGTTTACTTGTTTCTCAATTTGAATCATATGAACAAGGTACAATCATTATAAGATTAATAAGGGTGAACAGGGGGGAAATTAGAGATATCCCCAAAGCAAATAAATGCATGCCAACATAATAGAAAGTAGGAATAAGAAATTAAAATCATGATAAAATGTAATAAAACACATAACTAAATCAAACTACCTAGCTCTAATCTAATATTTACATAGCCAAAAATTTAACCCAAGGGATATTATGAAATTACATTAGAAGGGACATTCAAGAAGTAATGCTTCAATAAATTTCCATTTAAAGGCAATGGGAGGTAACTCCCTTCAAGGTCCTTCAATAAAATTACATTTTGCCCCAACAAATCAAAGATTTGGTATGGGCTAATCTAAATTGGGTCAAGTTTGGAGTGCTACCCTTTATTATCATGTATTTTGTTCCATAAAAGACTAAGTTTGATATCTAAAATGATTTAACCATTGAAATTTTATCAAACCATCTCTTAACTTTTACTTGATGTCTACCAAAGTTCTGCAGATCTTCTTCTCATGCATCCTCCAATTATAAAATGTCCAACAAACTTGAGTTTTCCTTATTAGTGTCCTCCATGTACTCTTACATAAAATTATAAGTTGTAAACTTAAGGTTCATTGAGAATATGGGTTTAAACCCATATACTAGTAGAAAAATAAATATTTTAAAGGTTTTCTTATATCCAGTGCAGTCATCCTAAAGAGCATATTTCAATAGTGAATTCCAATCTCTAGGCTTCTTTTTTATAGACTTATTGATGAAATTAATCAAGTTATTTTTGGTTAAATCAACCAAACTATTTATTTGAGGGTAGTAGTTTGATGAGAAACTTAAGTTAATCCCATTTTCATAAGTCCATTCAGTGATCTCGATTGATTGAAATGCAGCTCCATTGTTTTAGACTAGAGAAGATAAGATTCCAAATTGAGTTGTTACATTTTACTTAAAGAACTTGATGACTTATTTAGATATGATATTCTTGGTTACCATTACCTTTTTCCACCTTATGTAATATTTAGTATGAATCTATGGCCAATTGATGAGTTTAGGTTGATGACTCCATTGATGTCAAGTCCCCATTGAGCAAAAGGATGCGTTTCTATCATAGGCTATAAAGGAATTACAACATGAACTTACTTCTTGATAAAGGTATGTCACTAATGACATGAATTCACATGGGAATGCACATAAATAAAAATAATGTACCAATATTACCTAGCCCATAGGATTTTGTGCATAATTATAGTCCTTAAAGGATGGCCACTACCTAGTTTCTCATGGAAGCTAATCATGGCTTCTTGAAGTTCTTCCTTGGATAGAAATCTGAGATAGATGCCTTCATAGTTATTTCTATAGATCACTCCATTATTTAAAATGTAGTGGGCTACCTTAAACCTAGGATATATTTTTTGTGTATGATTGAGTTTTGTAAAATGATTTCCATAAAGGAGGTAATGGACAATTAGACCATACCATTCTTGATGGGACATTTCTGACTAGTCTAATTACACTATTATGATTCTTGGGTTGATTTTAGTGATCAATTGAGTAAGACCTTGACCTTGGACTAGTTTTATATGTTTTATCTTAAGGTAATAATCTTAAAAATTGGTCATCCATCTACCTCTATATTTTACTAGCTCATGTTTCTCCATTATTATTTTTATGTGTAGGTCTAGGATGATGGCATGCACCTTTTTTATGAGAATATAGTGCCTTAATTTATTCATAGACTTAATTAGGGTGTAAGAATATTTGTCCAAGGTGGAATAATTTAGCTCTATATTTTTCAAATTTATTCTCATGAAATCAATTGGGTGATCATCTTTATCCAAAATTTGGGTGAGCACTAGAGCTATGGTGTGCTTTGATGTGAAGGATTAAAAGTAGAAGTACTTCATGTGGTCTGGGATTATTAAGAATAGTGCCTGAATAATGGCTTCCTTAATTTATTGGAAGGTTTCCTTAGCTACAAGGGTCCACTCCACCTTTGTTTCCAATTTCAAAATTTTATTCACATGTTTAACAATTTAGCAAAATCAAATATGAATTTATATACAAAGTTTATCTTACCAAATAATGACCTTAATTCATTTTTTACTATTAGGAAAATCTATATTGGAAATCACATTGGTACTCTCGAGATTGATAGAAATACATTCCTTTATGATGATGTAATTGAGAACCTTACGTTTGGTAACACCAAATACATTTTTCTTTGGTTTAACTGAGATACCATATCTTCTACAATTTTTGAATATCTTCTAAAGATGGAAAATATGATCAAACCTACATTTAAAAAAAAATAAAGGCATGCATGTAAATAACAATGCATTTACCTATTAGACCTATTTTCACCAAATCTTATACCCTATAATACGTTGTTCAGGCCTCTTCTAGATTTGGGAAACATGAAAACATTTCCAAGTATGTGGGTGTACCTATATTGGAAATGAGCCTCTAGATTTAAGGGCTAGCTCCCTGAATGTATCATGTAATATTTCTCACTTAAACTAATGTTCACTCATGGAGAAAAGAGTTAGAAAATGCATAAATTGAACCTACTCTAAAGAAGGTAAAACACCAAAATGTCTTCCATATAACCATCATACTTTATTGCACTAAGAAACAAGGCACACAAACTAAATTCCAAGTCCTATGGGTTCTAACATGAGTATTTCAATATGGAGGTGAAATGCATGAGAGCTATCCAAGGTAAGTGAACCATTGGCTAGTTTTAGACACTAAGGCTCATTATACACTTAAAAGATAGGCTCATGCACTTGAAAGCACTTTATATGACCTATTAAAATATAAAAAATTATACAAACATTAAATCATAAGGGAAGAAAGGATGGAGAATTATCACTTTGCATCACCATACATCACTAACACAATTAGATAATTATTCAATAAATCAAAATCAGATTTGTATTAATGTTCAAAGATAAAATATGACATCGATCTAATAGGTCTCCACCATACATGGAGTGTAATTAATTTAAAATAGCCCAAGAACTATATTTATAAAAGAAAGGAATTAAGAGAAAGTGAGCTTTGGTGTTGGAAATGGGAATCAATCAATTCAAACATTTGAACTATAGTTATAATTGCTTTTGCAATTATTTTCATTCATACCTTTTGATTGATCTAGGTCACCTCAAGTGGTTACAAAGTTTCATATTCCCTAATTTATTTTATTTGATGGTTATAATGGTGAGATCAAGTGGTTCTAAGCTAAGTTTTGGCATCAATATGGTTACAAAAAGTGGATCCATCTATTAGAAGTGTGTCCTACTATTAAACTACTCTTGACTAGTTTATCATAGCATGCAAAATTAGAGAGAAGGGTCCCTTTCATTCAGTTGGTCATAGAGATGGAACCATCAAGGTCTTGTATGCCCTCATGAAATCTTGTAAAATACTAGATATTATTCTAATTAGATCATGCTCAAAATTATCCCCATGCTTATAGGTCTACTATAGATAGAAATCCAATTTTAGACTATTGGTTTTCCTATAGTCATTAAATTGATACACTTTATTTGATGCCTAGTTTTAGAGGTCCGTATTGATCTTCAATGGCATCCATATATGTTTTTGATCACATGAATTCATCATTATGATCCTTTCATGGAATTGGATTGAGCTTAAATGGTGGATTGATGACCTTGAAATACCCATTTACCTTGGTCAAAAATAGTTTTTTGACTTCCATCAAAAGTCTTGGGCTCACTTTTATTTTAAATGGATGTCGATATCTAACTTAGATTGTTGATATATTGACCCATCTCACACTATTGATCCTACTCAGTATGAATGACTATGAGTCATTGATCTTTCCCTTGACTTATAAACTCTATCCAAGTTTATAGCATGTGGTAGCCTTGTATTTTATTTCAAGATCTATTAAAAGTCTATTAGCCTCATGCGCTTATGCCACATGTCAATCTCTTGAGATATTTAACTGTTTGACTCATCTTGCACTATTGGATCAAGATGTATGATGCAAAATAGATCATTAGATATGTTGGGACCTATTGTTTGAAAATTAGTAGCTATTTCATGATATTAAAATTAACATCCATGATCCCGTCAAATGGTGTTCACATGAATGTCATTGAAATTTGTGTGACCATCAAATTTAAGCTCAAAATTATTTTTTTTCTTGAGCTTAAACTTGATGCTATCATGAATGTCTTATGTTATAGGTACATCTTTAGAATATTATAACTTGAGCTATAAAGCTCATGTAAATTTGAAACTTTCAGAGCATATTATTGTATGAAAAACTTTATGGCTCTATAATAATTTATCTCATGGGGGATTACTAAGTGAAGATAAAAATTCACGAAAGAGTTGGTTCATTTACTCCTAGATGATGTCCTAGATAGCTTGGCTCCTTAAACTCAACAAGTTAAACTTTGAAGGATTAGATCCCAAGATAGAAGGCTCACCACGATATGAAACTTGTAGAGTATGATATTAGCACTATGTACATTGATCACATGTGGTTTGGTGGTCATGTGAGGCTCTCTGAGTATATTTTAAAAATGTACAAGCAAGTTATTCCATTATGGTTCCCATATGATGGTCTGGCTTCATAAATCTTGTTCTTGAGCTATTGCTTGATATTTGAATGATTGGATGACTTATTTGATGAATAATTAAACCTATTACATGCACTAACTACATTTTTCACCATGAATACTTTCCACTTGCATATATGACCCTAAAATGATCCCTAGGATATCAAATGGCATAAGGATTGAACCAGACCATGAATAGACTAGAATGGTATATGAAATGACATCAAATGATCTACAACATACCCCATGAAATTATAAAAATACCATATATAATATTATAAATATAGGGGGGTTGACCCATTTTGGCTTGAGGTAAAAAATTGTCAACATTCTTGGTAATTTCCCAAGGGTGGCATGCTTGTTATGCCATAACTAGTTGCATAAATAATAGGTTTGACATATAAATTGACTTGAAAAATATGCAAAATATAAGGAAAGACAAAGGAGTAGTAACACATAAGATAATAAACTAATCAAAACACACTTGTGCTTCAAAATCACTTATTGAACACAACATAACAAGAAAGGAAACACATACCTAAACAAATTAACCTTAGCACTAAATAACCTGAGATGAAAATTTTCTTCAAGATCAAAGGGGAAGCTTGAAACCTCTCTTTCTTTATGATATGATGTGTTTAATGAGACACATATCCTTTTGATCCTTGACATTGATGCCTCCATCTTCTTCATGGTGTTTGCCAACTTCATTGGCATGATGCTTAATGAGAACCAAGCACCTCCAAATAGGCTAGCTATGGAATGAAATCCTCTTACATCTAAACAACCTCAATTCTCTCATATGGCTCCTCAGATATGACCTCCAATAGTGGTTGAAAAAGACATTCCTTTTTATTTTCCATGATGTTCTCAATGAGGTTGGGCCTTTTCTCAGCTATAAGTTCTTCAAGCTCATCAAGGAGCTTTGCATAGTCTACCTAGTCTTTGTCACTATCCTCCATGGATAGCTCTTTGTCCACCTTCTCAAGTGCTTGGCCCTTAATTTACCAGTTTGAAGATATGATAGTCTTCTCAACCTTGCTCTCATTTTTAATATAATGTACTTGATGTTTAGGATCATTAATATTCTCCTCTTCATGTTCCCATATATTTTAATGTGCTTCAATATAAAGTGGGTCTCTAAAATTCTATTGAGGTGAAATAACTTCCACCTTGCCCTCATTTTCCATGTCTACAATCTTTTGGACATTACCATCATTAAATTTATTTATGATAGTAGATTATTGATCAGCATACTAACCTTCGTCTTTATAATTGATGGAATACTTGTCAACATTATCCTTCTTAATATACTAATTATCAAACTTGTCATCAGATATGTAATCTTTTGGAGAAGGAAGAGACTTACCCAAATTGTCAAACTCTTTGCATATGACATTAGGATTGTGTGATAGTTCCTCTTCATTCATAACATGAGACATTTCTCAATGCTTATTGATACAAACATTAACATGATCATTAGATTAATTATCCAAATTAGATGTAGAATTATTAGGAGGAGTAATCTTATTGAGCTGATCAAACTCATGACATATGAAATTAGACTTTTGCCACAAGTCATTTTCATCCACCTACTGAGTATCATCTTCAAGATATACTTAATCTATCTTGGTCTCTTGAGAATTTATTAGGACTACAACCTCTTAAAGAGTGGATTAACCTTCTTCCTTGATAGTACACTCAAATTCATGCTTGAGATGGTCATCTACAACTTCATGGTTGGACATGAATTCTTCTTCAAATGCCTCTCTCTTCAAGTCCTAACCATATTCTTCATGGATAGTTGTAATAAGATCTTCATTATGTTTCTTTCCATCTAAGAAGGTAGGACCAAACTTATGGTCACTGAGGGGAGTCCCTATGGTGATTTTATCCTCATATTCACTCATGACATCTTCTTGGTCAACCTCAACTTGGATTTTCTCCTCTTCACTTGCTTCTCTTAAGATGGGCTCATGTGAAGGATCTAAAATATGAGATGTATTGTAAGGATGAGATGTGATGGGGGGATGATGAATTGGATATGGAGTGTGAGGGGTAAGAGAGGGGTTGGGAGTGGATTTAGGAAAGAGGAATTCACAAGTAAGCTCACAAGGAAGTGATTTCTTGGGTTGGTTAGAAGAACAAACATTTACATAAGTAGGACTTACATCTTGCCAATACATTTCTTGAAATTATTCAATATTATCATGTTAATTTTTTATCTCTTTATCCTCCCACATACTTAACCTATCTATTGAGCATTGAAGGCACTTATTTTCCAATTCCATTTATTCCTTGATCTCCCATTGAGTTCCTTTTAATTCTTCAAATGTCCCCAAATTTTGCATTTGATTTTGGGTAGTACCTCTCAACCATTACATGAGAATATTAGGGAGAAAATCATACTCATCATCCCATGTACTCATTTCATCTTCAAGATCTAGTAAATATGGTATGGATACCAACAAAGACTTGATATAAGATGTAAAAAGTGAAGGAGGAGAAGGGTAATGATGGGGATTAAGACCAGCTTCATTTTTTTTAATTTTATTGTATATGAGTCTATATGTTTCCTTGTAGTACCTTAATATAGAATCCATAGAAACATATTGTTCCTCATGGTAAGACTCATAAGAGTCCTCTTGAGGTTCATAAGAATCATGATATGGTTGATAGGGCTCATATTGGGACTAATAGGGAGGAATTTCTTGATAGGTATCTTGGTAGCCTTCCTCATAGGGTTGTCTAATAACATGGTGTCAATATTGTGGGGGCGGGGGGGGGGGGGGGGGGGGGGGGCGGGGGGGGAATTAGAGGATTATAGGGCTGTCATTGCTCATAAGATTGATAGCCATTTTTATAGGACTATTCAGGAGTAAAAGTTGGTTCATAGTGGGGTTGATAAGGAGCTCCATGGTAGGGATATTCACCATAAATGTTCATGTAAACCTCATATATCAGATGAGATGAAAAAATTGATCAAAATTTCAATTAAATATACCTACACCACTTACAACCAAAATTTATCATTTGGAGTTGCCATTAGAGCTAGGTTGATTGCTTCCAAAAGCTGATAGAGGAAAGACACACCAAAATTATTTTTATTCTCTTGGACCTTGGTCCCATTTGGCATGCCAAAACTATTGTCACCAAATCTTTCACCTTAGAAGAAGTTGTTTAAGCCTATTCTAAATTTTGGAAACATGGTAGCATTTCTAGGTATGTGGGTGTACCTATATTAGAAATAAGCCTCTAGATTTAAGGGATATCTCCTTGAATGTATCATATAATAATTATAACTTAAACTATTATTTATTCATGGGGAAAGAGTTAAAGAATGTATAAATTGAACCTACTCTAAAGGGTGTGATTCACCAAAATATCTTCCATATGACCACCATACTTTCCTACACTAAAAAACAAGGCACACAAACTAACTTCTAAGTTCTATGGGTTCTAACATGAGTATTTCAATATGGAGGTGAGATGCATGAGAGCTATCCAAGGGAAGTGAACCATATGATAGTTATAGACACTAAGGCTCATTGTACACTTAAAAGATAGGCTCATGTAATTTCAAACACTTTAAATGACTAATTAGAACATAAACACTTGCAAAAACATGAAAGGATAAGGGAAGAAAGGATAGAGAATTATCACTTTGCATCACCATACATCACTAACACAATTAGACAATTATTCAATAACTCAAAATCAAATTTGAATTAGTGTTCAAAGGCAAAATATGACATCAATCCAAAAGGGCTCCACCATAAATAGAGTGGAGTTAATTTACAATAGCTCAAGATCTATATTTATAGAATAAGGAAAGTAAGAGAAAGGGAGCTTTATCACTAAAAATGGGAATTAGTCAGTTCAAACATTTGAACTAAAATTAAAACTACTTCTACAATTATGTTCATTTAAACCTTTTGATTGATCCAAGTCACCTGCAGTGGTTGCATAATTACATATTCCCTTATTGATGCTCTCTAATGGTTAAAATGATGGGATCAAGTGGTTCTGAGCTAAGTTCTAGCATCAATGCAATTACAACAAGTAGATCCATCTATTAAAAAAAATTCCTATTGCTAAACTACTCTTGACTGGTTCACCGTGGTGTGAAAAAGTGGAGAGAAGGGTCCCTTTCATGTATTTGGCCCTAGAGATGCAACTGTCAAGGTCTACATGTATTCCCTCATGGCATATTTTGAAATAATAGCTCTTGTTTCAACTAGATCATGCTTGAACTTGTTTCCATACTCATATGCCCACTATAGATAGAAAACCAATTTTAGAATTTTGGTTTTCCTATAGTTGTTACATTAATACACTCTACTCTATGCCTAGTTACATAGGTTCATATTGATCTTCAATGGCATCCTTATATGTTTTTAATCACTTGACTGAATCATTATGTTCCTTTCATGTCATTGGATTGAGCTTTAATGATAGATCGATAACCTTGTAATACCCATTTACTTTAGTCAAAAATGGTTTTTTAACTTCCATCAAAATTCCTAGTCTCACCTTTATTTTAATTAGATATTGATATATAACTCAAGTTATTAATGTATTGACTTATTTTTCACCATTTATCCTACTCAATATGAATCACCATGAGTCATTAATTGTTAAGTTGTGGAGCTAAAAGCTTCACCAGGATGTTAATCAGGGAGTTGCTAAGTTTAGTCAGTAATCAACATTGGTAGTATTATCAATGTCAGTCAGGCAGGGACCAGGGATCAACCGACATCGGTCAGGAGCAGACAGACAAAAACTAACATTGGTCACCTATGCATGTGCATGCAATTGCATGTGTTTCTAGAATACATTTCCAGAATTAGACTCGTCTAATTTTAAGAGGTCTGAGAGTGTTTGCATGTTGAAGACTAATTTAAGTCTTGAGTCTGTGTTTCTAATTATTGTAATTAGAGGTCTAATTATTGTATGCATGGGATCCTATTTAAATACCCATGAGGCATGTATTTTATTTAAGGCAAGTAAAGCATTGAAGTAAGAAAGCAAGGTCAAAGGAGATCTGCAAGGTGCAAGGTCAAGGAGATCAGCTGAAGCTATCAAGGAGGGGACAACAACTCAGGTTATTGAGTTAGTTGTGGTTGAGAGAGAAAGAGAGAACTGTGAGGGAAGATTACTAAAAGTCTTAGAGGTGTGGGAAGCCTTCAAGGTGGAAGAAGATTGTGGCACTTATTTATTGTATTTCCTTTTGAAGAGTATTTAATACAAGATTGTGTATTGTCTCTCATATTCTTTTTTGTTTCAAGTTTCTAGTTACTTAATCATTCTGGTATAATTCTGTGTTTAATTGCTTATAAGAAAGGTAATCAATTATGCTTCCTTGGGGTTCCTGACAAAGTGGTATCAGAGCTAAGGTTGCAAGTTATTGTTTGATTACAGGTCATTCTCAAGGGTTTCTGATTGAGTGGGAGTACAGAAATGGCAGAAGAAAGTAAGCTACTAATGGAGAAGTTTAACGGCAAGAATTATCAACATTAGAGGATGCAGATAGAAGATTCTCTGTATCAAAAAGATTTGTACTTACCATTGGGTGGGGTTGCATGCAAGCCCACAGATATGAAGGATGAAGAATGGAGTGTTCTTGATTGAAAGGCTTTGGGATCCATAAGGTTGAACCTTGCATCGTCTGTGATTTCCAACTTATCACAGTGTAAGACAATGGAAGAGTTGATAGAATCTTTGGCAAATTTATATGAAAAGCCCTCAACTTCAAATAAGGTATTTCTTATGAAGCAATTATTTACTTTGCAAATGCAAGAAGGTGGATCAGTATATACTCATCTTAGTGATTTCCATGGTTTGGTAAACCAATTAGCTTCAGTCAATATTGTTTTTGATGATGAAGTAAAGGCTCTCTTAATTTTATGCTCTTTCCTTGAAAGTTGGGATAGTTTGGTAATGGCAGTAAGTAATTTTGTGTCTGCTTCTAAAATCTTAAAAGTTGATGATGTTGTGAGTGTAATCTTGAATGAAGAAATACGCAGGAAAAGCATAAGTGAATCATCAGTGATGCTCTAAGTGCTGAAAGCAGGGGAATGCAAAGAGAGAAGTTGAGCAAGGGAAATCAAGGTCAAAGATGGAAAGGAGATCCAAATCTAGAAATGGAGG
The DNA here is from genome assembly GCA_037957365.1 of Torreya grandis. Lineage (NCBI taxonomy): Eukaryota > Viridiplantae > Streptophyta > Pinopsida > Cupressales > Taxaceae > Torreya > Torreya grandis. The sequence continues at coordinate 352,461 of JARHVA010005473.1, read as the reverse complement.
TATCACCTACTAGTTTTGTGGAAAGAGAGGACACACAAAGAAAGATTGTTGGTTGAAGGATAAATAAAATCAACATGAAGGTAATAAAGAAGAAAAAGATGTAGGTATTGTTGCATAGGATGCTCTCATACTTTCTTTGGATAGTCAGTTAGAATCATGGGTTTTAGATTCTGGTGCTTCTTTTCATGCAACCCCAAATAGAGATTTGTTCCATGAGTATGTCTAGGGAGTCTTTGGAGAGCTTTATTTAGGGGATGGTACGCCTTGTCAAATGGTTGGCAAAGGGAAAGTGCAGATGGAATTGTAGATGGGCAACACATGGGTGTTGAAGGAGGTTATGCATGTCCCAGTCTTGAAGTAGAGTTTGGTTTCTGTAGGAAAGTTGGGTGATGAGGGATGCACAATAACCCTCACAGTAGATTCTTGGAAGGTTTCCAAGGGTGCACTTGTTTTAGCAAGAGGTAAAAAGTAGGTACTCTTTATCTATCTACTTGTATTACTGATTCTACTTTTGGTTTATCTACTTCAGCTGTAGATTCAAAGATGTGGCTTAGTAGGCTTGGTCACATGAATAAGAAGGGAATGGATGTTCTTGAGTCAAAGGGTATGATTTCATATTTGGAGGGCATAGATCGAGTTCATTGTAGGAAAAGGAAATTTGATGTTTTTGATAAGAACAAGGAAGCCTTGGTGTTTATGGAGGAGATGATGGATAAAGATCAGTCACAGGGGTTGAATAATTCTGAGTAGGGTAGTATGGATAGGGTTTTGATCCAAGATGAGCTCACAGGTAAAGAAGTCATCACTTACAGGAAAACACAGGTACCGACATCAATCACATGGAATCAATGTCAATCAGGTAGATACTGACGTCAGTCATGTGCAGACCAGTAGAGTCAGTAGTGTTAGGCAGGTGGAACTAATGTCAGTTAGGTAGGAACTGACATCAGTAGTAGGTCAATCACATGGAATCGATGTTGGTCAAGTGCAGACTGAGAGATGGCTGAGATCGGTCACTGGAATAGATGTTGGGCGAACAACAAGCTATCAAGGAGTCTCAAACACCCATATGGAGGATTGAAAGGGTAAGTGGATATCATATTCATTGTTCACCTTCTTTATATTACTTGTTGCTTACTAATGGTCAAGAACTAGGAAGATGTGAAGAGGCAATGCAGGTAGAATCTAGGAAACAGTGGGAGTATGACATGAATTCTTTAGAAGAAAACCAAGTAGGAGATTTGGTAGAGTTGTTAGTAGGGATAAAAGCACTGATAGAGGAATGGATTCCCAGGTTAGAGAAGAGAGTAGATGGACATGTGAGACAGAAGGCCAGGGTCTATGGTCTTGAGCAAGCTATAGGACAATGGAGGTTTAACCATTGTGTTTACTTTTACTACGTTAGATAATATTAGCTACATTATCTTGTTACTATATTGTGTGCTTGTTTCAAGGTTACACATGCAGGGAGTTTCTAAGCTAAAGGTAAAGATAGTTCAGAGGTATGTCATGAAGAATTTGGGAGCAGCAAAATTCTTTGGCATGAGAGACATGGAAGATCACAAGTTGATTTGTCTCCAGTGGGAGCTGATGTGAAGAAGGTGTTGGTGGGGTTTAATATGCAGGATGTAAAATCGGTATGCACACCAAGGGCTAGATATTTCAAGTTGAGCTTAGAATAGTGTTCAAAATCACATAAGATCTAGTGTAGACCTGAGTTTTCCCAAGCAGTGAGAGTTGTCAAAAAGTTTAGATATGGCAGGAGACTTGGATGACAGGTATAGCATCACAAGATGTGTGGTGGTTGGTCTTCAAAATTGAGCTTGAAGATGGAGGTGCCTAAAATGGTTAGTGCAGGTTGTTATACAAGTACAGGTGCAGCTGTTTATCTCCAATTGGAATATTGTTAAGTTGTGGAGCTAAAAGCTTCACTAGGATGCTAATCAGGGAGTTATTGAGTTCAGTTAGTAACCAGCATCGGCAGTATTGCTGACGTTGGTCAGGCAGGGACTAGGGATCGGCTGACATTGATCAGGAGCAGACATATAGAAACTGATGTCGGTCACCTATGCATGTGTTTCCAAAATGCGTTTCCAAAATTAGACTCGTCTAATTTTAAGAGGTCCGAGAGTGTTTGCATGTTGAAGACTAATTTAAGTCTTGAGTCTATGTTTCTAATTATTGTAATTAGAGGTCTAATTATTGTATGCATGGGATCTTATTTAAAGACCCATGAGGCATGTATTGTATTTAAGGCAAGTAAAGCATTGAAGCAAGAAAGCAAGGTCAAAGGAGATCTACTGAAGATATCAAGGAGGGGATAACAACTCAAGTTATTGAGTTAGTTGTAGTTGAGAGAGAAAGAGAGAACTTTGAGGGAAGATTATTGAAAGTCTTAGAGGTGTGGGAAGCCTTAGAGGTGGAAGAAGACTATGGCACTTCTTTATTGTATTTCCTTCTGAAGAGTATTTAATACAAGATTGTGTATTGTCTCTCATATTCTTTGTTGTTTCAAGTTTCTAGTTACTTAATCATTCTGGTATAATTCCATGTTTAATTGCTTATAAGAAAGGTAATCGATTGTGCTTCCTTGGGGTTCCTGACAAAGTGGTATAGAGCTTTAATGATAGATCGATAACCTTGTAATACCCATTTACTTTAGTCAAAAATGGTTTTTTAACTTCCATCAAAAGTCCTAGGCTCACCTTTATTTTAATTAGATATTGATATATAACTCAAGTTATTAATGTATTGACCTATTTTTCACCATTTATCCTACTCAATATGAATGACCATGAGTCTGTTAATCTTTCCCTTAACTTGTTAACTACATAAAAGCTTATGCCATGTGGCAGCCCTATGTTTGATTTTAGGATCCATTGTCAGTCTACCAGCCTCATGTGCTTACACCATATGTCAATATCTCAAGTTCCTTGACTGTTTGACTCATCTTTCACCATTAGATCAAGATGTATGAAGTAATATAGACCATTATATCTACTAGAACCCACTATCTAAAAACTAATGACTATTTCTTGAGCTTGAAATTGACTTCCACACTCTAATTAAATAATGTTCACAAGACTATCATTGATGTTTATATGACCATAATTGATGTTCATATGACCATCATTAATGATCATGTGACCATAAAATTTGAGCTCAAAAGGATTTAATTTACTCAAGCTTAAACTTAATGTTAGCAAAAATGTCTTATGTTGTACGTCCATCTTTAGAAGCTTATAATTTGAGCTAGAAAGCTCACACATAATTGAAAATTTTATAGCATGTTATTAGCATGAAAAACTATGTGTCACTGTAATAATTTGGATCATGAGGGATTCTTGAGTGAAGATAAAAATACACAAAATAACTAGTTTATTCATTCTTGGATGATATCTTAGATGGCCTGGCTCCTTGGACTCAATAATCTAAACTTTGAAGGCTTAGAACTTGAGATAAAAATTTCATCAAGATATGAAACTTACAGAGCATGATATTTTAACTAAATAAATTCATCACACATGGTCTAATTGTCATTTGAGACTCTTTGATCATATTTAAAAAATGTACAAGCAAGTTATTCCATTCTAGTTCCCATGTGATGTCCTAATGATGGTCTGGCTTTATAAATCTTGTTCTTGAGCTACTCCTTGATCTTTGAAAGCTTAGATGAATTAATTAATGAATAAACAAACCTATTCCATGCTCTAACTAAATTGATCACCATGAATACCTACCACTTGTATATATGTCCCTAAAATGATCCCTAAGATATCAAATGGCACAAAGTTTGAACCAGACCATGACTAAAACTATAATGGTATATTAAATGACATCAAATAAGTTAGAAAATAACCCATGACATTATAAAAATCCCTTTTACAAGATTATAACTATATGGTGGTTTACCCATTTTGGCTTAAGATAAAAAATGGTCAACAAGACCTTCGAAAGAAAATTTCATAGCTCTCTAAAAGGTGGATCTCACATTAATAAGGCCAAATGGATTTCATTTATAGTTAGAGGTGCCCAACTTGGTTGTAAATTAAATCTTGGCTCAATATTTTAGGTTTACAAGAACCTGATTATATCATGAGAATCTACGTAAGAAGAGCATCATCTAAGATCCACTTATCATATGCATTATCTCATCTAAGTAAGGCAAAGGATAATTATATTTATCATAAGCTCAATTTATATTTATGAAATCCATATAAATTCATATTTATCCACTATTTTTATGGATTGGAAGTAATTTAGCTACTTAGATAGAGTGATGAACTAGAAAGATGATCCAAATTGAGAGGAGTTTGTGGATGAATAAGTGGTTCTTGGTTTGGGTTCACATATCACTATCTATATTTGAAGGGTTTATAGTTCTATTTGAGTGGGATAGTGTGGGTTATTATCTTTGATTCAAATTACATAAGGTCTCTATAGGCCCAAGAAATAACATCTTGATACTACAACAATAGTTTTCTTAGTTGTTTAACTTCAACAAGAGTTTAATTCATACCAACATGAACATCCTATGGATGGTCTAATGATCCAAGATTAAATTTTCTAATATTTTGGTCTAAATGTATTAGACTCTCAAGTTTATGTGTTAGATTTTCAAGTTCAAACACTCTCTCAATAAATATAATCCCTTTTGGAACTTAGTTTTCTTTCAATTTCATAATACCATCTTGATCACATTCTTCATTTCTAGGGTCATCTCTTTCTATCTCATCTATAAATTGAGTCTCAAATAACCTTAAGTTATTAAGGAATTATAAAATACGGTGGTCATATTCAAAGACCTATAATTTATTCACATTATTTGGAACTAAGGGATAGGGATGAGCTCTACTAAATTTTTTGCATCCTTGAGTCATCTAAGGGTGTTAGGTTTGCAACAATAGTTGTTAATGAATCAACCACCTAATTTTGTTATCTAAGAATTGGGATGAAATTTAAAGCATTAAAAATTTATATAAAATTGCATGCCATATGTTTTTACTTCCTCAGATAATACATCTTACATTGGAACTTTCTCATGGCCTGTTCCACTACTATATTATAATATTCAAACATTCTCAATTCTTTCACCCTATATTTCAAAGTAAACTACAATCCTAATATCAAGGATTCATATTCTGTTAGGTTATTGGTTCAAGGGAACTAGAGCCTATAGGTAGCTATGTGTTTGTTTGCTAATGGGTCAATGAGAATAATTACTACTCTAGAACCTTATTTAGAATGTGTCTCATAAAATTACAAGGACCATAGACCTAGTAATTCAAGATCTTTATTAGGTTGATTTTTTAGTACATTTTGTAGACAAAGTATAAACACCTATGTAATAGGATACTAAGTTCACACTTTCATTAACTATGTCGTATTTCATGATTATGTGTTTCATTATAGGCTCTCTGCCAACATAGATCTAGTTGTCTAAACCTCTCTAAGGCAACCACATATGGGATAAGTAATAGCCATTTATCCATTCAAGGTTTTATACCAATCTCTACTAAGAAACATCCCATAATCCTCTAAGATGTCAATTACTTGAATATCCATAAATTGTTTAACACTAGGCTCATATTCTAGCTACATGTGAACATTTAAGAGTTTTCCCACTAGCTTACCTTTAGATTTATCCAATTAGACTAATATTTTATCTAACTTAATAGGTGTTAATCCTAGTTTTTGAAAAATTATGGAATAAATTACATTTATAGAGGCTCATGAGGGAACTAGACAATTATGAATATTCTTCTAAAATAGCCTAATCATAAGGAGGAAAGGTGGGACCTCAACCTTATTCTTGTTTATAAACATGTTATGTGCATAGGCTTAGGTTTGGGATGCCCTGGTTTGTCTATAAAGGAATTTAAGAGGAGATATATTTGATTAGTGATATAAGAAATATCATGAAAGGTGATATTTGCCTTGATATTCTTCATGTCCTCTACTATGTTGTACCCATTCTTATTAGTGGTAAGCTAGGTATCTTTAGTTGGCTTATGATTATATAGTTTTTGGGGTAGAGGGTCATTCCTTGATATTTGATTATGAGGAGTGCCATAATTTTTAAGATAGGTTGATGTGGTAAGGGGTTTCTACTATGTCCCATTCCTAAGTGGTGTAAGGGAGTCCTTAAGATTCTATATCCTTCAATTGACTATCTTTATTTAAAATCTTGAAGCCTTTTTACTAGGCCTATTTATTTATTGTGCACTATAGTTCAGAAATAAAAATTTTGTATCATAAAAAGGGTATTCACACATTCATTCACATTTTTTTCATAATAATCAATAGTTTCTAAAATATTTTACGACTTGATTTCTCAAGATAAATATAAAAACTATCTTTTAACCCTTTTTTAGACCTATCTACAGGTATAGAGACACTAAAATACTAATATCTATTCTTATAATTATATTTAAGATTTAAAAACACATGAATAATTTATAAAACAACCTTTTGAGGTTATTTATAAATTTCCAAAGGAGTCTGAGGGTTGGTTTGAAAGATATTGAAGTTTTTGTAGATGAAACCATGATCTAGGGTTTATCTAACTGTAGTTGACCTAAGAGCTCAAAAATGGAAAAATATCAAATTTTAATGATTGTAAAATGTAATTTTTTTAATTATATTAATACCTATATATAATACCCTTGTTCATACATATACTCTTCAGACTTGAAAATCCCAAAATTCAAAGAAAACCTTATTTTTTTAGATTGTGTCACTCAATATAGTATTTTTAGAACTTTATAGACCTTGAACCATTATAAAAACACAAAATAAGATCAAATAATGATATTTAAAATATAATTACACATTATAAGGTCTAATATTACATCCCAAAATAATTTTAAAATGCTCTTTATTTGTATAACTTCAAGATCTGATACACAGGTCCTAAAGGCTTCTCACACACACCAACATCAACCTCTAAAATCTTGAAACTTCATAATTTATCCTTACTTCATTACTTTTATTAGATCCTCCTCTCATTATTAAATATTTATCAAGCTTTTTTATATATTCCTAACATTATTTACTTCTTATTTCATGAGCTGAATATCTCTTAATAAACTTGAAACTCATCCCATCATGCTTAATTTGGTCACTTTCCTACATTATATAAACCTTGATTGCATTTTAGATAGGTTAAGAATGATTTGAAGGTTTATAATACATTAAAACATGTAATTTTACATTTATTACCCATTACCAAGGGATATATCCCTTTTCCATACACCAAAAGGGTGACAATCCCATTAAGACTTTATAAACAAATTTAAAAATTTTAATTTCTTATTTTTGGAAAGATAACTAAAAACACCTATAAGTGACATAAAAATGACCAATGAAGCCTATAAAAGGATTATTATTGATAATTAATGACCTCTTATACCTCTTAAGACTGAAAAATTCATAATTTACTTGCTTATTTACATGCATCTACATTAGACTACCGTGAAAAACAATAATTATTCATGAATTCCTGCTCATGAGTTATTCAACACTGATACCATGCCTGGTTGCATATTCAATTGGATAGTTCTTCCACCTGATCAATTAATAAAATTAATCCTTGTCTCTAGTCTTCATCATAACCTTCTTGTCTAGAATTGTTGCAACCTAATATTGTTGTGCCTTTGGTAACTACTACTCCTAATTGATGGTCTGACCATCTTTGTCTTTAGATGCCTTATTTGAGTTATCCTCTAATTTTAAAGGATAAATATATGTAAATTAAATATGGGTGAGATTTTAATGTCAAATGGAAGCTCCAATTCATAAACATTAACATAAATCTTTCTTAAGACCTTACAAGGTCCAATTTTTTTCATCTTTAACTTATTATATTCCTGATTAGGGAATAATTATTTCCTAATGTGCGAAAGTAATAGATCACCTACCTAAAATTTCCCTTATTTTCTTCTCATATCAGAACTTCTCTTATACTTTTACTCAATTCTAGCTATTGTTTGACCTGCTCATGCAACTCTTGTATAACTGTACCAAAATCCTCACCTTTTAAACTTTTTTCTCTTGGTTTCCTAAGTTCCTCAGCTCATAAATGAATCTTAGATGGATTAAATATATAATTTTGAATTTTCTATAACATGTACTTATATTTAGAGAATCATTATATGAAAATTCTACTTGAGCTAATACTTGATCCCATTATTTTGGATGGTCACTTACCAAACTCCTGAGTATGTTTCCAAGAATCCTATTGACCACTTAAGTTTGACCATAAGTATAAAGATTATAATCTAAGATGAAGCTTAAATTATTTCAAAAATTCTTCCAAAGAGTCCTTTAGAAATGGCCAACAAACTTTTTATCCCTATCAAACACAATGCTTTTAGGAACCCCATACAATCTCACTACTTTAACAAATAAGTTTGCAATGTTAGTTGCATCACTTATTTTTGTAATTTATAAAGTGTTCCATATTATAAAACATATCAACCATAACAAATATATATTCATTAAACTATTATTTCTTTGATAGCCCAAGCACAAAGTCCTTACTCATTAAATCCCATGGCCTACTAAGAATACGCAATGGTTTATATAGGCCTAGATTTTGACTTTGTCATTTAGCATGTTAAAATATTCTACACATTCATACAAACCTCTTCACATCAGCTTGCATTCCTAGACAATAATAGTGTACACTCAATTGAGAAATTATTTTTGTTTTCCCGAAGTGTCTTGCTAAGATGCCACTATTTTCTCCTTTAGTATATTTGATCTCATTGATCCTCTTGGTATGCATATATAACTACCCTTGAATAAAAGTCCCTCTTGTAGAATATAGTCCATCCATGGAATCCTATCTCTAGTGACAGGATTATCACATGTTTCATAGGCCTCCTTGAAAGAAATATCTTCTTTATATAAGTCTTTCAATGCATTAAAACCTAAGATATTCACTTGAAACTCTTGTCTAGTTAGACTTCTCCTGCTTAATGCATTTATAACTTTGTTAGATTATTCACTTTTATGATTGATAACAAAAGAATTTTTTAAAAAAAATTAAACCCATTTAATATGAGTTTGAATTAGTTTAGTTTGACTACTAATGAATTGTAAGGCATGATTGTCTGTATATAATATAAACCCTTTGGGTAAAAGATAGTGTCTCTAATTCTTCAAGGCTTGGATAATGGAATGGAAATCTTGGTCATATGCTGAGTAATTTTTATTGTATTCATTAATTTTCCAACTAAATTAGGTAATTATTTTACCCTCTTGGATCAAAATAACCCTATAGCAGTTCCACTAGCATCACACTCTACTTGGTAAAGCTTATTAAAATCTATAAAATTTAATATTGTTTGGTTTATGATCTTTTTCTTTAAAAATTGAAAACTAATCTCATCTGATTTAGTCCACTGAAATTTATTTTTATTTCATTTTATAGTTTCCACTATTGGAATATAAATTCCACTAAAATTCTTTATAAAAATTATGTAAAAACTAGCCAATCCAAGAAAACTTCTTACCTTAAATACACTCATTGGAATAGGCCATTCTACTATGGCTTTGACCTTCTCTTCATCAATATTCAATCACTCTTCAGAAATGATAAATCACAAATAGATTAATTACATTTTCATGAAGACACACTTCTTTATATTGATTAGTAAATTTTCTTATTGTAGCTTGTTTAAAAATATTCTAATATGTTTAAGATGTTCCTCTTTTGACTGACTGTAAATCAAAATATCATCTAAGTAGATAATGAAAAATTTATTTATTATTTAAACCTAAAATGAAATTATGTGGGGATGTTTCACTTTAATCTTAGGGTTATGAATATAGAAATAAAATGGCATAAGGGTGATAATCAGATCTATAACATGTTAATTAAATGCTAAACTTAGATGTAAGCATACATTGAATTTATTATGTTAAGATAGTCTAAATATGGAAAGTAAAAATATGATATATATATATATATATATATATATATATATATGTGTATGTATGTATGTATGTATATATATTAATGATAAAGAATATAGTTACTTATATTGTTCTTATAATAATGTAGTTCTATATTTGTAACAAGTTAGAAGCAACCAAGAAGATAGTTCTAGAATAGTTGTCAAATTCTAGATCTAGTGTCTTTATCTATCTAGATAATTGAATCATCCTTGGATGGTTGTGTCGACACTAATATCTATGTCTGATGATAGTGTCTTGTAAAAACTATTTGGTGAAATAGGATATGACCACCTAAATTATTATAAGTTTTGCTTCACCTTGACTTTGGTGCATTCACTCCTTGTGAAATGGCAAAACATTAGATTTTCATATTCAATGTGACCTTGGAGATAAATGGGTTAGTGGGCATATAGTGTCAAGATAACCCTAATGACCCAACTATCAAATGATACTTCATACATATCCAATACTCTAAAGATGTCTTTAGACTAATGAAGTTTTCCCCTATGTGTTAGCTTATGTGTAAATCAAGTACAATAGTGACATAAATTATAACTTGGAAAATCAATATCTTGGTTTGTTTTTTAGTAATTCAAACCTATAGATGTGTTATACATGTGACTGGTATGGAAATAGTGAAGTTTTAATCAATTTATTTCTTAATAGAGTGATTTTTGATAAGTTCCTTGGTCTCTTTGGTATTTTCTAAGTAAGGAATGAATCATGGTTGCTATTGTATTTATATAAATCCATTTGGAGTAATAAATTACATTAAATAACTTAGGCTGACCATTAAGATACATTTCATTTATAAATTAGATGATTTTAGGGCACTAGACACTTGTATCAGGGTAGGACAATAACATTGAGCTACCTCCTATCATGAACATTAACGTTTAGGGAGAAGAAAAATTAGTACATGATTAAAAATTGTATAGGTTTAAGATAAATACATTTTAATTATTATGGGCAATATAGAGTGTTAGTGTCATCAATATAAGACTGGTCAAACTAATAGATAGGCCAAAGGGCACAAGATAGAAAATATGTGAGACTTACAGAAGTAAGGAGAGTGTATAACTAAGAGGAATAACCAAGGTATGATTTTTACAAGTGTATAAGGAAAATATGATAATAATAAAAAAATATCATCTACATTCCCCCCTTTAATCTAGTAATGATAATGTTAGTTTAAAAAATAATAATAACTGCAGGGGTATGTATGAACACATTATGTTTTCTTGAGTTGAATTTGAGTGGATTTTTAGTGATTTAATTGTAACCAATAATATGCTACAGTGTAAAATAAGTGCATATAATTTGGGTTAAAATTACTTGAAATATATTGAAATGAAAGAGCAAGGTTTAAGAGTACACATATGTGTTGATGTAACCACCTTGCCTATTGGCAAGTTATTTTGAAAAATATTTATCATTTAAAATCTCTAAAAATAATATTGGGATAAATATAAATAAATGTTTAAAGTGCATATATATAAGGAGAGAGAGATAGAAATATGGAGAGAGATTGGAAGGCACATGTCCCCAAATTTGAGAAAAAGCAAGTTGCCACCTGTCAGTTGAGATTAGCTCAATTTTGAAACTCAATGATACTTATAACCCAATTAAGTTATATGATCAATTAAAAATATTTGTAAAATTTAGTGATTCTATCACCTCAACCATACCAAAAGGTGAACCAACTACTACAGTAGATTGACTTAATATGTTTTGTAAACTTTTTTGGGGTATCAATACATGTAATAGTTTTAGAATTCAAAAATGATTTGTATTTTGTAATATTAGACATATGTTACATAGAATATGCACCTTAGATATGTCTTATTCTAAAAATATGTATAACAATGGCACCAATGTATAGAATTTTGTCACAACTATGAATTTGAATCATATAACTATGTGCTTTGGCCAATTTGAATAACTGTGTAAGTATGGAAAACATTATTCCAAAGCATACCCCCACTATATATGGAGAAATATGGAAATTTATATAAGTAGCAATGTGGTTGACATATTTTCAAAAGATTCCCCCACTATAAACTGAAGATGTTGAATATTGAATAAGTGTAGAGAACATGCTTCCAAATCATGCCCCAATTGAATCTGTGAACTAATATAAGTACCATATACTGAATGAGTGAAAATGACATGATTCCAAATCATGAACATATTGAATATTATAAATGTGAATGTTTGGAATTCATTTCCATATGACATGCCCCCACTAAATCTGTAAACTGATATAAGTACCAAATATTGAATGAGTGTGGAGAACATGCTTCCAAAGCATGTCCCCAATGAATATGATAACTTTTAAAAGTGTGGATAATATGATTACAAATCATGGACCCACTAATATGCCCCATTTAAGGTGATGGATAAATACTAAATGGGAGTTACCTCACCTCAAAAGGGTAAGACAACTGTAAAATCTATGATGTAACCATGTATAATATATAAGGAACATGTCTAGGTAAATGTATCATTGAAGTGCATAAAACTAATGCGATCACATGTAGGCATAAGATGCATGATAAATATCATGGAAATGTATAGATAGTGATAGTACAAACTAAAAAAGAAAAAAAGCACACACAAGAGGACTCAAAATTAAGTCAACAAGTAATCATCCAAATAAACCACAAACAAGGGGCATGTTCAAATGATGCACAATCAAAGAGACATGACTTATTCAAATGTCCATGAAAGCAATAATGACATATTAAAATATCCATAAAATAAGTAATGACATATGTAAATTTCAATGAAATTATACATATGAATGAGGTTGTAAGCAAAGGAGCATATGCAAATGCTCAAATAAGTAAGACAAGACACTCAATAAAGTGCATAAATTAAATCATAAGAAACTAACATAAACATGTCAAATTACCCCATGTATCCAATGTGTTAAAAAATTATGTCAAGTGTATACATATGATGTACACTTTGTAAGATATAATCATGGATAATAAGTATGTGTAAGTACATATGTAATCTTAAAGATGATAGTGTAGAGTGATCATCAAATTATATAACCTATGTGTATCAAGATCAAAGAAGAGGATTCCCCCAATGTCCATATGACATGAGTAGAGGGAAAGTCCAACATTTAAAATAGGAGTGTATCATGTATCTATGTATGTCTATATCACACCCAATGTATAAGTGTGACATATGTGTATGTAGGAGTAACTAAGTATGTGGTCCATTAATATAGAAGTAACATATGGATGACAAGAAGCTAGTATAATATGTAAGTGCCAAAATTCTTTTTATTTTTTGAATGTCTTTAATTTTTTAGGATATTTTTAGAGATAAGAAAGATCATCATATGATTCTATATAACTGATGGTTATAGATATCTCCCCACTATAAATATGGTGTAATACCCCATGTACGTAACCAAGGAGTATATATAGGGGTAATTTTTATCACTATAGTATCAATGGTGCTTTGTGTATATGTAAAATAAGACTCCATGGTCATGAAGCAATAATAAGAGTAACTAGAGTAGGGGTATTTGGAACCCATCATTGAGTGATTATTTATTTATTTGGATTAACAATAAGAACATGTGTAATTCATCTAGATATCTGAACATAGTCTATATAAGATTGTGATTCCATGAAATCCATTATATGTATCTGATGTAATGGTCTCTCAAGTACCAGCCACCTAGTGAAGGGATTTCCTATTACTTACCATTTTATGGTGGATTAGCCTTAGTAGGATTTATAGATGTTTGTTTGGGTATAAGTTTCTTCTATTCAAGAGGATGATTAAATGGAATTCTAAAAACTTTAATTACCTAATTTTAATGAATGTATTTGACATGCCCATGCACTATAGAAGGTACTACTCAAAGAGTGTGTATCCAAGGTCTTCATAATAACATATCAAATATACCTGTGGAAGATATAAATTAAAAGGTAGTAACCATATGTGTAGGACCAACCTATAAAATAAAATCAATCTTGATAAGAACCTTATGGGATGTTCCATTAAATGCTCTAATTGATTTGGTAGAGGGGTTCAAATCATTATGAGTATAATCCAAGTGTATAAGTAATTCCATGGTTCAAATATTTTTACTTGCATCATTATCAATTATAACATTGTCTATGGGGTGTTTATCAAGGTATGTTCAAATGAATAGGGAATGAATATTAGAGTCATCATCCTTAATTTCACTATCATCAAAATAAATAGAAGGTCTATGAACCATAGGAGGTATATGTCATGTCTAAGTATGAATAATATCATTTAGTGGGTATCCATAGTGTCATGGAGGAGGATGTGCATTATATGCCATTTATAATTTTGGTTCCTTCTTAGAATGGTCTTAAAAAATATTGTTAAATATTTTCTATTTATGGTGATCTCTAGGTTATGAACTTGATTCCTTTGAATAATACTTGAATCAAATCTTTTGGTCATCGATAAGATCTTGGATCTTGTATTTCAAGGTAAATCATATACTTGTATAATGTTCTAGTCCTTAATGATCATCATAATAACCATTCAAATCATATCCTTTGGGTAGAGTTTGACTCATATGAAACTCAATAGGATGAGAGAGATATTTAAGCTAAAACTCTAGTAACTATGGGAGTAATGAAGCTAAGGACTCAAGTAAACATGTAAATTATATCCTTTGTGAATTAGATAAGATAATTTGATTAGGCTATTATGTAATTGTGTTAATCATTATGGTTGTTTTGTTTTTAGGCTCAAGAGGTTTTAACTTATTAATTAATTTAATTTTTATTTTTATAATAGATATAGATAAAATTGGTGTGTTTTCTACATACTTGAGCTTAATCAAAGATATAATCTTCATTTCATGGTCCCATAAAACATAGAATAATTCATTAAAATATTGAAACTTCTTAAAGATAATGGACTCATGTAAAGTAAAAATCAAACTTTACTTGAATGTCTTGTAAATCTTTGTCTACTAGAGGATTGGTCATTTTGGCTAGCATTGTCTTATATCTCAATACATATTTATTGATAGGTTCATTGGTCCCTTATTTGATTTTACAAATTTGGGCATATGAAACCTTTTTGGAAATGTTAATGGAAAAGTGTACTAAAAAATGGCCTACAAGAGGTGTGAATGATTTTACGGATTGGAGTAGATCATAGACGCACCTCAAAGCATAGTCCTTTAGACTTATTGGGAATAATTTGATCAAAAGTTTATCATTGGAAGTATATTAAAGGAATGTCACATATAAGGTTTTAATATGTTTTTTAGGATCACACTTTCCATCATAAAATATGAACTTAGGTGGAATAAATCTAGTTGGCAAAGGTTGAAAATAGATTTCAAGTGTAAGAGGGTTATGCAACACATATTCTAAATCTATAGCATGAGGGGATTTTAAAGATTTATGTTCAATGTTTTTAATCTTGTATTCCAAGGTTTTTATAACTTTAGGGAATGATAGAACTATAGGCCTAATGGGAGCTAAATTAGAAAGTTGAGAAATCACCAAAAGGGATGAAAAAATGTTTTGAGTAGTAATAAACATTGAAACCGGTATTTGTGTTGAAATAATAAGTCTATAATAGATGTATTAATAATAGTTTTATGAAAAAAAGGTTGAAACATATAATCCATGCCCTAATTAGATGTAGGTGGATTTATAATGTAACATCCCCACTGGGATCTACCTAGAAAGACATGATTTTTTTTTAATTAATTTAAAAACATATAATATAAATAGATTACACCATGAGAATATAACTAGTCATCATATAAATACTTTAAATGAGATAACATTAACTAAAGTATTCCACATCATAAATCTATGATCACTATCATCATAAGAAACACATCATAATATAAATATAGGAAGTAATTAAAATTAACCATCCACAGATGATACATTTCTACATCCACTATTCTCAATGTACAATAAATAAGTAATTACATCTCTTCATGATAATTTTAAATGATAATCAAAATATAATAAAATGTACATATATAAGATACATGGCTCCTCAGAGCATAGTTCCTAAACTCTATTATCTATGACAATCTCAAGTGTTGTCTTAAAAATAGTACTATTGTGGGGAGGGAGAGAATCATCCAAGTGTTTTTTCACACCAACCATGGATGAATGATCCCCCACATTAATCCCATTATAGAATGACCCTCCCTTCATAGATAAGTATAAAGTGATGATGTAAGAATCTAGAGAGATAAGTTAGTACTTGTGTGTTGTATGATTTCTAAAACAAAACTTGTGATGTATCATAAAAAAATCCATTATATTGTAAGATATCTCACAAACATGTAAACCATACTCGTGAAATGACAATGTATCAATAAACATTACTTTGGACAAAGTTTACAAACAATAAATAATAATGATTTATAGATTAGTCAAAATTTATACATATGACTTGATTAGATTGCCTTCATTTGACATTATGATGCTAGTAAGCTAGTGAAGTCTATCTCACTACTTACTTAGTATCAATAATACAAGATTTACTAACATAATATAATTAAAAGATTCATATAATTTACATCCTACTAGCTATCATATCACATAACATGCTAAGCACAGGAATAATAAAAAACATACATTTATTCCATCAAATGTATGAATGAATCTCACATTATTATCTATCCCATACTAAAAATAATGACTATAGTTTATACCACCTAAGTAAAATACACATTTAAATCTAGATTTTAATTACCATAATTAGTTTCCAAACATACTACATGCTATGATAACATCATAGTCTATTTTTCCTAAGCATAACTACTTAATACCACAATCAATCTAATAAAATAATCATAAATCCATGAAAACATAAGTTTCTATTTAAGTAACTTTACATAAAAAGGAAAGTCTAGAAACATAGAATACTTCAATCTAGCATTTGTTATACTCTTAGGGGTTTGAATGCATGCATTCATAAAGCCCTATTATACATAATTATTTAATATAATTTATAGCCACCCAAGGAATTATAGTTAGAAGAACACACCCCTACATTCAAGTATAAACTATTGGCATAAGTATACCTTTATTATTTTAAGCATAACATATTAAGAATCTATATATATGTATCTTATTATGGTGTTATATCCACACTACATGTTTTTTTTTCTTAGGCTATATATACGAAAAGTGATCCTACATCATATAGCTTATCATGATATAATGAAATATTATATTTACCTATATATGTCTCACATGTTTTACCTAAACAATGTCTATAGCTACATACATTCCAATAAAAAAAAATATAATTGTTATGGTTAATTACATTATAAGACTTAAGATATTAGTTGAACTTCTATTACCATTACACTAGATAATAGTCACAAGATACAAGATTTGTGACCATTTAGAGTGATCTACTAATCTTAGTCTCATATTCTATATAATTTGGGTTTGAAAAATACTGACATGTATATTATAATCAGATGACCACCTACTATTATGATAGTTTATAATCTAAATGCCATGACTTTGGATAAATAAGAGTCCATGGTAAGGTATGCATTAATATACTAATCAATAACCAAAACAATATTGATCAAATAAAATGTCCAAATCAAAAGTTATTTAGCAAAATTTCTTAGTATTAAATATTGGCCATAGCCCTATTCATTTTATTAAATATCCTATATTTCTTAGTATATGCCAAATATTTTATTAATCATTTTTTAAGTCATACAATCATGGTTATATCACTTCAGCCAATACCAAGACTTAATAAGACTATCAATCATGAATCCAAATCCAAGAGTAAAAGGCATCAATGATTCATTTATTTTTTAATACAATATCCCTAAATAAAAGGGTATTGACTATTTTTATCTAATAAATTTTTGAGTGTCAATGATGGATATAATTCCAAGAATATAAAACATTAACATTTAATTCATTGTGTTTTTACCAAATTAACAAATAGACCCTACCATATTCTCTAATTGTTATACTATTGATACTCCACTACTTAGATCACCTAACTACCTAACTGGAATAAATACATAGGTCGCTAGATTTGGATATTTTAACACACTACATGATAGTTTTAATCATTGCATAACCAAATCACCAACATAATAGATATGTATATAATAATAAGACATAAGTATAGACCAATCATTAAACTAAACATATGGGGGTACATAAAAAACATAATTATAAGACCACCATTGTGTGTGTGTGTGTGTCACACACACACACACACACACACACACACACACACACACACACACACACACACACACACACACACACACACACACACAATGGTGGTCTTATAATTATGTTTTTTATTTACCCCCATATGTTTAGTTTAGTGATTGGTCTGTACTTATGTCTTATTATCATATATATATATATATATATATATATATATACAATCACTAAACTAAACATACGGGGGTACATAAAAAACATAATTATAAGACCACCATTGTGTGTGTGTCTGGTGGACACACACAACACACACACACACACACACACACACACACACACACACACACACACACACACAATGGTGGTCTTATAATTATGTTTTTTATGTACCCCCGTATGTTTAGTTTAGTGATTGGTCTATACTTATGTCTTATTATCATATATATATCGGGTTTTATTGTTTATATATAAATATTAATTAAGTTCCAAAAGCTGACTTCCATCATATAATTTTTCCTGCACACCTCCTTTCACTTAGGATTTAAAGGGGTTGACCTACTCAAAATAGTTTTATGTGTAAAGGCATTGACCAAGTACCAAATAAAACTATAAGAATGGTATATGGGGTGATACATAAATTTTTATCAACATATTAATTATAATACCTGTAACTAATTATAATTTCCAATCAAATCACATCGCTACCTATATTCCTCAATATCAAGAGCGAATCATACTAAACAATACAGTTTCTAGATTTATGTATGGCTGAGTATGTCTTCATAAGTCACTACGTATAAGGGATGTATTTATCACAGGTTGATGTATACACATTCACTAGTTTGCTACACTAGAAATTGGGCATATATAACTATATAATTGGTGCATAGATCTCTCCTATATAACTAATTACATAGTCTAAATAAAAAATAGAATTTAATACTTTGCCTACCTGATAGACTATGGTTGTTTTCTTCTTGGTTTAGATTTTCTCTAAAATATCTTATAATGCCTCTTCTTTGTGTATCCTCTATGTAAATTCACCTCCTCTTTTTCTTCAATATTATTTCTTATTGTGTTATGACGTTCTTCCCCTTTTAATGTCTCTCATGATCTTTTTTTCATAATCTTTGATAAAAAGGGTGTAGTCTCTTTTTATTTTAAAATTTTTTCTCCTTTTTTATTTTTCATCATTTTTGTTACTATTTTATGTATTTATTTATTTTAGTTTTTATTAAATTTAGACCTTTCTCTTTTTATTTATTTATTTAATGTTTTTCCTTTTCTTTTTCTTTTTTCCATTTTTCCCTCTTAATAAGAATTTTCTAAATTTTTATTCATTTTAAGATTAATTATAAAAACTAGTAAATTCACTAATTTAATTAGCATCTCCTAAAACTATGATAAATTAATCAACAAATTTGAATTTAATTAAATTAATTGAATCTCTAAAACATTAATACATGTATGTCATACAAGATGAGTTTCCAAATAACCATTTAAACTATGTTAGAAAATTATGAGCAAACAACTATCTAATGAAACTAGAAATATGCACACTATCCTAACCATTTATTATGGATTCTAACATATGATATCTAATGTGGTGTTTGAAAGTTTCTATCTAGTTTTTCTATCATCTTATAACATATCCATCTACATCACTCTCTTTGATTATGCTCTCCCTCTATCACACTCTAAGGGATGAGTTCTCTTGCATCAAACTCACAACAAGTAGGTAGTTAGATCATATCAAAATGATATACACACATCATAAAATAAATTTGAAATAACAAATCAACATGTTCTTAATGTAAACATATACACTACATCTAACTCGTAATAATGTAATCATGTTACCTAAGCAATATCCTACTATCCTATAATATCATATATCTCAAATCTTAGTCAAAAATAATCAAATCAAATGTATCAACTATAAATATCCACAGATAGTCAAATAGTTTGCTTAGTGAGGATATCATTATCTAACATAGTTCCCCCTCAAAGCTAGTCATCATACTAGATGACTCTTATTCAAGCATAAGTTTTGAATTAAAAATGTTTTAGTATAAAAATAACATAGTAAAATAGTATCTAGTCAATCAAATAAATGTGAAATTCTTCTATAGAACTCATCTAGTCCTTCTAAGTAACAATATAATCAGAGAATTGGTCTCACTAGACCTTGCACTATGACATCTCTCTGTTATGAAAATGAAGTTTACGAATTTCAATTATCCTGATTGATTCTACTCTGACCACCTTGAGATACATAACCTATAAAGCATTCTAATTTAACACATGCATAAGATCTACTATATACTTTTTAAGATAAGAAAAATGGAAAACATTATGTAATATAGATAGGGATGGTGTAAATGTAAGCCTATACTCTATATAATTGACTAATTTTAACACCTCAAAAGGTCCCATATATCTTGTTGATAGTTTCCTAGACTTCTTGAATTGAATCAAGCTCTTTTATGGCTTACCCTACAATAACCACTTATCTCCTATTAAAAAAAACATTTCTATCCTCTTCAAATTAACATAAATCCTTTATCTATCATTTGTGTCAGCCAACCTCTACCTAATTAATCTAACTTGCTCTTCTATTTTTGAAAGCATCTCAGGTCTAAAGACTACCTTATCCTCCAACCTATCCTAAAATGTTTCACCTTATCTCATATAATGCCTATAATAGTGACATATTCAAAACTAACAAATGAAACCAACTATAGGTGGTCCTTTCATATCATTCTTTTGGTTTCCATTAAAACTACCTTTAGATCCATTACCCTATTTCTTGTTTCTTGAACCATTGTTAAACTTGGAATTCTAACTTTTAAAATGCTTTCTAAAGTCTTGACTCCTTTTTCCCAAATTCTTATTCTTGAAGGTTGACTTAGAGTTCCCAATTTTTTTCTTAAACTTGTCCTTGGACTGTAAATGAAACTTTAACTTCTGCTCCTATTTGGGTACCTTCTATAAGACTATCCATGGTAGAAGGCCCATAAACATCCAACTCTCCACCAATTTTGGGTATTGATCCCATATAAACTTTATGATCTTAAACCTCTCATCTTCCTGATACTAAGATACATACTTTAGAAGTTTGGTGAACTACTCCCAATACTCATTCACTAATAAATATCCCTACTTTAACTTCTATAAATATGTGATATTTTGATCAAAATAAAGCTATGAAAACCACCATGACTTAAATAGTGCCACAAAATGATCCTAATTAGTGATGGTTGGATTAAGATTCATTTTTAACCTCTTGTTGGCCCACCACGTAGCTATCTTAACACCCAACTATTATGATTCCCATACTACCTTAGTGACCTCAGAGTAGTTTCAAATCTTGAAATAATTTTCCATATTAGTCAACCATGCCTTAGCTCCATCACCTAAAATAGTCCCATCAAACTTAGGTGGGTTCACCTTCTTCATATCTCTAGTTAACTCTATAGTTATATAAGCTCTAACATCTCAAGGGATTTCCTATCTAGTAGGATGTTTTTTAGGTACATCCTACTATTATTCCTTTTCATGGCCATGAACTACCTACTCTAGATTCATAATCTAATCTCTAGTCTCATTCATGGCTATGAGGATATGATCCATCTTTGTTGACTACTTAATGAGAAATCAACTAAGATCAAATGGAGGGTTACTATCATTAGCATTCAACATACCCTTTTTAGAACTTTAGATTTCACCATCCTTATTTCTATCAATATAAGTATATGAAAACATTATTAGACTCATTAGGTCCTAGAGTTTAAGTTGTAGCTTTGATACCGCATATAACATCCCCACTAGGATTTACCTAGAAATACATGAATTTTGTTTCTTAATTTAAACACATATACTATAAATAAATTACACCAAAAAGATATAACCAATGATTATATAAATACTCTAATTGAGATAACTATAAATTAAGTAATCCACATCATACATTTTTAATCACTATCATCATAAGAAACACATCATAATACAAATATATAAAGTAATTATAATTAACTAGCCAGGTTGATACATGCCTACAACCACTATTTTCAATGTACAATAAATATTTAATTACATCTCTTCATGATAATATTTAAATAATAAGTAAAATACAATATAATGTACATATATAAGATGCATGGCTCCCCGGAGCATAGTTCTTGATCTCTAGTATCTGTGACAATCTCAAGTGTCATCTCTAAAATAGTACTATTGTGGGGAGGGAGAAAATCATTTGAGTACTTTTCCATGCCAATCATAGACCAACAATCCCTTGAACTAATCCCATGAAGGAATTTCCCTCCCTTCATAGATGAGTAGATAGTGATGGCATAGGAATCCAGAGAGACAAACTAGTATCCATGTGTTGTATGATTTTTAAAACTAAACATGCGGTGTATCATAGAAAACCCATTCTATTTTAAGATATTACACAAACATGTAAACCATACTCATGAAATGATAATGTATCACATAACATTAATTTGTCCAAATTTTTCAAATAATAAATAATAGTGATCTATAAATTAGTCAAAATTTATACACACCACTTGATCAAATTGCCTTCATCTAGCATTATGATGCTAGTAAGAAAATAAAGTCTATCTTATTATTTACTCAATATTATCAATGCAAGATTGGTTAACATAATATAACAAAAAGATTAATACAATTTACATCTTAATATAAATCATATCACATAACATGCTAATCAAAGGAGTTATCAAAAAGCATACATTTATCCCATCAAATGTATGAATGAATCTCACATTATTATCTATCCCATACTAGATATAATGACTATAGTTTATACCACTCAAGTAAAATTCACATTTAAATATACATTAAAATTAACATAATTAGTTTCTAAATATATTATATCTTATGATAACCCATATTATCACAATCTAGTGTTCCTAAGCATAATTACTAAATACCACAATCAATCCAATAAAGTAGTCATAAATCCATGAAAACATAAGTTTATATTTAATCAACTTGACATAACAAGGAAAGCCTTAAAAAAATAGAATACTCCAATATATCATTTTTTATACTCTTAGGGGTTTGAATGCATGCATTCATACATGCCTATTATACATAATTATTTAATATAGTTTATAGCCACCTGAGGAACTATAATTAAAAGAACACACCCCTACGTTCAAGTATAAGCTATTGGAATAATTATACCTTTATTATTTTAAGCATAAAATTAAAAATTTATATATACTTAGATTATTATAATTTTATATCCATGCTACATGTTTTTGTATCTTAGGTTATATATATGAAAAGTAATCTCGCATCATAAATCTTATCATGGTATAACAAAAGATTAAATTTACCTATATATGTATCACATGTTTTACCTAAACCATGTTATGATATCAATAAGTTTATAACTAGATACATGTCAGTAGAAAAAAATATAACTATCAAATTTGGTTACATGATAAGACTTTAGATATTAAGTGAAATTATATTACCACTCCACTAGCTAACAGTCACAAGATACAAGCTCTATGCCTGTTTAAAGAGATCTACTAATCTTAGTCTCATTTTGTCTATAAATTAGGTTTGATAAAAATACTAAAATTTATATTATAATCATATGACTGCCTACTATTATGATAGTTTATAATTTAAATGTTATGACTATGGACAAACAAGAGTCCATGGTAAGGTATGCATGAATATACTAATCAATAAACAAAATAATCTTGATAAAAAAATTCCAATAAAATCTATTTAACAAGAGTTCTTAGTATTAAATACTAGTCATAGCCTTGTTAACTATATTAAATATCTTATATTTCTTAGTATGGAATATTAGTGCTATGACATTAAATAGACCATCGATATAACTAGAATATATGCCAAAGATTTTATTAATCATTTTATAAGTCATACAATCATGGTTATATCACTTCATCCAATAGCAAGACTTAGTAAGACTATCAATCATGAATTTATATTTGAGAGAAAAATGCATCGATGGTTCATTTATTTTTTAATGCAATCTCCCTAAATAAAAGGGTGTCAACTAGTTTTAACTTATAAATTTTTGAGTGTCAATAATGGATATAATTCCAACTATATAAGGTGCTAAAATTTAATTCACTATGTTTTTTACCAAATTAACAAACAAACCCTACCATATTATCTAATATATATACTATTGATACTCCAGTACTCATATCGCCCAATTACCTAGACGGAATAAACAAATAGGTTATTGGATTTGGATAGTTTAAAATACTGCATGATAATTTTGATAATTGCATAACCAAATTTCTAATCTACTAGATATGTATATGATAATAAAACATAACTATAGACCAATCACTACATTAAAAATATAGGGGTACATAAAAAACATAATTATATATCCACCATTTTAAATATATGTATATTCACATATATGCATTTGAAGAGATATTCATACACAACCCTGTAAATAATGTATCAAGTTTTATTGTATATATTGATATTATTTAAGTTTAAAAATATGATTCCCATCATATAAATTTTCCTTCACACCTCCTTTCATTCAATATTTAAAGGTGTCAACCTACTCAAAGCAATTTTCTATGTAAAGGCATCAACAAGTACTACATCCAACCATAATAATGGTATATGGGGTGATATATAAATGTTTATCAACATATTAATTAGAATACATGTAACTAATTATAATTTATAATAAAATCACATTGCTACCTATATTCCTCAATATCAACAATGAATCATATTAAATAATATAGTTTTTATATTTATGTATGGCTAAGTATGTCTTCATAAGTCCCTGCCTATAAGGAACATATTTATCAAGGTCAATGTATATAAATTCACTAGTTCTCTACATTGGTAATTGGGCATATATAACTATATAATTGGTGCACATATATCTCCTATATAACTAATTATACAATCCAAATAAAAGATAGAATTTTAATACTTTGCCTACCTTGTAGACTGTGTTTGTGTTCTTCTTAGTTTAACTTCTCTCTAAAATCTCTTACAATGCATCTTCTTTGTGTATCTTATGTGTAAATGTGCCTCCTCTTTTTATTCAATATTCTTTTTTATTGTGCTATCCCCCTTCTTCCCTTTTTAATTTCCCTCATGATCTTCTTTTCATAATCTCTGATAAAAAGGGCATACTTTCTTTTTCTATTAAATATTTTTTCTCCTTTTTGTTTTTTAAATTTTTCATGGTTTTTGTTATTATTTTATGTATTTATTTATTTTAGTTTTCCTTAAATTTAGACCTTTCTCTTTTTATTTATTTATTATTTTTTCATTTCTTTTTATTTTTTCTATTTTTTCTTTTTAATAAGAAATTTCTATATTTATACTCATTTTAACATTAATTATAAAAAGTAGTAAATTCACTAATTTAATTAGCATCTCATAAAGCCATGATATTTTAATCAATACATCCAAATTTAATCAAATTACTCTAATCTCTAAAACATTAATACACACATGACATGCAAGATGAGTTTCCAAATAACCATTTAAACTATGTTATCAAATCATGAGAAAACAACTATCTAATGCAACCAAAAATATACACATTATGCTAACCATTTATTATGTATTATATCATGTGTTATATAATATGGTGTGTGCAAGGTTATATCTAATTTTTCTATCATCCTCTGACATTTCCATCTATGTCACCCTCTTCGATGATGTGCTCCCTCCATCATTCTTTGAGGGATGAGTTCTCTTGCATTAACCTCATAACAAATAGGTAGTTAGATCATATAACCATGATATACATACATCATAAAATATAACTAAAATAAAAAATCAACATATTTGTAATGTAAACATATACACAACAACTAACTCATAGCAATGTAATCATGTAACCTAAGCAATATCCTATTATCCCATAACAACATATATTTCAAAGCTTAGTAAAAAATAACCAAATTAAATATGTCAACTATAAATATCTATAGATAATCAAATAGTTTTTTTAGTGAGGAAATAAGGATGTAACAGATAAGTATGGGGTGATTTATAGTAACTTTTAAGGATTCACCATTACTAGATGAGGCATCCTTGGCTTTATATTGATTAATTATTTCATCTCTTATGACGTAAAAAAATCCATATATTAAACCCTTTTTATTATTAAGATGAGTAACCAATTCTTCTTGATATTCCATTTGGAATTGAGTTTTTGTACTTACATTTCCATTGCTTCATAAATGAAAAATTTAAAAAATTTGCAACAAAGTGTAGCAATCAAAAAACCCTAAGTAACCTAGGGTTTGATATCCAAATATTAGGTTCACCAAATGTTTAACCCTATAATGAAATTATGTGGGCATGTTTCACTTTAATCTTATGGTTAATAATATAGAAATTAAATGGCATAAGGGTGATAGTTAGATTTATAGCAGGCTAATTAAATGCTAAAATTAGACATAATCATACACTAAATTTATTATGCAAAGATAGGCTAAGTATGGAAAGTAAAAATATGTTAGATATAAAAATGACAAATAATAGAAGTAATTATCTTGTTTTGATGTTAATATAGTTCTAGATCTAGAACAAGATAGAAGCAAGTAGGAAGATAATTTTGGAACAGTTGTCTGATTCTAAATTTGGTGCCTCTAGCTATCTAGATAATTGTGTTAGCCCTATATAGTTGTATTAATACTACTATATAAGTCCAATGATAGTGTATTATACAAAATATCTATTGAAATAAGATGAAACCACCTAGATATTTCTAGGTTTTACTTCATCTTTGATATGGTGCATTCATATTTGGGTCATGGATAATCACTTCTTATGAAATGGCAAAACCCTAGCTTTTCATATTCAATGTGACCTTGGAAAAAAATAGGTTAGTGGGCATAAAGTTTAAAGTTGATCCTAATAACCCCACTATCAAAGGATGTTTCCTACATAGCCAATACTTTAAATAGGGTCTCATATTGATATAGTTCTCCCCTACATGTTGAATTATGTGTGAATAATGAAATGTGTGTAAAGTAAGTACAAAGGTGACATAGCTTATAACTTAGAAAATCAAGATCTTGGGATGATCTTTCATTAATTCAAATTTGTAAATGTGTTTTACCTATGATCGGTATGGAAATAAGGAAGTTTTCATTAATTGAATACTAAATAGAGTTATTTTTAATAAGCGTCTTGGTTTTTTTAGTATTTTCTAGGTAAAGAATGAATGATGGTTGATCTTGTATTTAAATAAATACTTTTTGAGTAATAACTCACATTAAATCACTTAGGCTAACTATTAGGATACATTTCATTTTCAAATTTGATGAATTTAGGGTATTGGACACTTGAATCAAGGTAGGATAGTAACATCAACACTAATATTTGTCCTAGACATTATTGTCTAGGGAGTATCAAAAAAGGTACATGATCAAATTTTATAAAGGTGTAATATAAGTACATTTTAAGTATTATGGGAAAGATAGAGTGTTAATGTCATCAATATAATACTTTTCAAATTAATATATAGGCCAAGGGACATAAGATAGAGTAGATGCAAGACTTGTAGAAGTAAAGAGAGTGTAAAACTAAGATGAATAACTAAGGTCTGAGTTTTCCAAGTGTATAAGACTAAGGTGATACATAATCATAAAATATAATCTACATCTATGAAAGCCTTGAATTCCTCATTCATAAGCCTCATGAAGTGCTTAGAGTGTTAGTTAACCCAAATGGCATCACAAGTCATTCATATAGTCCATCATTGGTCTTAAAAATTATATTACATTCATCTCCCTCTCTGATCCTAATCTAATGATAACCACTTTTTAAATATATCTTGGAGAAATACCTTACACCACTTAAAAAATCCATTAAATCATCAATTATAGTCAAAAGAAATCTATACTTGATTGTAATTTTGTTCATAAATCTCGAATTTGTGCACATCCTCCATCCTCCATCCTTAATAGGATTTAGGACTATTGGAACAACACAAGGACTTAAAATTTATCTGATTTGACCTTTGTCCAATAATTATTTCACTTGCTTCTTTATCTCCTCATTCTCTTTAAGTGTCATTTTGTATACTACCTTATTTTTTAGATTGGATCTTGTAATGAGATCTATATGGTGACTGATGCTTTTCATTGGTGGTGGTTCATTAGGAAAGTTATCCACAATAATATCAATAAACTCATTCAACTAATTTTGTAATTATATAGGTAGATTAGTCAATTTTTTGGCTATAACAATTGTTCTAAGCTTTCCAACTAATGCATAACTTACCTCTTCTTTTTTGATTTTGTACAATAAATCTTTACTACTTGTTAGTATCAACTTAGGATTTTCTTTTATTATTAAATTATCCTATTTTAAAAGTATGAGTGTGTGTTTTTTTCAATCTTTCTCAAATCTATAAGTATTCCTTCTCCCATCATCTATGGCTTTCTTATAAAATTACCAAGGTCTACCTAATAGGACATGATATACATCCATAAGCATGACATCACACATTACCTTATCCTTGTATTTGCCTATTTGAAACTCCATTTTACATTCATCATTTACCATGACTTGTTTTATTTTTTACAACCATGAAACCTTATAAAGAGTGGGGTGTGTTACCCTTTTCAAGCCTAATTTTTCAACCATTTTGAAGATACTATATTTTTAATACTTCTAATATCTATAGTTTCCTTACGACACTTACTTTTGGACTTACAAGTGGTTTTAAACAATGTCTTCATTTGTGCAAGTTCCTTGATGTCCTTATTAGGATTGAATAACACCTTCTTCATGAGTAACAATTCTACAAATTTAGGTTCATCTTCATGATAAGGTGATCCCACACTCTCCCCATCATCTTGGATAATTTAAGCACTACCTTGACTGGTTGAAGGATTATCTAGGCACTCACAAGATATATGCCCATACTTATTACATTTGAAATACCTACCTATAAATCCTCTTCCTCTACCTCTTATGAATGGTATCCTACCTTTTAATGAGTAACCACCTCTTGTGGTTTGACCTTGACTTTATGAACTACTATCTTCTTCATTATGGATTTATAGCTAACTACTTCCACCATGTTATCCTTTGCCTCTGAAACTTTTTGCCTCTACCCTTTAAATATTGAGTCTACTTCCTATATAATTTTTCCTCTACTTTAAGGGAAAATTGTTATGTCTCCTCTACTAATCTTGGTGATATAATATTGATTTCATCTTGGATTTTGAATCTTAACCCATTGATATATCTAGCCACTTTTTCATCATCTTCTTCTATATGTCCTACACTAATTTTTAGTCTAAATAACTTTTATGTGTAGTCCTTGACTGTCATCTCTTTTTAAATTAGGTTTTGAAGGTAAGTGCACAAATTTGGGAGACAAAAAGTGGCCTACCCATTGACAAGATTTCCTAAAATTTTAGGATTCTAAACTTATATAGATAATTTGAGATATCTACACTCCAAATTTGAAGATGGTGTAAGAACATGAAATTTAGCATTTCGAGTCTAGTTTATAAAACACTATTATTTTAAATGGTTAATTATAACTAGGTCAAACATCTAAAATTTGAAGAAGAACTCCTTTTTTTTCCAAAAAACATAGTAGATAGATGGATGTGTGACACACCATTTTCTAGTAGAGTTTGATATTAATTGAAATATTTTAGAGAAAATTTAGATAAGATCTTCTAGTTTGTGACCTATATTTTTTTATATTTTTCAATGAATAACTTTTTAATGAATTTTATAAGTAAATAGATCTTGAAAATTGATAAAAAATGGATAGCCATTTGTGCGGCATGCCTAACTACCTTATAAAAATGAAAATAAATTTATTTTTTGAATGTGTGTATAATTAGGCCTAGTTTGTGACCATATAACTTGTTTTTCACTTGGATCAATAAAATACAAATTACATTAACATGTATAGGCATGTAGTGGCCTAAAAAAGGTATAGTTATAAATCAACATAGTTTGAAACCTTAAATTAGTCCAAAAATTATAAAAATCATATTTTTGAAAGTGGAGAGCATGCTCATCATGATGGTATTAAGTTTTTGAATTTTCACTTTTAAATTATTAATGTATTTGGTAATCAAAGTTTAAATTTATTATTTTTTATCATAACTCTCAAAACTCAGCTATAAATTGATAGTCCAAGCCTTTAGCTCAGGAATACAAGCCATTTTCAAGCCAAAAGGCATGAAAATTGGCTTCAAATTCAAATAAGATGATCATGTTAATGTATATCATGATCACATTAACAGATAACATGATCACATTATTGTAAAAATAATAACATGATCATGTCACTATTATTTTTCACATTAAAGTAAATGGAGCAAATGTTGGTTAATAAGTAATGTGATTAATTTATTAATAATGTGATTTCATTACTAATAATATTATCACATTCCTAGTATTTTGCACATAAAAAAATTTGGGAGTTACACATGAAGGAAACTTTGGCCAAAAACTTATATTTAGTACTCTAAATGTTAAGTATAAGAAAATAAATGTAAAAATATAAATATAAACTTTTTAGTAAATATAAGACATTAGGGTCAATTAGTAATTAATAGAGATGGTCTCAAAGTTACACACATCATGATGTGGAAAATAGTTTTTCCAAATCCAATCTGGTTAGTACTTAGGCATTTTCAGGTTCTAGGTATTAAACCTAAGGATTTTAGTACTTAACTTTTGAAATTGATGTCTATTTTTGGTAAACATGTAGTCATTTATTAATTTGTTTTGCCTTCTAAATTGATTCTTGGAATTTATAAGAGTCCTAGGTTTGTCAAAATTGAATTTGAAAACTATTCACTTTGAACTTGATCCAAAGTGGTGTGATTGGGGTAGTGTAGGTCATATTGATGACTTGCACACATCAAATGACCACTTTATATTAATTTCACATGTTCATCATCCATCCCTCAAACTTGATCACTTGTTACTCATCCCTAATTACCCTTAATCACTCTCTCATCATTTCTTATTATCTCTAATCACTCTATCATTGACCCTCACTATCCCTAGTCATCTGTAATCACTCCTTTATCATCCATAATCACTCCTCCATTGACCCTTACTATCCCTAATCACTCCTTCCCCATCCTTCATCATCCCTAATCACTCTTTCCTCAGCCCTAATCACTTATTTATCCATATTCACTACCTCCTTAACCTTCATTATCTATCATAATCTCTAATCACTTGGGATTATCATCCCTAATCACTCCTTCATTGATGATCACCATCCCTCCTCATCCTTAATCACTCCCTCCTTATCCTTAATAATCCCTAATCAATACTTATTCCCTAATCATCACTAATCACTCCCTCATCACTTAATGTAAGTATATACTCTAAATATATCTTTCATTCCAAGAATATGTTGTTTAATACATTATAATAGAAGTTAACTCTTTTCTAGGACTTGTGTTGTCAACACCCATTTGTGATAGCCAATTTAATTACTGAATGAATTGGATGATCTTCCAAATTTATAGTCAAGTAACATAAGTAATAACACAAAATATAGTCTAAATTTTAGTTCATCAAATTATCTTTTTTTGTGCAACTATCTAGATGAAACTTTATTCAATTCCACCTTTGGTAGTTTGGTTTAAAAAATAACAATTAATCACAAATCTCTAGTATAATTTTCTAATTATGAGAATATTTGAATTACATGTAAATTTATTTAGTGTTTTCCATTCATGTATGACTTAAATATTGGTCAGGTTCACACATGCACTCCTTATGTGTGTAATTTTTCCCAAATATTTTATCTCTTGCATGAAAAATGAACATTTATTCATGTTATCATAAAAATATGTTTCTAAAAAATGTGAAGCACTAGTTCAACATGGTGTAGATATTCATCCCATGTTTTCTAAAGATTAATATGTCATCAAGGTAGATTTGAAAAAATACATAGGTAAAGGGCCTAAGGATGTCATTTAACATCTTGAAATGAATGAATTAGTCACATGAATTAACTGAAAAGGCTTAACCAACTAGTTAATCAATCCTTACTTTTTTTTAAGACTATATTACAAATGTATAGAGGTTTAACATGAATATGATGATACCCAAAATTGAGATAAATTTTGGAACATACTTCTACACCATGGATATGGAATAAAAATACCTTAATATTTAAATGAGGGTAATAGTTATTCACTTTAATGTTGTTAATATTTTTTTAATTGATTCACAACTTTGGCACAAACACCATTGAGCTTATGCAAGGCAATGATTTGGGCATGATGTGTCCATTATCCATGATTTCATGGATCTACCAATTGATCTATTCATTCCCTAAAAATTATATGTTTTATAAAGAGGTTTGAGGTAGAGGTAGTTAAGGGATTAAATCAATAGTATTGTTTAGTGTATAGTTTGTAAGAACTTATTTAGGTGATTAAAATATATCCTTGTATTCATCTAGTTTATGGTTCAATTATTTTTTCTTTGTTATTGTTGTAAATAAAACTATGATATGGTGACATAAGGATGTTATTACATTTACTTCTTATTATCAATAGTATACTTCTTACTAGAACTGACAAGATTCTTGCACTTCCTAGCACTAATGACTGGAAGCTTATGAACTAAATATGATATATGGTATTTTAGATCATAACAATCTATCATAAAATTTCAAGGATTTAATTCATAGAATACATGTCAATGGTAGATACACGTCTCTAATGGTGAGATGTCATAAAGTATTACATCTTTAAAAATTTTGATTTTGTACACCAAGTGACACTACTAGGTGACCCATTTCTCAAGGCCTACATTAGACCATACACTATTGTATGGTTATGGATGATGTCTAAATTTCAAGTTCAATTTTCTAAAATATGTTTTAAGATAAATTAAATTATTTTGACTTCCATTGGAAATGATGAAGTGTATTGGCTCATCATTGATCTACATTTGTTAATGAAATAATATTTTTAATTCATATAATTTCTTGTTGGGGAAAGTAGAGATATTTTTAGTACCGACCATATCATTGGGTTCATAATATTTTATCTACTTACCTTTTTATAGTGATAGATAATTTTAATCCACTTCTTTATATGTGAAATTAGAGAGCTCATAGTGTGACACTCTTCATTAGATTGAATATTGAGGTTATGAATTAAGCACCACTTTCCAATATTGGACTACTTACTCTAATCATTTGAAAATTATTTTCAACTCTTTAGTATGATGACTCAATAAATAGACACATAAATAGAAGGCATTCAATGTAATTATTTGGATCATAAAACATTCTCATATGGAAATCAATTGATTGGTTTTAAGAAATCACATAACTTAGTGATCCTCATGTATTTACTACCCATTTTTGGTGCTATGGTGGTTTTAATTGCTTCTATTTTTTTGGCATATTTTCAATTATGAATTTTGCATCATTTATAATAGGCCCATATTTTTTCATAGGTGTTAAATATTTATGTTTCAAATTTGCCTCCACATCATTTTTATCACCATGTCTTATATTTTATGCTAGCACTCAACTCTCCACTTGTATCTCCTAACATTATTAAACCCCAAAAAAATACCACCATCAAGGTATTGGATGGAGTGATTAAGGATGAAGAGGGATGAGAAACAATTGAGTAGAGATGATGGAGTACATAGGGATTATGAGGGATGGTGAGGTTCAATGATGAAGTGATTAGGGAGGATTATGGAGTGATTAGGGATGATGAGGGATGGTGAGGATTAATGAAGGAGTGATTAGGGGAGATGAGGGATGATGAATTAGTGATTATATAGGATAAGTTATGATAAAGTGTTTATTAGGGATGATGATGGATGGTGAGGGAAAATGAGGGAGTGATTATAAATGATGAGGAATGGTGAGGGTCAATAAGGGAGTGATTAGAGATGATGAGGGATGAGGAAGGAGTGATTAGTGATGATTAGGGATAGTGAGATCTAATGAGGGAGTGATTAGGGATGATGAGGGAATGATTAAAGATGATGAGGGCCAATGAGGGAGTGATGATGGACATTAAGGGATAAGGACTGAGTGATTAGGGATGATGAGGAATAGTGAGGATCAATGAGGGAGTAATCAAGGATGATGAGGGAGTTATTAGAGATGACTAGGGATACTAAGGGTCAATGAGGGAGTAATCAAGGGTTATGAGGGAGTGATTAGAGATAAATAGAGACATTGAGTGTCAATGAAGGGGTGATTAGGGATAATTAATAATGATGAGAGATTTATTATGGGTGATGAGGCATGAGTAATAAGTGATCAGGGATAAGGGAGGGAAGATGAATGAGTTAAATTAACACAAAGTGGTCATTTGATGTGTGTAGGTCATCAATGTGACCTATGCTACCTAAATCACATCACTTTACATCAATTTCAATGTGAGTGGTTTGAAAACTTCAATTTTGACAAACTTAATACTCCTATAAATTCCATGAATCAATTCAAAAGGAACAAAAACCTAAAAAATTACTATATGTTTACCAAAAAAGGACATCAATTGAAAAAATTATGTCTTGAAATCCCTAAGTTTAATACTTAGACCCTAAAAATTCATAAGTACTAACCAAATTGGATTTTTAAAAACTATTTTCCACGTCATAAGGCATGAAAATATGAGACCAAATCTATCTAGTACTGAGTGACCCTAATTTATTATATTTACTAAAATAAATTTTAAGTATAATTTTACATTTATATTATTATACTTAACATTTTATTTTATTATACTTAACATTTAAAGTAGTGAATATAAGTTTATGGCCAAAGTTACCTTCATGTGTAACTCCCACATGATTTTATGTACAAAATAATAAGAACTTGATTGCATTATCAATAATATGATTGCATTATTAATAACATGATCACGTTACCTAGTAACCAACATTCACTTCATTTGATTTAATGTAAAAAATAATAGTAATTCAATCACATTATTGTTTTTAAAATAATGCGATCACATTATATATTAATGTGATCACCTTATACATTAACAAGATCATGCTATGGCTCAGTAATTACTGAAACATAATTTCAATAACATGATTGCATTAATTAAATAAAATGATCATGTTATTTATTAATGTGATCACATTACCTAAAATGTCCATGGAATTGTCCCCCAACTCCATGCATTTACCCTTGAAGTTTATTAAAGAGATTAGTTTGGTAGTCTTTTGGAATAAATTTGCCTTTAAAATTGTCCACCACTATATTTTAATATTTTATCTTTGATTTACCTTTCCTTCTCTTCTCATCTTAAACTCCATCCCACTAGAGGGATACATAACCTTTCAATATTATACTAATAAACTTCACTTTTTTCATCTTCTATTCCTTCATATTAAAAATAATTGTCCATGACATTGATCTAATAAACTAACTCCTCTATATTTAATCTACCTTCATATATAAATACTTTTAGCTTGGGTTTGGAACTAAATCCCATGACTACCCTGATAAGTCTCTCTTCTTCCCTTATCTTTCTTCTCATTATACCTCTTATTATTGAGGATTTTCATATTATCTATCACTGAAATCTCATATATCAATTCCCCTTCTCTAAGAAAGTTCCATGGCCTTCAAACAAGCTTGTATATTCCTCATCTCCTCAAGTAATACTGCTTGAGTAGGTTTCCTCCTCTAACCTCTACCTCTGGTTCTAACTACCATTTTTACAAGACCCTAATTTTAAACTTGTTATTAATAGCTTGATTGAGATATTTATAAATTTTAGGCAACCAAAAATTGTGTTCTAATATTATTATGGTGTAAGGAAGTCCTTAAGATTCTATATCCTTCAATTGACTATCTTGATTTATAGTCTTGAATCCTTTCTACTATGTCTATTTGTTATTTTTGCACTATAGTTCATAAATAAATTTTTTGGAATCATCAAAAGGGTATTCACACATTCATTAACATGTTTTTCATAACAATAAATAGGGTCTAAACTCTTTTACAACTTATTTTCTCAAGAGAAATGGAAAAACAATCTTTTTAACCCTGTTTAAGACATATCTAAAAGTATGTAGACACTAAAACACTAATATATATTCTTCTAGTTATATTTAATATTTGAAACCACTTTAACTATTTATAATAAAACTTATGACTTTATCTATAAAATTTCAAAGGATCATGATGGTTCGTGTTGGTGTCCTAAGTTGCACCCTAGCTGAGAAGGGGAGTGTTCAGGTCCTCTTACTCAAACCTAGTCCAACATGGGAATGACCCTAGGATATATATAACCTAATATTGGGTTAGACCTCTAGATAAGGTTGGAGTAATTTTGGGTCTATCACCTATGATAAAACTAAACTAACTTCTTGTTGGGAAAAGGGGAAAGAGATTGACAATAATGCACAAAAGCATGTAAAAAAATGAGGTGGTGTACCAAACATTTTGATCATTATAATTGCATGAGATAAAATATAAGACACTTTCAAGACTAATAAACATCACTTCATTCAACCTTTGATCATCTTCCACATAAGTATTTCACAAAAAGTCATAAACTAGCTATTAACCTGGCATGGGAGGGTAGTTGTCCACTTCCAAACTAATCAATAGACTATATATGAACTTAGAGTGACCTATGAGAAAAAAAAAGCACTACATAAATGTGAGAAAACTTAAATAGAGGAAAGGAAAACATACATTAACTTAACCACATCAATGAATTCATAAGACACACTTCAACTCAGCTTGTAAAATGGAGGAATGCAATTTTTATTTTATCAAATAGGTGTTAAAATAAAAATATTGGTAAAGTCTATTCATGCCAAAGAGGGATGTTTTTTAAGGATTAATATCTTGTATTTATAGTATAATATGAGGAGAGAGCTACGGATCATGGATAAAAGTATGGAGAAGGGAACATAATGACCAAGATTTCCAATCATCCAACATTGATTTAGTTAGAAAAGATCATAATGTCTAAGAATAATTCTAAAAAATGGCCATAAAAACCATATAAATCCCTTTAAATCTATTTCTAGACTTCATTGATACTCTTTATGGTTACAAAAATACGATTAAGTCATTTGAAAGATGAATTCTAGCATCAAAACAATTACAATAGCTAGATCAATATGTTATAATCTTATTCTAATGTGGATTTCTCCCCACTGGTTCATTTGGTGTGTAATATTGGAGAAAAGGGTCATAATCATGCTAATGACTTTGGTGACAAACCCATCAAACTCTACCTCTATGGCATCCCTTTAAAATATTACTCTTACTTCAACCTGAACTATATTCAACCTCTATTTAAAGTCTTTGAGATTTGAATTATAATATTAACCATCGATCTTGATTTGAGATCCTAGATTATGCCATCTATAAAATATTCATTTGTTCTCAGGATTCTAATGTTAGCTTCATCTACCTTGGTCTTTCACCACATGGTGGCCTTGTATTCATCCTAAGCTCAGTTAACCCTTTGACCTTACATACACCATCAATCTTATCTACATGAATAATGCATGCCATTTATATTTATCATTAATATCAAACATTCACCATTAATCTTCTTATTTTCCATGATTGTGACACTTGGTGCTTTTGTATTAAATCTTAAGATCTGCTCACTTGTTGACCTTACTTGCGTTGTTAGATCTTCATTGCATGACTTAACATAAATCATTGATTTAACTAAACCCAATAATTTTTTTAGATTGATTCTTTCCATTAGATATTTGATATGATACTTGAGATATTGAAAATTATCATCCTTTTATTCTTTCCTAGGATCTACTAACTTATTGACCCCCACTAGTCATTGATCTGCTTTAGTACGATTGAATGCATACAATTGGATATTTAGTACCCACTGACACTATCCTCACTAATAAACCATTATATTTTATCTAAGATTTCATGATTTTAAAACTTTTTAGATTCATGTTCAACCTTATAAAATTTAAATTTAAATGGATATTTATTGCAACTTTAACTTGATGTTCCCGTGCACGTCCCACTCTACTAGTTAATCTTTGAATGCTTATAACTTGAGATAGATAACTCATCAAGTCATGAAACTTTAAAATAATGTTCAAGGAATGAATAAACTCATGTATATTAAATCCTTTGTCCTAATAATATTTCTAAACATACTTATAAAATGCACAATCAATCTGACTAGTCTATTCCTAGACAATGTGTGATGATGATCTGACTCTTCTATGCTTGTGAAAGTCACCCTTTTGATCTTTCAAAACTTTGAAAAATATTTGATAATTTATGAAAACCTAATCCATGCACCCTAAATGTCACAAACACCATGAAAACCTATTGGATCCTTTCTCTTACAACTTTAGAGCTATTTCTAATTCATTTGATCATTCACTTAATCAAGAACTCTACTTAGCTGATCTATCTAGGTAGAAGCTTGGTATGTGTTCCAAAATTGTCAAAAATCTTTGGTGACTCATAGGTAATCATGCCTAATATTATTGAGAACTTAGATCATTTACATGACTCTTAGATTCACTAATAATGATGAATCTGATCCATGATTATAAGAAACCTTTTGACTTACAAAGATAATGAACTCCACCAAAATAGGGAATGAAAAAAACAAAAAGGGAATATAACTAAACAATTAAAATTAAACAAATAAATTTTCTAGGAAAACACTCAAAATAAATACAAAACAAGATAACTATGTAAAGGGAACTCAATCTTCAGTAACAATGTTTCAAGTGTATCCCATTAACTAGGATAAGAACCTCCTCACTATGCATCCTTACAAGTTGGAAGGCATTATGATATTTGCAGCTGGAGATTATGTATTTACCACTCCAAATAGATTAAAAATTTGTATACCTTCCTAGCTTAACTTTATCCTCATCCCACTTGAGGACCAAATCTCTATCTTTAAAACTTTGTGAAGAAGCTCCTTTGTCAAAGGCTCTCTTTGCTTTTGCTTGATGTATTTACATGGATAACATGGATTGATGTCTTGTCTCTTCCAACTCCATAATATTATTATATCTGATCTCCATAGGTTTATTTTCAAACAATTCAAGTTGATGCACCATTATAGGGTAGGAAATTAAAGAGAAATAGGCATTCTTACTTCCTTACCATAGACTAGCTTATATAATGAGTTGGCTATTGAATTCTTGTAAGTGATCCTATCATCCCATAGATATTACTTTAATTTTAGATTCCATGACCTCTAATTATCTTAAATTATCCTTCTTACAATATTTAATAGGTTCTTATTAGTGGTCTCAGTAAGGCCATTGCCTTGGGGATAGTAGTTTGATAAAATGATGAGAAAGATACTATGTTAAACTACCCATTGGCTGACTTTAGACCCCAAAAAGGACATAAAATTGTCCTAAATGATGGTTTAATGGAACAAAAATCTAGTAAGAAAGCCTTCATATAAATATAGAACACTGGACTCATTTACTTCCTTTAATACCACTACTTCTATCCATCTAGTAAAGTAATCTATGGTAGTTAGTATCCATTTATGACCTGAGCTTGAAGGGGGGTTAATGAGACCATTAAATATAATACCCATTAGACAAAGGGATGATCTACTATAATTGGATAGAGAGGTAAGGCTGTAATTTTCACCTTTCTTACAAACACAGCACATTATCTGCATTTCCTAACCCATGTATGACAGTCACCAGATATACTCAAACAATAATACCCACCTCTCATGATCTTGTGGGATGTATTACTTATTGAGTAATTCCCTCCACCATGTCCATCATGGAAATATTCAATTAGTATTTCCATTTTATGTGGTTTAATGCATCTTAACATCATACCATTGATATCTTTCTTAAATAAAACACCATTAACAAGAAGGAATGAAATTGATTGCAATCTAAAATATCTTATTTTTAAATGAGTTAGATGAGAGGGATAAAGACCATCCTAAAGATACTTTACCAAGTCATGATACCAAATAAAAGGTGAGGTATGATCAATGATCACCTCTTCATTATTTGACATCATAACCACCTCATTGGCCTCTTGCAAGTTTTGGGTTAGATGCTCACAAAGTCCTTTTCCTCTAATAATCTTTGTGACTTTGATCTCCACATCATACTCCATTCCCTTTATTATCCAACAAAATATTTTCTCATTTATATCCTTGTTCAAGATAAACTCCTTGACACTTGGATGTGAAACCATTAGGTGTATCTTATTGTTACACAATAAGTATCTAAATTTCTTGAGAGACCTTATGATCATAAGTACATTCTTTTAAACAAAAGAGTACCTTGTTTCATATTTTTCCAATCCTTGACTGAAGAAGGCTTTTAGTTTCTCTAAGGCCTCATGTTTATATTACATAAGAATGATTGAAATGATGTCAATCTTAGCATAGGTGTATGAATGAATTCCTTTATGAAATCTAGGTTCATTATCATAAAAACACTAACTATGGCTTTCTTAATTTCCTCAAAACTCCTTATTCCTTCCTTAGACCAGTTGAAGTTTTGATTATTATTTAGCATGGCTATAAGTGGCTTAGATAAAGTGGAAAAATTTAAGATGTATATTATAATAAAATTGATCTCCCCTTAGAAACTTTTCTAAGCTCTTTTGTGCTTGGGAAAGGAAAGTATAAGAATTGAAGCTATTCTTTTAGGATCTATGCTTAAACCATGATTTGAAATAATATGTCCAAATAACTTGCCTTCATGAACTAATAAGACACACTTTTTGGGATTTAGGGATACCCCAAATTACCTACACCTTTGAAAAACTTGCTCAAGGTGAACTATGTGCTCTTTGAATCCTTTGAGAACACTATTACATCATCCAAATAGAATAACATAGACTTGTTAAGAAAGCCCTAGAATGCCATATCCATGGCTCTAAAAAGTTACTCCAGCATTGGATAAACCAAAGGGCATCTTTCTATATGAAAATGTCCCCCACTTCATGATGAAATATGTATTGAATTGGTCTTCTTCCTTGACCAAAATTTGGGGTAACTACTATAGCCATCTAACAAGGAGAATGCTCCATATATGGTAGTGAATAATGGTACTTAAGAGAAGACTTATTCAATTTATTAAAGTTAACATATAGTCTAATATCACCATTCTTTTTATGTATTAGGACAAGGTTTGCCACCCAAGTTGAGTGCTTGATTGGAAATATAATAGCTGACTCAATGAGCTTATGAAGCTCAACTTTCATCAAAGGCTCAAGATTAGGATTAATATCCATTTGTCTTTGTCTTAATAGATTAATTTCATCTTCTAGATCAATGGTATGTTGAGCTATACTTGGGTTAAATCCCTTGAGATCACTATATTTCCATGCAAATACATTAGCAAAATTTGCACATAACTCAATGAAATTTTCCTTCTTTGAATAAGTGCATACCTTACCTAGATTTAGGTTATTATTAGTTGTAACTTCCACATTGGCATAGTGTTATTATTTTATTGACAAATTTGAATTTTCTTTCCACATCTCATCATCACCACTGAATATGTTCTCAAGTGTGACCAATCCTTTGGGAAACTTATTTGTTTTCAATTTCACAATCTAATCACCATATTACTGCAAGTACTT
Source organism: Torreya grandis (assembly GCA_037957365.1). Lineage (NCBI taxonomy): Eukaryota > Viridiplantae > Streptophyta > Pinopsida > Cupressales > Taxaceae > Torreya > Torreya grandis. The sequence goes on along the minus strand of JARHVA010005473.1, from coordinate 310,683 downwards.
TGACTAATTTCTTGAGGAAAACTTAGATTCTTATTGCAATAATATGACAATATGATTATCATCTTAAAATACTTACCAATTATCATTATTATCTAGGAAAAAATGCCTTACAACCACCTTAATGTGTGACTAGACCTTTTCACTTCTTACATGAGCTGGGATACTAAATTGTGCCCTAATGGAAATAAACATATTTGCATGTTTGTTCTTGTCTCTGAGTATTGCTTGAATGTTGAAGGCCTAAAATTATTCAAGAAAGTACCATACCCTATGCTTATAATATTTGAGTAATGGGTTTTTACATACATTAATACCTCTCAATTGGTTAACTACAAGTTCACTATCACCAAAGACTTGTAAGGTGTTTACTTTCATATTCTTAGCCCACTGTAAACCATGAACTAGTGCCTCATATTCTACAACATTGTTTGAAAAAACAAATTGAAAATTAATAAATGAGAAGTAAATTTGATTTGATGTAGAAATCAACATCATTCCAGCCTTGATACCATGCTTATTCCTTGATCCATCAAATTATAATTGCCAAAGATCATCACTAGACTCATCATCCTTCATCAAGGTTAGAATTGGTGCATTTTTCTCATGCAAGCAATAGATACCAAGTCATTATTATTAAATTAATATGTATCATATTAATGTGAGATAGATGTCCACTCATCAAGGAAAAAATATGGAATCTGATCAAAAGGTGATTCAATTTCCCCTACACTATCTTGTATCACCTCATCTGAGATGAGGCAATTGATGTTCACAACACTTGACATATATGGTTCCAATTAAAAACATGAAATAGGTTAAAAATATATGGTTACCTTGGTACTTTACCTAGTCTTTAACAACAAATATCTCCAATCAGTTGATACATATCCTCTAATCTTTGAGGTAAAGTCCTTTGACAGACACGGAAAATTAGGGAGGCAAGTCTACCATAACCACATCTTGTTGAATGGTAACATTGGGGAAAGCATGTAGTGTCAAATTTATATATTTTATGATGTCTAATATATTTATTAGTGATCCATCTAGTTTCAATACTCTTTTAGTATTTGGTTCATAGAAAAGACCAAGCTTATCTATAATTTGCTTAGGCATGATAGTGTTACTGGATCCACTGTCCACCATATAGTTATGAACTAAATAGTCACCAAATATCAAAGATAGGTATAAGGGAGGAGTTATAATTAAATTTACCTTATATTTATCCCCCTTTACCATCTTATTTACTAGTTATGCTTTATGCTTTATTGTTTGGTTTGAATTGGTTAGGACAACACCTATTTCTCAACTAGTTATGGGGACACCTTGAGAACTGAAATCTCTTGGATGAGCACATAATTTTGTCATGGGATATCAAGGGAATACCATATGATAATTTTGAAATTATATTTATTCATCTAATCCAATATTTTTAATGAATCCCCAATAACATTTGGATACACCTTTTGAACCACTGGTTATTTATGAACTAGAGGTATTTTAGGGACTTTCCCAGCCTCTACATTATGATTTTTCTATGTTGTATGGGAAATAAGTTAATATTTGGTAATTTTAGAAATAAAATTAGGAGTACTCAAATAATTATTCACATCTTGACCCTCATCAATGTCTCTTCTTTTATCTCTAGTTAGAGATGCAACTTTACCACTTGAACTGTTAGTCTCACCACCATGATTGAAAGCAACATAATCATTAATTTGCTAATTTAAATTAATGGAATAAGGATTCAATTGAAATTATTGAGCCTCTCTTTATGGTACTAAATTTGTCTCTTGATATTGACCTCCTTGAAGATAAAAATCTTCTTGTATCATTTTTGGCATAGTAATCCTCTGTGATACCAAGGCTTGGTCTTGAGCATCATTAAGGTTAGAAGGATGAAAAATTGAGTCATACATAAAATTTTTTTGAGGTGGTGTGGGAAAAATAATTTTTTTGTGGAAATTTCATTAGGATCAAGAGATGCATATGATTTAGATGGAACTATGGCTCTTTGTGATTGGTAGGTGGTTTATTTTCTCTAAATCCTTGATAAAGAGGCCTTTAATCTCTGGAAGGCTGATAAGAGGTCTAATTATATTGTTGATAAGGCATACCATATTATTATTATATTTATATTTGAACTATTTCATTCCCAAAAGTTTATAATAGACTTTTGCAACTCACTAATCTCATTGCCTTGACTAGAATGGGCTACAACTTGAGCTTGAGGAGGAGGAACTGGGGACAATGATGGAAACTGAGGAACTTAAGGGGGTGAAATAGATTGAAACTCTAGGAATATAGTCATTAGAAGCCTTGGATCAAGATTACCATCTTTTATCAAACTATTTTCTACTCTTATTGCAACCTCATGAGAATTTGGCAAGGTATTACCACCCATGGAATGTATCATCACACTAATATCAAAATTAAGGGCTCTTAAATAATACAAGAAGGCATATTTATGGGATGGTATAATAAATGAAAGTATTATATTCCATGTCTTTTAGAATATAAGGTTGAAATTAGAATTGAACTCATGAGGAGCTCTCTTTATGTTAGTCATCTATTCAACTGAAGATAGGTGATCAGATTTGTCCTTAAATTACCTGACTAAGGCTGAACCTAACTCATCCTAGGTAGCAATATAATTGACAAGAATGTTTCTATACCACTAAAATTATTTTTCTTTGAAGGTAGCATCAAGTAATCTAATAGCCATGTTATCTTGAACAATATTGTGAATGGAACAAAGGTTGGTAACATCTTAGATGTGATCAATAGAAATTGTTTGATGTTATCCTAAGAAGAATGGGATAATATTAAGGGAATACATATTAATGTCATAAAAATGGGCTAAATTCAATGGACTACCTCTATTAAATGGGATGAACACTTGATTCCTAATATCCATTTGGGTAATGGGGATTACACTAATTAAGATAATGGGATGACCAAGAGATGAATATTTCTTTTAGAGATAAGGTCTTATCCTATTATATGAAAAAACATGTATCTTAATGAATTCAAGGGGAATACCTTTACTAGCTGACCTTATAGTAACTTTTGGCATGAGAATGTTGTCTAAAAACTTAAAGAATCTTTAGATTATGATGATGATGGATTTTTTTTATTATTATAGATGCTTATCCTTAGCTCCAAATTTTAATTATCCTAAGGATAATGGGTCCCATCATTCATGCCAAAACTATTTGTGTCCTAGGCTACACCCTATCTAATAAGGGGAGTATTTAGGTCCTCTTGCTCAAACCTAGTCCAATATGGGAATGACCCTAGGTTGTGGGTCACCTAATATTGGGTCAAAACTCCAAATAAGGTCATCTTCCTTTTGGGTCTATCACTTACACTAAACCTAAACTAGCTTCTTGCTAGGAAAAGTGGAAAGAGATTGATAATAATGCACAAAAGCATGTAAAAAAATGAGGTGATGCACCAAATGTTTTGATCCTTATATGAGACACACTATAAGACATTTTCAATACTCTTAAACATCAATTCATTCAATATTTCATCAACTTCCACATAAGTATTTAAAAAAATCATGGAATAGCTATTGACATGGTATGGGAGGGTAGTTGTCCACTTCCAAACTAATCAATATATTATACATGCACTTATAGTGACCTGTGAGAACTACCAAAACATTTCATAAAGGTGAAAAAACTCAGACAAAGGCAAGGAAAACATACATTCACTTAACCACATCAATGAATTAGTAAGACACACTTCAACTCAACTTGAAAAATGGAGGAATTTAATATTTTATTGCATCAAATAGGTGTTATAGTATAAATCTTGGCAGAGTCTAGTCATGCCAAAGAGAGGGATGGTTTTCAAGGTGTAGGAGCCTATATTTATAGTAGAATAGGAGAGATATGGGGATCATACATAGAAGGATGGATAAGGGAGCATAATGACCAATATTTTCAATCATCTAACATTTATTTAGTTAGAAAATATCATAATGTCTAAGACTACTCTGGATAATGGTCATAACAACTGTATCAGTCCCTTTCAATATATTTATGTCTTGTATTGATTCTCCTTATGGTTACAATGGTGTGATCAAGTTGTTTAAAAGATAAATTATAGTGTCAAATTAGTTACAATAGCTAGATCAATTTGCTATGATCTCATTCTAGCATGGATTGCTCCCTACTAGTTCATTTGGTGTGTAAGATTGGAGAAAAGGGTCATAATCATGTTGTTGGATTTGATGATGAACCCATCAAACTGACATGTCTAAATTCCTGGCATACCTTTAAAATATTGATCTTAGTCTGAATTAAACCATATTCAACCTCCATTTAATGTCTCCTAGCTTCAAATTTTAATATTAACCATCGATCTTGATTTAGGCTTTGATATTATGTTCATCTGTCAACTCTTCATTTATTCTCAAGATTTTATTATTAGCTTCATTTCCCCCTACACTTGTGCCAAATGGAAACCTCACACTCATCCTAAGCTTGGTTGACCCTTTGACCTTATGTGTACCATTGATCTTATCTACATGACTCAATGCATGTCATTGATCTTTATCAATAAGATAAAACACACACCATTGATCTTCCTATTCACCATGATCATGACACTTGGTACAATTGTGTTAAATCTTAAGATTTGTTGACTTGTTGACCTTGATCACATCATTAAATCTTTGTTTCATGACTTATTGTGTACCATTTATCTAACTAGACCCACTAACTTTGTTAGAATGCTGCTCACCATTGGATATTTTATCTAATACCTAAGATATTGACACTTGTTAGTGTTTCATTAATTCTTGGGATCCACTAACTTATGGTCTTCTACTTGTTATTAATCTATTTTAGTATAATTGAATGCACACCATTGGATCTTTGGGACTTATTGACTCTATCCTTGCCCATATTCCATTAGATCTGATCTAATATTCTAAAATCTTGACACATGTTAGATCCACATTCAACCTTGGAAAATTTTAATTTAATTGGCTATTTATTGTAGCTTTAACTTGACGTCCCCACACATGTCCCACTTTACTAGTTCATCTTTGAATGCTTATAACTTGAGATAGACAACTCATCAAGTCACATAATTTATAGAGAATTTTTAAGTCATGAAGAACCTAGTGTCCATGCAATCATTTAGCCTATGAGGTTTTATAAGAATACTTCTAAAATGAACAATCAAGTTGACTAGTCCATTTCTGCATGATGTGTGATGATGGTCTAGCTCTTATATGATTATAAAAGTCACCCTTTTGATCTATCAAATCTTTGAAGAACCCTTGAGACTTTATGACAACCTTATCTATGCACCTTGAATGTCATGAACACCATGGAAATCTATTGGATCATTTATCTTGTAACCTTAGATCTATTTCCAAGTCATTTTCTCATTAACTTAATCAGTAACTCTACTCAACTAATCCATCTAGGTAAAATCTTGGTAGGTGGGACAAAATTGGTTAACATCTTTGATGACTCATAGGGAAGCATGTCTACTATTATTAAAAACTTAGATCATTTACATGACTCTTGGATTCACCAATAATGATGAATCTGATCCATGACTTTAAAAAACCTTTTGACTTGTAAAGACAATGAATTCCACCAAAATATAGAAGGAAACAAATAAAAAGAGAAGATAACTAAACAAGCAAAAGAAAAAAAAGTAATGTGCTAGGACAACACTTGGTTGAAATCCAAAAGAATCTATATATAGGGAACTTAACCTTCAGTAGTAATGTTTGAAGTGTATCCCTTTAACTTGGATATGAACCTCCTCACCATCCATCTTTTTTAAGTTGGAAGGAATTGTGGGGTTTATAACTAGAGATTGTGTATGTACCACTTCAAAGAGAGTCAAAATTTGTATGTCTTCCTATCTTATCTATGTTCTCATCTCACTTGAGGACCAAATCTCCTTATTATAAACTTTGTGAAGAAGCTCCTTTGTCAAAGGCTCTCTTCAATTTTTCTTTGTCTTTCCATGGCTAGCATGGACTGATGTCTTATCTCTTCCAATTCCATAATATTGTCATATCTGATCTTCATAAGTTAATTTTCCAATAAATCAAGTTATGCATCAGTTCTAGGGTAAGAAATTCAATAGAAACATGCATTCTTTCTTCCTTACCATATACCAGCTTGTAGGGAGAGTTGGATGTTGAATTTTTGTAGGTGATGCTATCAACCCATAGAGATAACTTTAATTTAAGATGCCATTAACTTTGATTATCTTTAATTATCCTTCTTAGGATCTTCAATAGGTTCTTATTAGTAGACTCATCAAGGCCATTGCCTTGGGGATAGTAGTTTGATGAAGTGTTGAGAAAGACACTTTGTTGAACAACCTATTGGCTGATTTTAGACCCCATAAAGTCCATAGCATTTTTAAAAATTATGGTTGAAGGGAATATAAATATATTAATCAAACCTTCATATAAATATAAAACTTTGGACTCATTTGCTTCCCTAAATACCACTAATTTTATCCATCTAGTAAAGTAGTTTATGGCAGTTAGTATCCATTTATGACCTAAGCTTAAATAGGGGTTAATGAGACTAATAAATTCTAATCCCCATTTAGCAAAGGGTTGATCCACTAAAATTGGTTGGAGAGGTAAGGATGTAAGTTTCACCTTTCCTACAAACATAGCACATTATCTACATTTTCTAACCCATGCATGACAATCACCAAATATACTCAGCCAATAATACCCACCTCTAATGATATTTTGGGAGATAGTCCTTACTGAGTAATTCCCTCCACCATGTCCATCATGAAACTCTTCAAACAATCTTTCAATTTTATGTGGTTCAATGCTTCTTAATAACATACCATTGATATCTTTCTTGAACAAAGCATCAATAAAAAGAAGTAATGAAATTGATTACAATCTAAAATATTTTATTTTTGAAGGAATTAGATGAGAGGGATAAAGAACATCTTGAAGATACTTTACCAAATCATGAAACCAACTAGAAGGTGAGGTATGATCAACTATCACCTCTTCATCATTTCACATCATAACCACCTCATTGGCTTCTTAAAAATTTTGGGCTAGATGCTCATAAATTAATTTTCCTATAATAAAATTTATGACTTTGATCTCCACATCATAATACATTACCTTTGTTATCCAACTAACTCTTTTCTCATTTATTTCCTTATTCAAGAAAAACTCCTTAATACTTGGATGTGAAACCATTAGGTGTATCTTATTGTCAGACAATAAGTATCTAAATTTATTGAGACCTTATGACTTAAATTACATTTTTAAAACTAAAAGAGTACCTTATTTCATATTATTCCAAGCCTGGACTAAAGAGGACTATTGGCTACTTTAAGGCCTCATGGTTATGCTATGTAAGAATGGCTTAAATGGTGTCAATGTTAGCATAGGTGTACAAAATGAAGTCCTTTGTGAAATCTAGGTTCATGATTGTAAGAGAACTAACCATGGATTTCTTAATTTCCTTAAAACCCCTTACTCCTTCCTTGGACTAGATGAAGCTTTGAATCTTCTTTAGCATGGTTTTAAATGGCTTAAATAAAGTGTCAAAATATGAGATGTATCTTTTGATAAAATTAATCTTCCCTAAGAAACTTTGCAAATCTCTTTTCTTCTTGGGCAATGAAAGTGAAAGAATTAAAGATATTCTTTTAAGATCTATGCTTAAACCATGATTCAAAACTATATGTCCAAGGAGCTTACCTTCATGAACTGAGAAGACACACTTTTTAGGATTTAGGGATACCTAAATTGCCTACACCTTTCAAACACTTTCTCAAGGTGAACTATATGATCACTTGCATCCTTTGAGAACACCATTTCATCATAAAAATAGACCAACATAAAATTGTTAAGAAGGACTTGGAATGCCATATTCATGGATTTATAAAAAGTTTCTCTAGCATTAGATAAACCAAAAGGCATATTTCTATATGAAAATTTGCCCCAATTTGTGGTGAAGGTTTTCTTGAATTGGTCTTCTTCCTTGACCAAAATCTGGTTGTAACCACTATAGCTATCCAACTATGTGAACCTTTCTGAACCTGAAATCAACTATAAAATTTATTCCATAGATGTCAGTAGATAGTGGTATTTAAAATAAACCTTATTCAAATCATGAAAGTTAACACACAGTCTAATTTCACCATTATTATTTAGTATTGGAATAAGTTTTTCTACCCAAGTTGAGTGATTGATTGGAAATATAATAGCTAACTCGATGAGCTTATGAAGCTTAGCTCTCATTAATGACTCAAGCTTAGGATTACAAGGCCTTTGTATTTGTCTTACTAACTTATTTTCATATTCTAGATCAATGGTGTGTTGAGATAGACTTGGGTCAAATCCCTTGAGATAACTATATTTCCATGTAAATACATCATCAAAACTTTCACATAACTCAATGAAAGCTTCTTTCTTTAAATAAGTGCATACCTTACCCAACTTTAGGTTCTTACTAGGTGAAACTTCCACATGGGAATAGTGTTCTTCTTTTATTGAAAAAGTTGAATTTTATTTCCTCAACTCATCATCACCACTAAATATGTTATCAAGTGTGACGAATCCCTTGAGTAACTTATTTTTTTTTAGTTTCATAATCTGATCACCATACTACTATAAGTACTTTGACTGATTTATTGAGGAAAACTTAGATTCTTCTAGAAAGAATATAATAATCTAATTATCATCTTCAAACACTTATCAATTATAATTATTATATGGGATAAAAGAACTTATAACCAAATTAATTTTTGAATGGACATTTTCACTTCTTACATCAGTTGGGACACTAAATTGTGCCCCAATGTTAGCCAACCTATTTGCATGTTTGTTCTCATCTCCTAGTATTACCTGAATGAAGAAGGCCTAAAATTCTTAAACAAAGTACCATACCTTATGATTATTAGATTTAAGAAATAGGTTTTTTCATACATTAAGACATCTCATTTGGTGAACTACAAGTTCATTATCACCAAATACTTGTAAGGTGTTGAATTTCATCTTCTTACCCCATTGTAAACCATGAACTTGTGTCTCATATGCTACAACAGTATTTGAACAACAAAAATTAAAAACTTAATAGATGAGAAGCACCTTTGATTTTTTGGAGAAATAAACATCATTCTAGCCCTAGTATCATGTATATTCCTTGATCCATCAAAATTATAATTTCCTAAGATCATCACTAGATTCATCATCCTTCATCAAGGCTAGAATTGGTGCATCTTTCTCATGAAAGCAATAGACACCAAGTTATTATTGTTAAATTACCTTATAAGGATCATATTTGTGTGAGATAGAGGCATAATCATCAAGGAAAAAATCTATAATACCATCTAAATGTGATTCAACTTCCACTACACTAGATTATATCACCTCATCTGAGATGAGGCAATTGGTGTTCAAAACACTTGGCATATATGGTTCCAAATGGAATCATGAAATAGGTTTAGAATATATGGTTACCTTGGTACCATACCTAGTCCTAAACATAAAATATGTCTAATCATCTACTAAGTATCCTCTAATCTTTAAGGTAAAGTTCTTTGATAGAAATATGTCAAAGTAGGGAGGTAAGTCCACCACAACCACATCTTGTTGAATGGTAACATTAGGGGAAGAATTTAGTGTCAAATTTAGATATTTGATGATTAATAATATCTTGGTTGGTGACAAATATAGTTTTAATACTCATTTAATATTTGGTTCATAGATAAGACCAAATCTATCTATAATTTGCTTAGGCATGATAGTGCTACTCGATCCACTGTCCTCCATATAGTTATGAACTAAACAGTCACCAACTATCAAAGAGAGGTATAATGGAGGATTTTTACTTGAATTTACCTTATATTTATCCACATTTACCATATTATGTACTTATTATACTTTATGCATTATTGTTTGGTCTAAATTGGTTAGGATGACACCTTATTTCTCAACTAGTTCTAGAGACACCTTTAGAGCTGAAAGATCTTGGATGAGCACATATTTTTATCTTGGGATAAAAATGGAATACAAAATGATAATTATAAAATTATATTTATTAATCTGATCCAATATGCTAAATGAATACCTGCTAACCTTTGTCTACACCTTTTTAACCATTGGTTGTTCACAGATCAGAGGTATTTTAGGGACTTTCACAGCCTTTGCATTCAATTTTTTTTGTGTTTTAGGGGAAGAATTTTTACCTTTGGTACTATTGGAAAGAAAATTAGGAGTACTTGAAGTATTAATCACATATTTATCCTCATTAATGGATCTTATTTTATCTCTAGTTGTAGCTAAAACTTGACCACTTAAACTGCTAGTCTCACCACCATGATTGAAAGTAACATAATCATCCATTTATAAATTTACATTAATGGAATAAGGATTCCCTTGAAATTATTTATACTCTCCTTAGGGTACCAAATTTGTCTCTTGACACTTACCTCCTTAAAGATAAAACTCTTTTTGTGTCATTTGTGGCATAGTAATGCTCTATGATACCAAGGCTTGGTCTTGAGCATCATTAATGTTAGAGGGTTGAAAAATTGAGTTATGCCTCAAATTGTTTTGAGGTGGTGTGGTAAAAATAATTTTTGATGTGTAAAGTGCATTAGGATCAAGAGATGTACATGGTTTAGATGTAACTATGGCTCCTTATGATTGGTAGGGCGGTTTTTTTTATCAAAATGCTTGATAAGGTGGCCTTTGATCTCTAGAAGGCTGATAGGTGGTCTGATTCTATTGTTGATAAGGCCTACCCTGGTATTTTTTTCTTTTGAATTGAACTATTTCATTCCTTAAATATTGTAATAGACTTGTCAGCTCACCAAGCTCATTGGCTTGACTAGAAGGGGCTATAGCTTGAGTTTGATAAGGTGGAATAGGGGCCAATGATGGAAAATAAGGAAATTAATGGGGTGAAATAGATTTAAAATCTAGGAATATAGGCATTAGAGGACTTGGATTAAGCTTTCTAGCTTATATCAAACTATTTTCTACTCTTATTGCAACCTCATAAGCATTTGGCAAGGTATTAACACCCATAAATTGTATCATCACACTAATATCAAAATTAAGTGCTCTTAAATAATACAAGAAGGCATATTCAAGGGATGGTTTAATTAATTCAGGTATTCTAGTCCATGTCTTTTGAAATCTAAGGTTGAAATCAGATATGAACTCATGAAAAGCTCTCTTTATGTTAGTCAACTATTCAACTAAAGATAAGTGATCAATTTTTTCCTCAAATTACCTGACTAAGGTTTCACCTAACCCATACCAAGTATCAATGGAATTAAAAATAAGGTCTATATACCATTGTAATGGTTTTCCTTTGAAGGAAGCAACAAAAAAATTGATAACCATGTTATCTTGAATAAAATTGTGAATAGAGAAAAGGGTGGCAACATCTTATATGTGCTCAATAGCAGTTGTTTGATGTTTTCCTAATAAGAATGGGATAATATTAAAGGTAAACATAGGAAATTCATAAAAATGGGCCAAATTCAATGGGCTACCTCTATTAAATGGGACAAACACTTGAATCTTGATAGCCATTTGGGTAGTGGGGATTGCACTACTTAAGATAATGGGATGACCAGGAGATGACTATTAATTTTGGAGATAAGGTATTATCCTATTAAATATTTCTATATTATATGAAATAATAGGTAGCTTGATGAATTCAAGGGGAATACCTTCACTAGATAATCTTTTCGTAACCTTTATCATGAGAATATTGTTTGGTAACTTGAAGAATCTCTAGCTTCTGATGATGGTGGATGACTTTTTATACTATAAATTCTTCTCCTTAGCTCCAAATTTTAGTTATCTCAATGAGAATGGGTCCCACATGGTATGCTAAAACTATTGGTCTCCTAGGTTTCACCCTAGGTGGGAAGGTGAGTGTTTAGGTATTCTTGCTCAAACCTAGTCCAACATGGGAATGACCCTAGGCTATGGGTCACCTAATCTTGGGTTAAACCTATGGAGAAGGAAAACTTAATTTTGGGTCTATCACCTATGCTAAACCTAAATAGCTTCTTGTTGGGAAAAGGGGAAAGAGATTGACAATAATACATAAAATCTTATAAAAATATGAGGTGATGCACCAAATATTTTGATCTTTAATCTTTCATGAGACACACTATAGGACACTTTCAATACTACTAAACATCACTTCATTCAAACTTTGATTATCTTCCACATAAATATTTCAAAAAAAGCATGGACTAGCTATTGACCTATCATGGGTGGGTAGTTGTCGACTTCCAAACTGATCAATAGACCATACATGCACTTAAAGTGACCTATGATAACTAAAAACACACTACATGAAGGTAAGAAAACTTAGATACAGTTAAGGAAAACATACATTCACTTAACCCATCAATGAATTCATAACACACACTTCAACTCAGCTTTAAGAATGGAAGAATTCAATATTTTATTATATCAAATAGGTATTACAGTACAAATCTTGGTAGATTTTAGTCATGCCAAAGGGAGGGATGGTTTCCTAGGCTTAGGAGCCTATATTTATAGTATAATAGGAGGAGAGATATGGGGATCATGCATAGAATGATGGAGAAGGGAACATAATGACCAAGATTTCTAATCATCTTGTGTTGATTCAATTAGAAAAAATCATAATGTCTAAGATTACTTTTAAAAAATGGACATAATAACCATATCAATCCATTTCAATCTTTTTCTAGCCTGCATTGATGTTCCTTATGATTATAATGGTGGGATCAAGTATTTTGAAAGCTAAATTATAATGGTGAAGTAGTTACAATAGCTAGATCAATTTATTATGATCTTATTTTGGCATAAATTTCTCCCTACTGGTATGTTTGCATGTAAGAGTGGAGAAAAGGGTCATAATCATGTTGTTAGCTTTGGAAAAAAATCTATCAAACTAACATGTCTACCTTCATGGAATCCCTTTGAAATATTGCTCTTGATTTGACCTAAACTGTATTTGACCTCTATTTGTAGCCTCCTAGATTTAAATTTTAATATTGACCATCCATCTTAATTTGGGCTCCCAAATTATGTCATCTATCCATTCTTCATTTATTCTTAGGATTTTATTGTTAGCTTCATTTTCCCCTATGCTTACACCATGTGGTGGTCCCACATTCAACTTGATCTCAGTTGACCATTTGACCTTACGTACAACATTGATCTTATTTACACAACTCAATGCATGTTGTTGATCTTTATTAGTAATATCAAATTCACATCGTAGATCTTCCTATTCACCATGATCATGACACTTGGTTCATTTTCATTAAATCTTAATATCTTCCAACTTGTTGACCTTGATCATATCATTGCATCTTTGTTACATGACTTAATGTGCACTATTGATCTAACTGAACCCACTAAATTTGTCAAATTATTTCTTGCCATTAGATATTTGATCTAATACCCAAGATATTGGCATTTCTTAGCCTTTCATTCATTCCTAGTATCTTCTGATTTGTTAACCTCCACTCATCATTGATTTGCTTCAGTACTATTGAACGTGCACCACTAGATATTTTTGACCCATTGACACTATCCTCACCTACATTCCAGTATAATTTATCTAAGATTATTTTATCTTGACACTTTTTAGATCCAAATTTAACCTTAGAACATTTAAATTTAAATATCTATTTGTCACACCTTTAACTTGATATCCCATGCACGTCCTACTCTGCTAATTGATCTTTGAATGCTTATAACTTGAGACAGACAACTTATCAAGTCATGGAATTTGTAGATAATGTTAAAGGAATGAATAAACACATGTCTATAAAATCCTCTAGCCTAAGAGGATTTCTAAGCATACCTATAAAATTCACATTCAAGTTGACTAGTTTATTTTTACATGATGTGTGATGATGGTCTAGATCTTTTATGCTTATGCAAGTCACCCATTTAATCTTTTAAATATTTTAAGAACCTTTAATACTTTATAAAATCCTACTCCATGTACCATGAATGTCATAAACATCATGGAAACCTATTAGATCCTTTCTCTTTTAACCTTAGACCTATTTCTAAGTCATTTGATCATTCACCTAAATATGATAGCTGCTCAGCTGATCTATCCAAGTAGAAGCTTGGTATGTGGGCCAAAATTGGCCAAAATTTCATTTAAAATATATTTATGTTTTTATAAATGAAACCTTTCTAGGGTTTGTTTGACTATAGGTGACCTGAGAGCTCAAAAATGGAAAAATATCAAATTTTAATGGTTGTCAAAGCTTATTTATTTTTTAGATTAAGACCTATATATAATCCCATTGATTATATGTATACTCTTCAGACTATATAATCCCAAAATTCATATAAAACCTTCTTTTTTTAGACTATGTCACTCAATACAGTGTTTTTAGATCTCTATAGATCTTGAACCATTATAAAAACATAGAAAGATAAAATAATGTTATTTAACATATAATTACACATTAAAAAGTTTAAGAGTGCATCATAAACTCATGTCAAAGTGCTCTTTATTCATATAACTTCAAGAACTGACACATAGGCCCTAAAGGCTTCTCACACACACCAATAACAACCTCCAAAATCTTACAACTTAAGACTTTATCATTTATTCATTAATTTTCTTGGATCCTTATCTCATGATTTAAAATTTATCAAGTTTTTAATATATGTATAACATTATTTCCTTCTTATTTCATCATCCAAATTTCTCTCAACAAACTTGAAAATCATCCTAACATGATTAATTTGGTCATTTTCCTTTGTATAAACCTTGAATGTGTTTTAGGTAGGTTAAGACTCATTTGAAGGTTGAAAAACCATTAAAACATGTATTTTGACCTTAAGATCCCTTAAAAATAATATATCCCTTTTCCATGCACCAAAAGGGTGATAATCCCATTAAGACTTTACAAAAAAAATTCAAAAATTTGAATTTTTTGCTTTTAACAAGAAAACTAAAAGCTCCTCTAAGCGAACTAAAACTGACCAATGAAGCCTAGAAAAATCTTATTATTGATCAATAATGACCTCTTAAACCTCTTAAGACCCAAAAAAATACAATTAAGCTAGTTATTTACATGAACCTATAGTTACTCTTGAATTATTAGAAATCCTACACCTCATTGTTGGCATCTTCTAGTACATTGTATTCATGGCTAGGGAATTCCAATATCTCTAGTTCATGGTAGTGATCAAGGATCTTGGATAATTATGGGTCTCAATCTAATTGGTAGCCTTGCGGTGGTTTTGGACTACCACATACTCTTTTATCTCTTTTTGAAAGATGTTAAATGCACTATATAATTCAATGTAATCGAGTTTACCATGTTGGGCTATATTGTGCACACGACACCAATTAGGCAAGGCCAAATCATAGATGTTTATATTAGGGGAGCTTATTGGGTGAGGGATTTGGTTGGTTTTTAGAGTGGATATGGAGAAAGGTTGTACCTATAGTAGGTTAAGAAAAAAATTTAACTCTCACCATCATTATTTCTAACCTATCTCTGGAGGCCTAAGAAGTTATTGTCGAGCTTCTATACCATGTACTATATATCATCCAAATTATTCTTGGTGGAACCTTGGGGAAAATTTTGGATATTATTTATAGTGGGGACCAATATTGGATTATGATATTGAGGTGTTGATTTATTATTAATCAGGCTAAAGAATCCTATGGTCTGATTAGGAACAATGTGTCTCAAAGGAAGTTGGTTAGTCAATGGCATAGGATATGACATGGGTACATTATGGATAGTTGTAAATAGGGGGTTTAAATTAGGCATACATGGAATTAGATTAAAGATGGCTAACATACCTTGAGGATTTAGTTGTCTATCTACTTTGATGGCCTTAACATAAGTTAGAGGTAAGTCGACCACTAAAGAGTCTTTGCATAGAAACATAGCAGTCCAAGGATATAGTGCATTCTTGTACATTTAAAGGGTTATCTAGGCACCTAGTTTATACAAAAAAAATTGATTTAGATATACCTATTCTAAAACCTAGTCATTAAAATTTCTTATGGGCTCATTGGGTTTCATTTTGATGTAGGTGAAATCTTGGTATACCACACTTAGATTGATGACTTACCTAAATAGGGTGAGGAACATGTTACTAAATTGGTCCAAAATTATGATAAAGCCTTTAATAATTTTCAAGAACCAATCATATACCACATCTATTTGAGTGAATACGAAAATACGATAGGTAATTCCCTCATGTTTGACATTCAAAATCCTAAGAATAGTTTTGTATGAGGTAACATGTTCATCAATGGCCACACGTGGTGTAAATCTTGGGAGGTATCTTTATGGGTTCCTAGTTAAATAATGGAAAACTCTAAGAATGTTGATATGAGACCTAGATAGACACACTAGAGGTACAGCCATAGGTGGAGGTATATTAAGGATAAACTAATAGGATGAGATAGTAGGTGTAACCATAAGTCTTGGTCTCCCTATAAAAATTTTACCATTCTTATGAAATTAAAATGGGGATATTATTGGTTATGTAGGACTAGCTCAAGATCTAGTGATCTACAAAGTAGGCTCTAGTTTACTCTTAGCTAGGATAATAACTTACAACATTATTAGATAGTGAGAATGGGTGCCCTTATTCTAGAACCAACTATTGTTTTGGCTAAGATCTCATTCCTAACTATACCTATTGGATTAGATGCATTAAGTGAGGCTGGTAAAAATTAGGGGACTTGCATCCTTTCATTTTAGGATTATATATGATACAATATAGGGCATTATCTACATGTATGGGGCTCCATTAAATATATTTCTTAGAATAGATATCCAAGAGATGTAATGCTACCACTATATATCCAATACCAATTTTTTCATCGAATCACATAACTTATATAATTTTAAACAAAACCAATTATAACATATTAAACTTTAGAGCTCTAATTTTATTTAGCTCACTATTTATAAATAACAGTAAAGATCACTTGTTCACAAATAAACATAAAAAGATAAGGAGGTTAAGGTAGAAAGAAACTATTATAATTGAAGAGGTAATACAAATGCTTCTATGACCAAAAAGTGCCTAGCTACACTTACATAAATGTATGCTATGTTTCATGATGGATTGGACTTTAGTCACACAAGGAGAGAGTCTAAGGAGTAAGGGAAAATGATTAATTTAAGACTCTTTTAATGAATGAAATTTAAATGGGTCTATAGCTAATTACGAACATATCCTTACAAACTTAAAATGAATTGAAAGGAATTGAATAACCTAACTAAACTAACATAAACACATCCTAGTTAATGCATAAACTCTATAGAAAATAAAAAATTATAGTCTTATAGATTATTTTTAATCCTTTATAGTATAAATAAAGTGGAAGACCTTCAAGGAAACTACATGCATTTACATAAAAAATATATTTTTCATTATTTTGACAACATTTGTTTACACATAGAGTTGGCCCTTATAACATACTAGGTAATAATATATATAGAAGGGAGATATGGATCTTTCCTCTAAGAGGCATGAGATACCACTCTTGGACATCATAAACTGAAATGATAAAGAAAAATTATGTTAGAATATTCCTCATTCTATAATAAATAAGATGAAAGAGAATTCCATAGGCCACTAAGGAGCACCAAGGAGAGATCTAAAGTGGGCTACATCATAATGATTATGGTAGGATTCATTGAGTTTCCATTGATTAGTTAATGAGGTATAACCTCTACAAGTCCAAAAAAAATCATGGAAGTTTGTATTCACTAGAGCTATTATGTGCATGAAGTGTGGGAATCACATGCCTATTTTACCTCTGTGGTGCTATCAACAACTAAGGGATTAGCCATATGTCAATGTCTTTGACTACTTAGTCATTTTTAAAAAATGACAAGTGCATTGATATAATGCTTTTAGATCCCACCTTCACAACCTTCACTTATGTTCTAAAGTAAAAAAGAAGTGTCTAAGTCAAGGTTCTTTGGATTTGATACTTATCGATTTTCCAATTGATCAAGACCTATGTGGACTTTGCCTTTAGACTGTGGACCAAATTTTTTTTGGATGGAAGGACATTTAAAAAATTATAGATATATTCTTATAGTTATTATTGACCAAATTTGGTTTTTAGGTCAAATTGGGACACCCCTAAGTAAAAAAATTGAATTTTAGGTGTTTTATAGGCTTAATACATATGTTAAAATGTGTTTTATAAGTTAATTAATGTCTCTTAATGTTTTACTAGCCTTAGTCATTAATTATTTTAGTATCTTTAGTCATTTTGGGTCATTTTGAGGTCAAAAAGATGCATTTAATGACTTGTATAGATTTATTGGGAAGTGTGAACATTAAAAAATAGGATTTAACAACCCATGTGTCTTAATAGGACTCAATTATCTAAAACCAACTGAAAAGTGGCATGTTCCTTAGAAAAAGGGTAGTTTTCTTGAGGAAAAGAAGAAGTTGGCACTTGTATGACTCATTAGAAAGTGTGACACATGGGAAAGGATCATGGTATGTATATTTATCTTTTCAAATCTTATTTCCACATTTTAAGTGCTATGAAAGTGCCATTTTTGGCTTAAAACAATCCTACTCCTTTTTTAGTCTTCTTGGTAAGCAGAAGTGACCTTCATTTTTGTGTTTTATATAGATAGCTCAAGAGGTTTCATCTCAAACACCTTGGGGAGGTTAAATTAAACTCATAGAACTTAATTTACATATAATTATTTTGAATAATTGTGTCTTTTGCTTCATAAACCATCCTTATAAAGTTGATTATGTTTTTCTGCTTATAAATCTATGTACCCTATAGGTTTTGCTCCATATTTGGTAATTCTATATGAACTAATTACTGATTTGGATTATAGAGGATTTTGAATTTATTATTCAATTATCCCCATGGTTTGTTTCATGTTTCAAGTTGATTTGATAGTCCAAATAACTCACTTTGTAGGAAGGTGTCACCATATGAGGTTTCAGTCATGATCTTGGTTTGTAGAGTGTTTGGTTCTTAGAGGAAGCTTAATAGGAATGTGATGTGATTTTGTCCGTATATTAATTCCATATTGATCATCCTCCCCTCATATTTAGTCTCCTAACACCATGTTTGGATCAATTTTTTAGTCATGATAAGTTCACAACCATTTCTTTGCTCAATTTCACTTGTTTCCATGTTGGAGCACATGTGGAGACTCTTTAGCATGTCCATAGAGGTGATTTGTAAGTATAATGATGTTTAATGTTGATATTTTTGTGAAAATATCAATTTACCATGAATCTAATCCCTTTGGTGCATGAATCATTTCAGGTTCATTGCTTACATACAATCCATCTCCACCTATAGGGGTCTCTCTTTGATAACATAATGATGGAGGAGGAGATTGAAAATTTTATCCAAAACTTTTAGAGTCTTATAAATGAATATTAAAACTTGGATAAGGTTTAAATTGAGCACAAGAGAAAATATCTTACTCACTACCTATTATCTTGCATCATTGCCTATACCTTTAAAAAATAGTCCGCTTGTAGGTACTAACAGAGAGTTAAAAAGCTAGTATGAGGTGTTGAAACATGAGTTAGAGATCTATTTGGGACCCAAATATGCTGAAGATACCTTATCATGCATTTTTGAAATGCTAAGTAGATAATCAAGAGGGAATTTTAGCTCTAAAAGAAGATGACTGAGTTTTAGGATTTAGTCCCTAAAAATGAAAAGTAGAGGTCTATAGGCATTCTGTGAATAGCATATGACATAGTTTCAAGAGATTTTTATGCACCCTAATGTGCTCATCTTGTATCCTTTATCATGGAGAGGGAATTTTAGAAGTTTGAAGGGAAAATGAATAGAGGAAGATAATTTTTAAGAGGCCTAAAGTTGACTACAAAACTACTAAACTCAGGCATTGATATCTATAGGACTTTGACCCAAAAGTGACCTTGTACTATAGGTCGACAATTCTAGATCATGCCAAATTTTGATATTGGTTCCAAGTATATTTCATGACCTAATTATCTCAATATATGGATTATATTCTATGTTTTAGGTCCCCATGTTCACCTGTAGGTGCCTATTTCTTGAGCATGCACCTACAACTAAGCTTAATGCATAAAACACAAACTTATGAGACTAAGAAGGAAAAGAGACATAAAGCCATGTTATAGAGAAAATTATTGACTATGAAACCTGGTGGAATGAAAAATATAATCATAATAGAGATAATAATGAAATTCCAAGGCCTTACTCTCACATAAATAAAAGGAGACAATCCATACAAGTAATCCCAACATGCACCTATAGCTGATAGTGATTTAAGTGATGACTTGTATAGGTTTTGGCATGATAAAGTCAAGATATATATGATTTAAAATACCTTATACGACCCAAATATTATTTAGGACCTATTCTAAGAGAGATGAACACCTACAAGATCTTGTTATCCAAACACAATTGATTGTGTTTAACTGTTGCAGACAGTAAGCAAGTTTGGTGGTTTTAAGTATAGGAAGTGTATAAAGGTAAGTCAAAAGGTTCATGAAAATTTAAAAGGATATAATTAGTTTCTAAATATTCATATAATTATTTTTTTAAATCTATAGATACACAAAAACCTACATGGAATAACCCCAAGGTAAAAGAAGACATAGTTAGGGTTTGGCACACAGTCTTGACTGTAAGAGCATTGATATCGTATATAAAACTGAAAACATGATTATGAAACATATAATAATTATTTTTTAAGATATTAATAACAAATTTTCATTATATTTAGGGTCAAATTATGCATTAATACCTACAAGGAATGATTTTTTCAATTAGGAAACATAGTCATGATAGAGCACATGCTTAAGAATTTAAGAGTATGAGGGGTCCATGAGAGGTAAAAGTGGGGAATAAATACTAGTACACATCCATAATTAAAATTAAAACCTATGTAGGCTCATTTAAGTACAAATAAAGGAAATTGAGGGTCTTTAATAAGAGAAACATAGTCCACATACTAAAAACCCTATACATTATATCTCCTTTTAGTTTGTCTTTATTTTTTATGAATTCTGAGGGACTTGTTGACATGATCCAAAGATGATTATTGGTGTATAAAATAAAAATAACTTG
The DNA here is from genome assembly GCA_037957365.1 of Torreya grandis. Classification (NCBI taxonomy): domain Eukaryota; kingdom Viridiplantae; phylum Streptophyta; class Pinopsida; order Cupressales; family Taxaceae; genus Torreya; species Torreya grandis. The sequence continues at coordinate 289,567 of JARHVA010005473.1, read as the reverse complement.
GGTAATATCATAAAATAATTATTTTTCCTATAAAAATAAGGTAAGTGTCCTCTATTTTATCTCAAATAGAGGGTGCTTCCCAAGGTGCATACATTTGTAGTCTTGAAGAATAGAGGTGAAAAGAGATCCAAGGAGATGATGGAAATTTTTTTAAGGTTTTAAAATATATATTACACCTATTAAAATCATATAAACCTATCAATAAATTTTAAACTAAATAGGGTGCTCCATACTCTTAAGGTTACAGTCAAGACTATGAAGAATGGTGAAGCCTAGTGCTAGATAAGGGTGTCATCTTCACTTATAGTATTTGATATGATTATATCATATTATATAATTATTATGGGATCATTTTATAATTTAAAAATCTATTTGGAGGCAAGTAATACCATAAAAGGTCATTTTGAGTTCTAAGGTGCAGTTAAATTACTAGGCTTGGTGAAGCCTAAATTTCAAATGAGAGGCCATTTGCATTTATAACATGAGTTATGCATTAAAACATATTAAAAAATGTTTATGAGGTCAAATAAGATGTGTTCAAGCTTTTAAGATGCAAGGAAAACTTGAAAAGGTCACTTTTGGCTCAAAAACCAACTTAAGTACATAGGAAATAGAGGAAAGAGCTCAATAGGAGAAGTTTGAGAGCTCACATCTTTTTTGATGATTTACATGGAAACCAAAGAAGTTAAATGATGTTGATTAGGTTATTTAACTATGAATTTGTTTAATTATTTTGAGAATTGGATGTCAGACCTTTATGAACAAACCTTAAGAGTCAAAACTATAAAAAAACCCTTGTAAATCCTAATTAAGGACTAGTTTGCAGAAATAGAGTTAGAAAATTGATGGCATAGTTTGAACATGAAACTTATTGTAAATTTTAGAGGAATCAATTAGGATCCCTCCCATTCTTTTTGGATGTATGGACTTGTACTAACAAGGTCTAAAATAAGTTATTTTTGACCATTTTTTTGTGTTTTATAGGTTATAGAAGGACTCAAAGGATGAAACCAAATTTAGGAGTAATATTTAGACTTATGATAACTTTCCATGTTCATTTAATGCCTTAAAAATGATTATAAGTGTGCAAAAATAGCCTTCATCTCAACCAGTCAAAACTGGCCTAGTGGACAAGTTAGTGAGAAGGGTGGAGATATTAAAGTTAGGTGATTTTAAAGCATTCATAATGCTTATAAGAATATGGAATGTATTTATATTTTTCATCCACTCCCTCCAATGGATTTTCATGAAAAATTGAATCTAATTTTGAGGCCAAGTGTATAGGGTGCATGGAGGAAGAGTTTTCTAGACTAAAAATGATGATAGTTCCTTTTTAGATGATTCTAGAGGACAAATACTATAACCCTTTCATGGAGATGCATGCCTAAAACCACTACCATTCACTCCAATTAGTATTACTATTCCTAGTCAGTTATGAGGTGTTCAAGGTGCTCAAATCATGAAGGTAATTTTCATAAGCTAGTTAAGAGGATTTTATACCACTTTGCAAGAGTTTGATGACTTAGATGGACACTTGGGATTCTTGACCTTGCATGGTTCATCTCATATCATATTATCATAAAAAACTAACTATTTATCTTACCTTAATAAGTGTCCTTGTGACCCTTGAACTTCTCTCTTTTCCTCTCTCTCTCAAGTTCGATAAGAACTAGCCTTTTTGGCATTGTAACTTATTCTCCTCTTGAGTATGGAAAATCCCTAGTCAACTACATATAATTTGATCAATAATACTACTAATTTTTACCTATTAATGACTATTTATAAGTGTTTTTTTCTTGAATTATGGATCTTTCTTAGTGAAGACTATGAATTCCTTAACATGTTTCATTTTCTTACCCTATTTGCAGTTAGAAATCTTCTTCTTATAGGGCATGTGAGGTGTTTTATGAAATTACAAGGATCAAGTGATTTATTATTTTCATTAGTTCAATTAAATTCCTCTTGTCTAGTCCTCTTATATTTGCACATTCATCCATAACCTCACAATGTAACATTGAAGTAAGTAGATGAAGATTGGAGAAGTGTATGTTTAGTTTGTCTCTTGATTTCATGTGTAACATGTTTCTAGTTGAAAGTCATCATCTATTTTAGTGTATCACCTCCATTAGGTTAGTTTTGTTTCAAGTATCTCTCTCCATTTTCACCCAAAGTCAAAGTGGTACATCAAGGGAGCTAGCCCTATCTAAAGATTGACCTCATCCTTAGGTTACCCATAAGCCAAGTGGTGTTTCCATTGTGAAACTTGGATGAGGAGAGATTTTCCATCTCCTCAATGGGTAAAAATCCAAGGGACAACAATTATCTTGGGACCAATCTTCATGTCTTTAATCTACCTTGTCCCATGTATGCTTTATTCATAGTGTAACACTTGGCTTGTCCTCGTTCTTCCACTAGGAATCAAATTCTTTTACTATGTCATTGAAATTTTGATCATGATTTAGTGAGATATAGATATGTGGTATAATCCCAATTATCTACTTAGTAATTAATATTTAGAGCATGCACAATGGGACTTTAGTCTTGGATAAATAATATGTCAACATGTGGTATAATCCCATTAATCTAGGGGATTTAGGGCTTAATATTATTTTTTTATATGTCTAAAAGATGGAAGTTAGTAGGATGATACCATGTGGATGACCCTCACTTTCCTAGATGATCTCTTATATTTTGAATATGTGTCTTTGCTTGTAGGCTCTATATGAGTAGGATCATACCACATGGAATTATCTCACTTTTTTGGGTGCCTGAGACTTGGAGGGTTCACTATTTTACTTAAGAGGAATTATATGGAGACACATGGAATGATATTAGAGCTTAGGTCTCATGGAGTCCTTGCCTTAGCTTTTTGAGTCGATAGAAGTGAGTAAATTATATGAGGACACATGACACAACCTAATTATTTAGTTGCTTAGGTAAAAAAGAACTAAAACCAATGCATCATAATCAACAAATGAGTGAGATGAATATAGGTGTCTCAAATCCTATGAACCTAAATAATTTTCAAAGAAAAATATGGTCATTTTGAAAATTCTTCATGAAGAAGTTGGGTGCCAATACATAGAACAATCTTAGAGCTCTAGGTCTCACAAAATCCTTGCCTTGTTTTTTTGAATTGATATAAGTGAGTAAATAGGATGAGTACATGTGTCAAAACCCTAGTTGCTTGGGTGATTAGGCAAAAATGACCTAGAACCATTGCCTCATAAACCATAAAAATTTGAGATGAAGACACATGTCTCAATATCCTGAACCCAAATACTTGGAAAAGAAAAAGACTTAGTTATTTTGAAAGTCATTTGTGAGGAATTTATGTGTTTACATATGGAAAAATATCAAATATTGAGGTCTAATCATAGAGTTTGATCTATATGGATCTAGTCAATCTTAAATTTGATAGTTGCTTCAAATGCAAAAGAGATGTGTGAAGAAGGTTTGTGCAAAAAAATCTAGTAAAATGACTAAGTATGAAAATTCATTCATACTATAGGGGGTATTTTTGAGATATATCAAGTAATTTTTTCCAATATTTCTATATGAATCTAAAATAATCTTGAGAAGAACAAATAATCTTGGGTAAAAATCAAGTTACCCCAATTGGTAAAGCTAAAATTTTAATTTGATGAACACCATCTCACTAAAATAAAAACAAATGCATAAAATAAATTCAATTAATGTGTCCATTTCAAAATTTGTACTCATTTATTAATAAAATTACTAGATCAACTATGGGAACACCCAGTCAGTTTAAAATTAGATCGAGACTTAATTTTGAATAATAAACTCAAACTTAAGATAATGACTTCTAGCTTAAATTACTTAGACCAATTAATTTCAAAACAAGACCTAAACATGGAATTTAATCTCAAAGAGGTTCCTCATTTTAAAATTTTAAAATGGGGTGTGTTGGTTATAACATTTATATAGTTAGAATTTGGTGAATGTGAGGCTTGCATGTACCCTTTTCACTCATTCTAATGACAAGAGGAAATATATTTAGTTTAGTATGGTATGGTAAATTTTAAATTTTGAAATGGATGAATAGGATAATGATTTATAAATATAATTTATGGTTTAAATTACTTAGATTTAGTAATTATGGTTATTTGATTTACATCATCACTTGTATTATGGTATAGTTAAAGTTTTTACAGTTGAGTGTGGGTTCCCCATCTCATAAGATATATTTATAGGCCTATATTATAAAAAATATTCATTATTATGTCTTATAAGTTATTTTTAACTTATTTAAAGTTTGAATATAAGTTAAACTTATGAACTTGTTATTTAAAGTTAAGTTATAAAACAATTCACTTTATCAAAATTCATTAACTTTAATAAATAGTTAACTAAAATTTAGTTATTGTTTGAGACATAAGTATTTTTAAGATAAATATTTTAAAGGAGACTTGAAGGAAATTTCAAAGGGAGAAACATATATAGGTATAATAGATCTTTTATTACAAGATTCATACTACATTTTTTTCCATGATATATTTCTATGATAGAATTCACTTGTAGGAAGACCAAACAACATATACTTTGATGGTGAAGTAAACCACATGATTCACATAGGTATATCCATGTTTATTACTTAATTAATAAAATGATTATATGAGATTGATCAAGATATTAATTTATTTGATGTTTTTAGAATCATGTAGTTGTATGTGCATAATATATTTGTAATTTTCTTGAATAATGATGAATACTTTGCATTTCTTATGATAGATTATTGGGTTATCTCTATGCTATGAATATTACTATGAGATTTAATTTAATTAGTCATGCAACATGTAGTTTATAAATAAAGTTTATATTTCCTATTTGCATCTTGAGTTGATTATATTTTTATCTTTATCTTTATTTATCTATTTTGCTCATTAGTTAGTTTGTTACCATTATCTTTTATTACATTTTATTTTGCTAAAACTCTTTCTTAGTGTAGTGTTTTTCATAAGTTAGTTTGGTATCATTATATTTTATTATATTTGGTATAGTTTTTAGTAGTTATTGTTTAGTGTTAATATATTTAGTTTTTTTTTTGTCTCTTTTCTAATTTTAGTTTATTTAGCTTTTTTGATTTTAGATGTGTTTACCATGTAAAATAACTAATGTTACTTGTTGTTAGTTTTTCTTGTTTTGGTTTTCATGTTTGTCTGGTCTTTCTTTCTTTTGGTTTCTTTCATTTATTTTCCTTTCATTTAGTGTAGTGCTAGAGAGACTTTATAAAATATATATTTATTGAGATAATATATAATACAAATTAGGACATTCTTTCCTTTAAGATATTTCCTTGTCAATAGACTTTAATCCATTGGATATGATAGATAATAGTTATTAAAATGATTAAATATTGATTAAGTATATGGGAAGAAGTAGTAACATAATTGGAAAATTGAGCTAAATATTTGATAATTTTTTTGAAATGGTTATAAGTTTGATTGTGATTTATCATTGAACTTATGATATCCCAAAACTTAAAATACCATTTAGTATGCATTAATACTAGTTTTTGGCCCATATGTCCCTATGATTAAAGTAATAAAATTCCATATTAAAATTCATGATAGGAAAATGTGTTGATTTCATTAACATAACAATTTCCATCATCAACATGATGGAAGGATGAAGATTTTGGATTATAGTCTAGCTCACTTATTACTTATCATATACAATTTGAAATGGACTAGATTTTTGAGTTGGTTGTAAGTTGTTTTATAACCCTAAATTTTAATTAAAACCCAATCATCCCAATATTTACATCCTAAATCACAAATCTTAGTCAAGGTCATGCTAATTTTTCTATTAGAATCTTCCATTGTCCTATTTTATTGGGAATGGAATGGGATAGTTTTTTGGTGTGCCACCATGAACTATGTTAAATGTAGATACTAAAATATGATCTTTGATACTTGATGATGATAATAATATTAACACACATTTACCATGCATGACTTGAGCACTCAAACAAGGTCCTAGTTCACTATTATCTCACACTTGCATGTTATCTTATGAGAAATCCCTTACATTATACTATTGCACACATACATTAACCTCACTATTTATTTCATACCAATTAAATATATTACATATGCATATCTAAAATCTTAGTTATGTCCACCTGTACATAGGTCAGTTCTGCTAGATTTAGTTAGTATCACCAATCAATACTAACATGATCTAGTTGGTATCAACCTGCTCCAAACAACATATAGTTTATAAAATCAAACCCATCCTTATGGTTGGCCTATAAGATTACATGTTTATGGCATGTTAAATTATTAAACTTTATCCATATAAAAAAAATAAGGTCTCATTCAAATGGGATTGGACACTTATCTATTATACATCTATACAATATTTCACATTGAGAAAGTATGCCATATTCTTTTCAATTTATCAACCTATTACTAGGATTAGCCACAAGATAAGTTTATATCACACTAAATCAAAATCAAAGAAAAATTTATCAAGTATCATATACACATCATTAGATGCATACATATATCAAAGGAACACAATTTTATAATCAAACTATGTGGGATAACTACTTGTGGCTTGAATTCCATCCTTGGAGTATTGCATATGTAGGTAGTGGTTAATAATCAAATGGGAGTGATTAATATCAACTCAACCCATTACACTTTCACCCATTTTATAGGTATTTATTCATCATAATCACACTTAGGGTTTCAAGGTGAAGAAAAATGATTTTTGGAGTTACATGCATCATTAGGGGTTTAGATCATAAAAACTAAGAAAATAAAGGTAGTTTTAGGTGAATATATAATCACTATGCCTTAATTACATGTAGATCAGTAATGAACAATAGGTTAATATTTATTGATGATACTGACCCATCCTATAGAATCAACCTAATGTAAAAAAAAAAAAAAACACTTTTAGAATCAAATAGATCACATGTCTGCTTATCCCTAATTTTCACTTCTAGAATCTAGTCAAAGATAGATAGTCAACCATAAAAGTTAAGTATCTTGATCTCCTCAATAATTTATATTGTTATCATATACCACTTGTTAAATAAAAAAATCAATCTCATTATTTTATGTTCAAGATGTATGTTTGAGTTCCATATTTTAATATATGAATTAAATGTAAAATTTATGTCTTAATTAGATTAATCTCACCCATTTTGGAGTGTATCATATTCACACTTGATGTGAATTTAACGCTAGATAAATGTGCTACCAATGTGTAATTTTTTATGTGCACATAGTTATTAAATGCATAATTAATATGGTAGCTTTTTCCTATGTGTATGAAGGGTTAGGTGTAACTTAGGGAATGATTTAACCTTTTAATCCACCAATAATAATATCTCACTCACATCTTACTTTTCATATATAAGAATATTTTGTATTTTTTTGTAATGTAAGGAAACTTAGAGTCATCTCCTAAGCTAGTGGATATTTAATATTTTATAAAGTCCTGCTATACTACAACTATTTCTAGTTGCACACATACATTGTATATTACATAAATAATATAGCATGTCTTTACTATTGAATCTCTCTCTTGTTTGAATAATTTATGTTGATGGTGTTTATGTTAAATATACATGAGATATGTTATAATTAAAAATATGTTATTATAGCCATTTTTAGGGGCAGTCACAAGCTAGGTCTACAACACTCTAAATCTAATTCAAAAAATTCATTATCAAATATCAAAGCCACATAATTAATTTCATACATGTAGCAAAGGAACACAATTTCACAATCACACTAGGTGAAAAAAATACACATGGATTGAATTCCCTTAGATTATTGGATAAATAGTTAGTCATTAGATGGAGTTGATTAGGGTCAATTAAACCCATTAAAAATCCCCCATTTTTCAATTTTATAACCCTCATAAGCAAACCTAGAGTTTCAAGGCAAAGGATAATGATTTTTGGAGATGCAAACATCATTAGGGTTTGGGATCACAAACATAGAGAAAGTATGTGAATGTATAATCATTGTATCCTATTTCAACATAGGTTAGTACTAACTAACATGTTAGTATTAACTAAATATACTAATTTGATCCTATGTAACTATCCCAACAAAGAAAGTGAATCAACTTCAAAATTTAATGAACCACAAGCTTGATTATCCCTCATTTTCACTTCCTAATTATAATCATAATCAGATAGTAAATGTCAAAATCTAAGTATCTTTATCTCCTTAGTGATTTACGTATTTAGCATATACCACTTTTCAAATTAGAAGAATCAATCTCAATCTTTTATATTCAGATGTATGATTTAATGCCACATCTTAATATCTAGATTACATTTTGATGTTCTATATTATTTAGATTAATCTCACCCTTTAATAAAAATTAGAGTAAAACATATTAATTAACTCTACACATATCAAACAATGTAGAGCCCTATTTTTCCCTTAGAGTTTCATATTTTAGCCTTAGGGTTTTATTTTTAGACCTAAATTCTGATTATTTTATAATAATATAGATTAATCATGACCATGTTGAATGAACATTATTGATTAACAAAAGTAATGAAGTTGTTATTTTCATATTTTTTTACATGGATAATTTATCATATTTGGATCAATTATGTAATTAAATGGCTAATAAGGATCAAATCTAAATTTACTAATAAGGATAAAGTTACCAATGAAAAATCCCATGTCTTCCTCCAATTCTATTGTTGTAATATCCAATCTAAGATGAATTTTGTTACTACTTTATGATAAAGGGATTGTATGAATTAGGATAATTTTGGATGCAAAGACTTCATGTAATTTCTTGCATAATACATCGATCCATAAAATACATATTATGAAATAAAGTAATCACAATTATAGGTCTATAATATGAGTATAATTTATAGTCAATAATATATCCTTATCCACCCCCACCACCATTACAATTGGTTGATACACATATTCAAGTTCATTATTTAGAGATAGATGCAACACATATTCCATATGAAATGAGCTAGGATTGACATGCACCTATCATATCTAAAAATACAAACTCAAATAAGGTAAATCAAAGATAGCCCATTGATACTTAATGCATAAGGATATGACAAAATCGATTTAAAAACCTAGAAATGGGAGAACTTACAATATAATATCAAGAGAAAGGGTTCCAATGTCTCTAGGAAATCAACACCATGAAATAACTCTAACTAGGTATCTATTTTGTAAGTATTCTATTATTTTAATAAATTGACGTAAGTAATGCGAACAATTAGAAACATATAAAAATTGGAAATGAACCATGGTAGGCAAATGGGGGTGTAGGTTGCATAAGGTGGATAAGTGGAAAGTTTAAACAGTCTTATAGCCACACTAAATATAAGTATAGGTAAATTTTAAACAAGGAGATAAAAACTAATTAACTAATAAATTATACAACTTTTATCTATCAAATGAAATATCTAGGGTTAAAATATACTTACCTTGAATAAGACCTGTCAAGCCTCAATTTCCTTCATAGCCAATGGTGGTTTTCAAAAGATTATTTTGGTTGTAAGGATCCCAAATGTTGAATCAAGCTCTAGGATAAAAGGACTCCTCCTATTGCAACCAAAAATCCACAAGGCAAGCTTTCCTTCAAGACAAGATCTAAGGAATAACTCCTCCAAATATAGACTTAAGGTATAAGTATGAGCAATAATAATGAAAAAATGAATGTTACTCTCCATTTGAATGAAATGATAACTTGTATTTATAGTGGTAAATGATAAAAACCCCTCTCAATTACTAATACAATGCCATCAACCAACTAGATTTAGTTTTAAATGGGTCGACTAACCTTGAACTAGGATAGCTAGGTTGATTTAGTCTAATCAATTTAGTTGTGAAGGAACAAATGATGGATAAGAATACATTAAATGAGTTGATAGATTAAAATATTATAGGTCTTGATATCATTAGAGGATTCTAAAAATAATTAATTATATTAAGGGATCAAATTATAAGGAATCTATAACATATATAGTACTAATATATAGGCAACATTATCTCTCACAAAGTACCAACAACCTGCTAATGTCTTTCTAGGTTCATCATTTAAAGCATACACATAGGTATATTAAAAATTGATATGTTGGTACAAGAGATAAAGTTTCAATAAATGATAAAGTTTAAAAATATGATTTTTATATATATTCCCCACCTAAAGCTTATCACATGTCACCATAGTGTTATATGGTATGGTGCTTTGGAAAACAACATGATAATTGAGCTATCTAAATACAAAAAAAAAAAAAAAAAACACATGAAATTTTATAAACTATAAATATGTACCTTCACTTACCTTGTTACTTTTAAAAATAAGCTACATGTTAAAAAGATGATGAGAGGTGCCTAGTGTGCAGAGCAAAAACCAGACTTGAAAATAAGACAAAATTTGCAAATTTTGTAAAAATATTCTATTACCACTAAAATATTATCTATGTTGATAGGATTATAAAGCTTCTTTTGGTTTATGAAAAGGACTTACAGAAACAAATATTTAAGAAAAATAAGAAATATATCAATAAATTATTGAAGTCTATTTTTTTGAAAAGATTACTATTAAAGGGTAAATAACTATTCATTTGATCATTTTCTATTTCTAGAAACCAAAACTTTGTGTTTAAATTTATAAAATTTATATATAATGACTTGCGTGTGAGGATGTGGATAAATTTGTGGACATATTACTACTATGACTAATGTGGTACAAGTATAGGTGTATTAATTGCTAATTTTTGGTATTTTTGGACTAAAATGAATTAGATTAAAAAAATTAGGTGTCAGGGAAAAGCTATGTAGTGAAATTTGGCTGAATAAGCTTAGGCTTAGAGTGAAAAATAAGATGGGTAATGGGTAGGTGAAAAAAATTAAAAATTTAGGTCAAGGACATTTATTATGGCCTAGTGAAAATTCATCATGTAGTTTAAATGGTATCATCTAGGTCGATATAGTATTAAAATAATGATAATTAAAGTTGGTTAATGCCATCTAAAGTGGCCTATGAAATTAATCCATTTATAGACAATGACATAAAACATGAATAATTTATTAGGGAAATCATGATGCAATCAATGGCATATGTCATGGATGATGATGTTAGAAGATAGCTTGGTCAGTGTAGTTTAACATGTGGTTGATGGCATATGAAAGATTTTATGGAAAAGCCATGTTGTATAGATAAGATGATATAATAGAGGTAAAAGATAGATATTGTAGACCAAGGAAAATATAGTGCAAATTTATAGATGGCAAATGTAGTAATGTACATGGATGATGTAGTCTAAAAATGAGATGGCCAATGTAGTAATGTACATGGTCGATGAATTGGTTAATTTGAAATAGATGTTAATGTTACTATTTTTAATTTAGTTTTTAGATAGAGACATGATTTGTGTTCTATTGTTTATAAATTTGTATAAGTGTTAGATATTATGGATATTACTAGATACAATATGTATTCTAGAACTATTGGAGAGGTTGTCTATGATAGATTGAGCTTAGCTAATTATCCTTAAATTTGGTTGGATCATTGAGATACACTAGATTCTTTTAAGTGTAGAGTTAGTTTTCATATTATTAGGAGCATGGGAGAGATTTACTAACACATTTTGGTGGGTAGTGGATGGGGATATTATATGCAAAGGGAAAGATAATTGATTTATTAATCAATCCTAGATTAGAGAAGATAAATCCTACTTACACTTTTGATTGTTGATACATTAGATATTCAAGGTCATGACCAACATGGACATGCTAGACCTAGCCAAGGGATATCTTACCATAATAAAATCACTAGGGTGAGTTCAAAATCCTCTAGTCAAGCAAAACTATGTAATAACCCTAACTAGGTCCTATGTTTTCATATTCACAAAGTAAATGACAAGTAAATTAAAGTCTAATCTAGTACTCACTAAAGCTTGTAGCAAAAAGTGGGGATAATAAACATAAAAATTAAACATGCATAGAAGATCTATACTCACATAAATTTATAGGAAATCTTAATGCATGGGAGAGAACTAAAAATGTTAATCTATCTACTCTTACCAAGGAGGAACAAAGTTAAGAATACTTACCTTTGAAGATGAACCCATCGAGCCTCAATCTCTCTTTTGGCCAAGGTGATTCACAAGAGGTTATTGTGATATGTAAGGATAATAAAGATAAGTTAGATCTAGAATATAAAATCTATCTATGTATCCAAAAGACTTCTCAACAAATCAAGATATGTATATCCAAATAAAGTATTGAAACCTTAAGTAATGTTCCTCAACTAGAATGGTAGATAATTAAATTGCATAATATCTTCTTCTTCTTATTATTATTTTTCTTTTATTTCTAAATAACATAAATAGATGTATATATATATATATATATATATATATATATATATATATATATATATATATATAGATGAACCTAACCCTATAATATTTCAAAAGTTTATTTGATAGGGTTGGCCCAATTGATCATGTATCATTAATTGATAAAAATAAATTAGGTCTTGATCTAGGTCGGCCAAGGCTAACCTAGACCTGTAACATGATTTAAAAAAATAAAATATAGGTTTATCCAATTGACTATGTATTATAAACTATTAAACTCTTAGAATAAAGTTGGTTTGGGCTGACTTAGTCTTATAGATGGTAAAATAAGGTTTTTGGCTTAGGTAGGGGCTAAAAATAGGCAATATAAATATAAAATAAATAATTAAGTATAAGTTGACATTTAGATCTTAGTCTAGGTCAGCCAAGGATGACCTAGACCTGTAACATGTTTAAAAAAAATAAATATAGGGTTATCCTAATAAATTATATAATGTAAACTACTAAACTCTCAGAATAAAGTTAGCCTAGGCTGACTTAGTCTTGTAGATGGTAAAAGAAGGTTTTTGGCTTAGGTAGGGGCTAAAATCAAGCAATATAAATATAAAATAAATAGTTAAGTATACGTTGACATTTAGACATGGACATATAATTTCTTATACTTTAAGTTATATTTTATATTTATACTTTTAGGATGTTTGAGAGTGGTTTCAGACCTCTAGGAGATATAATGCAAATTATAGATTTTAGAAGGTCCTATTGGATTTTAGACTTAGCCATAGTTTAAGGTTCTAGGATTTTAGACTTAGCCATATTTTAGAATTTTAGGGAGTCATCATGTGAGTTAAATGGATAGACACTATAAATAATTTGGAATAATGGTAAGAATGATACAAAGCCACAAAAATCTTGCAAAGCACCAATGGTTTTCCCACCCCTTTCTTGGTGCACTCTTTAAGGTGCACTCTCAAAGATATTGAAGCTTGATAGGCTCTTGCAAGAGAGAAAGTCTTAGTAAGTGTTAAGGTTAATAAAAATATTATGTGTTTAAAAATACTATTGATGTGGTGACCACCTTAGATGACGTTAATGTTATATGAATTATCTATTATAGGCACATAAGTGGTGTTTAATACTGTAACTTCAAAAGATGAGAAGAGGGCCTTAGCTTTGTAGGATACATGATCATAGAGATATGATGAGTGAGGGTTACTCATTTTTTTGATGTTTATATTTCAACCATTATAGATATCCAAAAGTCTATTACTAGATTTGTGATAGTTCAAGTCACCTTTCACAAGTCATATGGGAGAGTTACTTTGTATTTCATAGACATGTGACTCTATGTTGGAACATCACACATTGTATGACTTACGTTCTATGATTTGGGTGCAATTATTTCATTATTTATACATGATTTTATCTAGAGGCTATCAGACTATGGGGCTTGTTTATTCTTTTGGGGAGCTATATTTACAATAAGTTCCCCAAGTATAAGATGACAAGGTTTCCCCATTCCATGCATGATTCCCTACCATGAGCTTGGAGGTGGAAATAGGCCTATGTGGTGCATTATATTATACACATGATATATTTTTATACATTACAACAATATTATATTATATGGAAACCATATCGGGGAATTATGGATGCTTGGCCATCATGGCCCATTTCTATGTAGGCATAAAAAATTGTGAGGATTATAGGGCTACACATGGTGGCTAGAGCCTCATTCATTATATTATGTACTAGGTTATCTTGGGTTACCACACCCAACCACTCCTCTAGTGGTCCTATTACTTTTGGTTCACCATGTGAGAGAACAACATGGTGTGGAAGGTGGAGGGGTACTTGTTAAGGGACTCATTATATGGCCTCATAGTCCTAAGGTGGAAAGATGGTGGTAGAGGTGAATATTAGGAGATAATTATATATGAGGATGATAAATAGTAGTTGTTTCTCAATATTAAAAACATCCACCATTATGATTACGAATGTAGAGACAAAGATAGGTGCAGCCACCATCATAGTTACAACCACAACAACATTAGGGGGATCCTATAACTAAACAAACACCTAGATGGATGATAAAGTGATAGGTATGTTGTGAGGTACATCATGCTTATGTTATCCATCTTGGATAGTATAGAGTATTTTCATCTCCTTGGAACCATGACACACATAAGGTCTTAGGTGGTCAAGTAGATGGGACTACCATGGGTGCATAAAATTTGTTATGTTGATTACTATGATTTTTACTTGCATATATAAAGATATATGTTAGATATATGTATGAGATTTGGATTGTATATAAAATTTGATTATTTAATTTGTATTTTGTATATTTTATGAAATGTTGGAGTAAGTGTGTTTTTAATCATTTATGAAGGTAAGATGAATTGGGATTTTTTTATAGTTATATTATTTACCTTGTGTGCACAAATAATATTTGGTTGTGCATCTATCTAGTATATCCACTTATATTTATAAGGAAAAAATATTATGTGTACATAATTTGTTTGAGTTCACATTAATAGTAGATCCTCATATTTTATAGATTATTTATGCAATAATAATTTGTTTTACAAATCAACCTATTATTCCTATTTAATAGGCACTCCCATGTATTTTAGTTTTGCTATTTTTTTTGGAGACACACACAAATGTGTGAATACCTTTTTGAGTATATTGTGAATTTTTATTTCTTGTGTATTTTGTTTACAATGATGGAAATGTTATGGTAATGGTGTGTGTGAGAGATCTTGCATTTGTATGAGTGCATATTTCACTCTGATATAGTATCAAATTAAACCAAATGTTGATGCAATGAATTTAGAAATGATTTGACTTGGTAACTATCATTGCCATAGACTAGAATTTAGGAGAAGAAAATTATTCAAATATAACCACACAACATCAATCCATAAGATAATAAATGTAACCAAGATTTTAGATCAAATCCAAATATCAAATTTAATGTAAAATCTGACTATTAAGGTATCAAAATAATTATGAGAACATATCCAATGCTTGTAAATAACTCACCCAAAATTATGTAGTGAACATGCTATCCATTTATTGGGGAGATCATCTAGGTGGGTCAAAGGAAATTAATATAGCTTCTATGGATTCTCAATATAAGATCAAATACTTTCAAATACCTAATCTCACCATGATATAAAAATATCTTGAGCTACTCATTGAAGGAAATGTAAAAATAAATGACTATTTATATCATGTGGTTCTTGTTAGCCATAAAAATGAACCCAAACTAAGGGCCCAACATGCCCCTTCTTATAGTTGTATATTACATTAAAATACATTTCCAATAGTGGTTTTTGATGAGAATTCAAACATAAGATCAATGCCCAACTGAGATGCTTCATTAGTATTGACCTCTATCACATAGATTGGCTTGATACCAAGACAAAAATCAATATTCTAATTGTCTATGTAATTCAATTCAAACCACATAATGTGATACAAAATATTAATTAAGATGGTTTTAATACTAAAATATGCAATGCAAAAGGATGTTAATTTTTTAATCTAACATGATGTAGAGGTTGATTCAAGTTTGTAATAATGCAATGTGGTTTAGTCTAATGAAAATGTGATGTATAGATATGAGAAATAATTTAAATTAATCCATGGTTACAATGATTAAACATCCATGTATTTTGATAACATGGATTATTTCCATAGGGACACTTAGTATTTCACTATGCATTTTTACATGGGTACTTGATTAGGCCTAGTTGTTGAGACCCATAAGTATCTTTGCTTCATCTTTTCTCACTCCCTATTGTATACTTAAGGGATGGTTTTGGAGTAATTGTGTTCACACTCACTTACATAAGTAAGTTAATCTGGTAGATTGTTATAATTATTATATTATTTACCTTGTGTGCATAAATAATATCTAGTTGTACACCTATTTATTATATCTAGTTATATTTGTAAGGATAAACTATTATGTGCATGTAATTTGTTTGAGGGAAAAGTAATATTGGACCCTCTTCATGCAATAAGAATTTTTTATAAAAAAACCTATTATGACTATTTAAAAATAAATCTCATGTATTTAGTTTGGTCAAGTTTTTTATAGATACACATAGACATGTGAATAAATTTTTAAGACTATTGTGCATTCTTATTTGTTGTGTATTTTGACTGTAATGATGGAAATAATGTGGTAAAGGTGTTAAAGAGAGATAATGTGTTTTCATGAGTGTATATTTCAATCTGAGATGTAAGAGGATACTTGATGGAGGACAATAGTAAATACTACACACCATGATGTTCTGGATCACATGCTACCATAACATGATACTATGCAGATGATTGATCCTTTGAAACCCTCAACCTAAGATCATGATACCTAATTTAGTTTGGTTATGGAGGTTGATCAAGAGCTATTAATATTAGTATATGGATCCCAATCTATAGTACCACTGAGAATTGTCTAGGGAGAGATATAGACATGGAATGTGTTGGCTTAGGAGAGAGTTACTCACTTAGTTATGGTGTGTCAAGCATAAAAATTGTAGGCCTAAGTGGATAATTTATAAGGATAGGTCCATAGTATACAATAATATAAATAGTACCTATAGTGGAGACAACATAGAGGATAGTTTAGACAAACCTCTATGGGTAGTGTAGCATGTCCTTCACTAGATGGACAAGGTGGATCGTAGCGATACAAATGATTTTTTACTACATTGTTTCATTTTGTATCATGATGTATAAAATTTTGAGCCATATATATATATAGAGAGAGAGAGATGTGTTTTAATATGAATAATGGAAGTTTTATCTATGGATTTAATTTAGTTTTAATGCATGTGTTTATATTTTTTATATTATGGGAAAATGTATGATGTATTTTTTATTCTTTTCTATAAAATAATGAGTAAATGCATGGTAAAAAATAATGATAACATAAATGTAAAATTAAAAAAAGTCTAAATAGATAAATTTTGTTTGAAAAATAAAAGATGAATTAATTATTATAATAAATGTAAAACAAACCACAAATGATGAGATATGTACTTTAGATCAAGAATCCAAAGAAAATTAGATCATCATTAGTGAATAAAATAAAATATAACTTGAGGAACATAACACTCTAAGCCTAATCCCTAGGATTGATCAAGTTTAAACATGAAAGGAATAATATAGAAAGCAAACAAACATTGTTATACCTTCTTTATAGACTTGATATTTTGAAGAGGCTTGTGCTCAACTTGTAGACTAGAGATCTTTGGCAATGTCAACTCCATATGTGGGATACATTTCCCCTTGTATACTCTCTACTTGGCTAGAAATTGGCATGAGAATATTAAATATATAGTATGATTTTTGCATGGTAAGTTTAGTTAAAGAGATCTTGTAAACCATATAGGTAAAGGCCTCAATTTATAGACTTTTGGTTTAAATGTGGACCATTGATCTAAGATCGTGATCAATGGTGGAGGAGTCCTCAAAATCATGATTACACACATAGAATGTGTAAGAAACTCCATTTAAGACCTTTTTTTAGTTTAGAAGGAAGTTTGGAATAAAATTTCAATGATTGGTCCTAATGAGTGTGTCATAGGCCATGTAAGAGATAACTGTGTGAAAGGCCCTGTAAGAGGTGTAAGAAAATGTGTAAGTGGACATGTTATAGACCACCTTACCCATATTACACTCCATTACATTTACTTTTATATATGATGTAACTTAAGTGAGGTAATAAAATATTTATGTATTTATAGAATATATAATTCTTAAAGCTATAGAATTTCATATTAGAAGAAAATTAGGCTTGATTAAGTATAATTAATCAATTTTTATAAGAATGGTGGTATTTTTGAAATGTTGTTTTTCCAATCAAATATTCATTTAATTTCCCTAAAATAACACTTGTAAAGGGTCAATTTGACTCAATATGTGCTTAATAAGATTATTTTTATGATATGATCCATTACCCCAATCAGAGATGTGTTTTGATTTTAGATTCAATAGGCAATTATGTGGGTAAATTGGATCAAATTATATTTTTTGGTTAAATTTGCATGTGATTTTAGAAATTCATTTTGATTGTATTTTAAACATAAAAGTGAATAAAATGAAGTGTCTTCATTTTCCCCCTATTTGAGAAGGCATTGTAAGACATACACGAAGTAAGGTATTTTCAAAGAATGAAAAAGTCTTTAAGGAGACATTTGATAATGATTGAAGAATTATGTATTCATTATTTGCTACATTTATGGGTCAATAAACTCAAATTTTTACCCCAAAGGTCACTTGATTATCCTTGGATGCCCCCTTGAGGGAACGGGTGGATAATTATTTAAAAAGGATGGACCCTAAAAATGAATAAAATGCACAGATCGTAGGTAAAGAAGTCAAAAAAGGAAAAATGTAGGAGAAAATAAGATGAAAAATGGCCAATATATCTAAAAATGAGCCTCTAAAGAAGGATATAATGGGAAGGGGGAAGAAGGGGTGTAAATTTTCAAAATTTGAAATTTATACACCTTTGGGGGGGGGGGGGGTAAAAAATATTCATTGTTATCCTCCCATTTGAAATAAAAGTGCTCTAGTTTTATGTGAGAGATTACAATGAAAAATGGCTCCATATGCATGAAACATATACCTTAACAATTGAATATAAGAGTATATATGGACACCATAGATGAGCAATAGGTAATTAGGTTTCTATTTTGTGAATTTTAGCATTTAATAGCATTTATGACTAGTTTTAGGTAGGATTTTGGTAATTTTATTGATTCTATGAAAACTAGAATTGGTGGATTCACTGATGAAAATAGTGAAAACACCATTGAAAATGGTGAAAACATTATGTTATCAGCAAAAATATTGATAAAATGGTGGCTTCACCCAAAATGGAAAAAATGCCAAAAACTATGGGAAATGCCTATTCGGTAAAAACACTAGGTAAGGCGATACCATCAAAAGAATTAATGAAAATGTAAAAAGAGATAAATTTCCAAATTAATTGATGAAAATGCACAAAGAAAGAAACCATAAAAGTAATTAGTGAAACTACTCGAATTGGAAAATTGGTCTTGGAGAGAGAAGTTAGGTCTATTTAAAAAAGAAATGGTCAATTGGTCTTGGAGAGAGAAATTAGGCATGCTTAGAAAATAAGTAGTCAATTATTGTAGTTAGAGAATAAATTAGAATGATTTTTTCAACATGAAAAATAAATTAGATTTGTCTTGGTCAAATGTTATCTAGATTTAATTATTGATATATTTAACAATTTATGCTAACTTTCCATTGGTTGTAGGAGTGGTCGGTTGTCTTGATAGTACATGAGTGGTGTTCACACTACTTTTGAATAAGTAGATATAGATTGAGGAAATGTTTGCATTATTGAAGGCCCTTCATTTTTCTTACATGCCTAAAATTAGAGTAGATAGAGTATATCTTAGTATGTTATCCAAGATATGGAACTTAGAGATGTCATCATTATATTTACCCATTAGAGAGGCCATGATCTTTTTAGAGGATGTGTGGTAGATTCTAAGGCTACTAATTAGAGTATGACTACTATATTGGATTGGCCTTGTAGGGTGACATGCTTTGTTGGATGAAATGGTAAGTAGAGTTGATATTCCCATGAAGAGTGGGACAATGGACATTGATTTGATTGAGACATACATAAATAGAGGATCTTTTTCCACCAACAAATATTGATCAAGAGGTAGTGGTACTCATGGCCATTGTTATTTGCATACTAATACCTAACAAGAGTAGCTAATTCTTCCACATGGTCATGGGTGTGGTTATTAGAGACATGTTATATGATACCATTATTTTTGATTGGGTGTTGACTATATTAGCCTAACTATATTGATATTTAGACATGATGTTATATAGAGGGGGTTAGAGTATTAACACATCTACATTTCTCTAGGTCTTATTTATGAACACATTTATATAGAGAGGCTAGTGGGTGAGATATAAGTATGGGTACAACATAAATCATAGCATATACATGAATTTAGATAAGATATAGATGTAGATGATATAGAGGAGATGTCTAACCATATCAAAAATTGATAGATGATATGGGAGACAATCTAGCATCCTTATGTACCTTTATAGATTCACTGGCTAAGTGATGGATGGTACACTACATTTATGACCACCAGATGTTTCATTATAGGCATGTAGACACATTATTGAAGAGTACAAACTAGATTAGGTATAATACTAGTTTGATTTATAGTAGTATGTATTAGAGGCTCTAAGAGTCTTTACCTAGGTTATCATAGAGACTAATACACTTGGGAAGCCTATAAATGGGCATATGAAGAGATTAAGCTATGTATTAGTAACATACGCTACCTAGGAATATGGAGAAGACCCAAAAATACAAGAGTGATAATGACCTACATGACATAGTTGGTCTAGTTTCAACTTGAGAGATTGACTATGCATTAGGGTATCCCAAGATAGTTAGAACCAATCACAATAGTTTATATAGGGGGACAAGGGAAGTAATAGGGTTAGGACCATGCACTAATTGATGTAGATGTATAGGTTGAGGCTAGCAACCACATAAAGAGTGATCTAAATAGTGATCTAGACCTAGAACTAGATGTTGATTTTAGAGGGACATGGTATATGAGTACCCAAGAGCCACAAATGGGGATAGGGGTTTTTAGAGAGGTGGGACCTTTAGGTACAATGAGAGATGGTAAAAAATAGAGACATAAATATGCTAGAGGATGAGATTACTACTTGGGTAGTGGAGAATAGATGGCCTACATGCCTAGGTGATCCAATTATAATAACATGTGACATGGAGAGATGCATAGATTGTATCCCTTTAGTCAGAGATTACCTCATTAAAGGCAAAGGTGGCCCAGCTGATAGTAGTGAAAGATGAGAGAGGTAGGGCTAGGTTATATCTTTAGAATCTTAAAAAAGAGTGAAATATAATGAGAGATGTACTTATAAGTCTAGGGCTATCCCAAATTACCTTTAATAACCCTTGGGTTAAGGATAAGACAACATATTATACAAGTTTATATGATGGGGATATCATATCAAAGGTTAAGGCACCAAATTTTGAGGTTTATGAGGTACAGAGGTTAGTGATAAGGTCTAATAAATATAAGACTCACCACACTTCAGGATCAAGGTAGTCAGTTCATCAACTACCACCTCCTCTACCCCTAGGGCCTAGTGGGCCACCATAACATATGGGGCATGAGGATACTTAGAGTCGTAGTTGATTATCATAGCTATTTATGTTTATTTTTTTAGCATGACTTTGTATATATTTTCAATGTATGTTATATATATATATATATATATATATATATATATATATATATATATATATATATATATATATATATATATATATATATATATATATATATATATATATATATATATATGATGCTCTTTTCAGATTCACCATTTATGTGATCAACTCATGATGGATTTAGAAATGTGATTGAATTTATACATGTTGATTTTCTATTCATGTTGATATCAAATTAATTATATATTTTTTATCATGATTATGTTGTTTTAATAGTGTAGAGATGAATAAAAAATGGGATTTTGATGTTATGTTCTTGTGCAGTAAATGTGTTATGTTATGATGTGGCATTAGATATGGATGTTGTAAAATGTTTATGAATTTTGTATACACTCATTGGTTTATTAGTCTAATTTTTATAATACATATTAATCATATTATTTATTTGATTATGTTGATATTGGTAGCTACAACATATTTTTTAAACTCCAATACGTGATTTTTGATTTTACATTTGACATTATGTACCAAAATTATTAATGAATCATGATGATAT
Organism: Torreya grandis; assembly: GCA_037957365.1. NCBI lineage: Eukaryota > Viridiplantae > Streptophyta > Pinopsida > Cupressales > Taxaceae > Torreya > Torreya grandis. The sequence goes on along the minus strand of JARHVA010005473.1, from coordinate 267,376 downwards.
TAGATGCCATAAGTGTAGTAATTTGATTAAAACTTAAATGTAAACAACTTAAGATTGAAATATTAATAATCAAGTCCTATGTAAAGAATAATGTAATAAACCAATATTAGGTTAGGTATAAATATCTACAACTCAAGAACATGATATAAAAGATTTTGACTTAAGTTTGGAGTATAATACACCAGACTTAAGGAAATCGAGAAACATAAAATAAATGCACCAAAAATAATAAATACACACACATAAACTTGAAAATAAAAGTGATAAAAACATCTAATAAATCATTGGTGTGTGTGTGATAATAAAGTGTTACTCTTAGGCACTTCCCCAAAGGAAAGAAACATGCCAGATGTAGAATTTTTAACAATATTAGGATGGGGGAATATAAAAAGAGGAAGGAAGTGGTTGAGTTGTCTCCAAATTCCCTATGCAAGTGGGTGTTACCTATATATTGTAATGAAATTTAGGCTAAATGTATATCTCCTAGGAAATAGGATGAGAAGAATGAGAATGTTAACATATAATAAATAATTAATATAAGAAAATGGAATGGACTCAAAAAATGGTGAGAGCATGTAAATAATTATCTTGAAAAACAATGAGGGTGTTGACTAGTACAAGTGGTCAAGCTGACTTGAGATGCCCCATGCATCTAAGTACTTCCTACATAGTCTATGTAGACCTCAAGATGATTTAGTTATCTCAAAAATGGGAGGATAATGGAGAAAATGTACAATGGAATTGAAAATGATTGTGGTAAGTTATACAAAATATTTTTTGGTTTTTAGGGTTTTGTAAATGTTTAGGATTTTTTGAATTTAATATGTATGATAATTTTTTTCAAGGAGAATGCATAATAAAGTATAATAAAATGTACATGGGAATCCTCTAATAAAGTAAAATGTAACCTTGGGTAGGGGTTTAAATGATTGAGTCATAGAATAACAAGACATGGCTTAAATTTCTCATAAAATAATGAGAGTGTGGCTTAGAATGCTCAAAAAATGGAAAGAGTGTGGCTTATAATGAAAAAAATAGTGAGAGAATGGCTTAGAATGATTTCAAAATGGTGAGAGCATGGCTTAGAATCCTCAAAAAATGTTAATACAATGGCATAGATTGCTTGTAAAATGGTGAGATCATGTCTTAGAATGCTCATTAAATTCTAAAAGTGTGCATTAGAATGCTTTGAAAATGGTGATAAAATGGATTAAAATTTTCAAAAAATGGTTAGAGTGTGGAATATGGGTGATTGAGATGACCTCAAAGATTGAACGCTACCTACATAGTCCAAATAGACCTCAAGTCATTATAGTTCAACCTACAGTGAGGGATACTAATAATTAACAATAGGTTAAGGTAGGAAAATGGTAAAGTGGTATTAATGTTACATTATTTAGAAAAGGTTAAAAAAATTAAATTTCAAGTACTATCATATATAAAAATCATGTTGAAGTTATCTGAGATACTTCCTTCGAGGGTATGTTGATGATGACCAAATTTGCATTGTCTACTAAGTCTTTCTTTCAATCAATTATATGAATTTGTATATTGTACATATAGACCATAATCAAAATCAAAATGGTAATGAGATAGGGGAATGATATTGATTTGCATGATTAGGAAAAAGGCATGAAGGGGAGATAGTAAGACATGGCCCAAATAGGGATCCTCATAGACAATGTTGAAGCAAATCAAGCATAGAATGGCTTGAGATGCATAATATTAATGGGATCATCTATATCTTGCCTATATGGTATAGCCAACCTATATGCTCCAAATCCATAATTATTTATAATAATTAATGATCTTATCCAATCAAATTCAAAATTTTCCTTCTTTTCATGTGTTTCATTAGTATTTTTCTAGTCTTATTTCAACATAAGATCACCAAGTGCAAACTCTCTAATCTTGATACACATGTTATAATTCTAGAGCAAAATACACTGATATGCTTAAAGATTATTCAAAGTTACTATCTATTTTTCATCAAGTAATTTCATTTATTATCAATAAGCTACTTTATACTCCTCATAATAAATGACATCTTACAATGAAATACATAAGGAATCAACTCAATCTCGATAGGGAGAATAGCTTCAATGCCATAAACTAGGGAATATTGTGTAGCTCATTTTTGGGTTTGGGTATTGGTATAGTAATCCCATAGGGTAGGAGATAATTGTAAGTTCCAATCACAAGTAGAAGAATTAATAGTATTTAAAGGATTTAGATTAGGGTCTTTTTAGATACCTCAACATGGCCATTGTTTTTGGGAAAATAAGGAGTGAAAAACCATTATTTGATATGGTATTTGGCACATAGGGATTTGACATCCTTATTTTTAAAGGATCCTCCATTATCATAAATAATGTTAGAAGGAATGTCAAAGCTACAGATAAGGTGATGCATAATGAATTTGGAAATTTTCTTACCAATTACATAAGTGGGCAAAGAAGTCAATCCACTTAATAAATTATTTAAAAGCAATGAGGATGTTTTTATGGCCATCTATATAAGTAGGGTTGATTTTCCCTATCATATTGATTCCCTATGTGGAAAATATCTAAGTATTAATTGAATTAAGTGCTTGGGGGGAAGGATGAATGAGATTGGCATGTTACTAACAAGGCACACACTTCTTAACATAATCACATGCATTTGATTCCATAGTGGGCCAATAGTACACTATATGTAAGAGTTTCTTGGGAAATGAAATTCCATTAGTGTGTGCCCCATAAATCCCTATGTACTTATTTAAGTGATAATCTATATTCTACCAAAGTTAAATAATGAATTAGAGTTCCATCATATCCTCTACTATAGAGTGTAGCACCAAGTAAGGTATAATGAGAGGCATTGTGAATAAAGGATTTTTTTTTTGTGACAAAATTTATTAGGAAGAAATGGGTCATGGAGGTATTCATATAAGTCATGGTACCAAGGTGATATGGGACCAAAAATATCACATACCATTTTGGATGTTGAATGTTTATGAGTTAATTTCAGAAGATGTTCAATAAGGAACTGGTAATCTACAATGTCATATGTGATTGATATCAATTAAAAGATTTCATGTATACATATGTGTAAATATACAAAGGATGAGATATATAAGTGTAAATTAATAATAAAAACATATGAGGCAAATGACACAAAGATTTTAAAGTGGGAAAACCTCTAGGAGGTAAAAAACCCATGAGTGATATTCAATAATTGAGAAATAATAATAACCCCAATATAAATTCTTCATCTTCTCACTTATTCACATAGTGCTTCACAAAAATCTCAATTTGAATATGGTAAAAATAATTTCATACTTGAATGAATTCATAATAAATATAAAACCCTATTCTATAGTGAAATTCTAAGGGAGTTGACCATTGTAAAAATAATGGGTCCGTCCATCCTGATAAATTCATTTAATTAAATTTTGGTAAATCATTAAATAATTATAACTTTATGATTTATTTTCATGAAGTTTACACCTCATGTTAATAAATAAAAAAAATTATTATTATTTAATAACTTTACCAAGGCTAAGGGTCAATAAGCCCACTTAGGATTAAATGCTCAAACACTCCCTCTTAATGCTAAGTGGGGATAAATGTCATAGTCACCTTAGAAAGGAATTATACCATGTACAAAATTGAAGGATTTAAAAAATTTATTCATGTCAAACACCATATTTTGAAAATAAATAAATTATAATACATAAACTACTCAAAATTAAGTTTAGGCTAGCATGATCATGAGACTACATCTCATAGTTTCTCATGAATAATCACTAAACATAATTGGAGCCTTTTATAACACAAGAACCTCCATTACAAATTATGATTTTTAATGTATTGGGGTACAAAATTAAAACTTCAACATGAAGTTTACTTAAGTCACATAACCTCAACACAAAGTTTACAATGCTTTATAATGAGAAGAAGTATAGAGAAGGAGAAGAAACATATGGCTGTCAGGAAGTGACATTGTCATGGTCACTCCCCCTCAAAGGAAACTCTGAGAGACCCAGCACTACATGAAACTAATAAAAATTAGTATCACCAAGTGGTTTTGTGATGATATCTACCACTTTTTCATTTTTAGTATAGAACTATCAATTAATATCACCATTGAGGGATTTTTCTTGGTTAAAATGCACATGAAATTCAATGTGTTTAGTTCGTTGGTGTTGCACTAGATTTTTTTCTAGAGTTATACAACTTTGATTATCACAATGAAGGATGGTACTCTGAGAAACATCCAAATGAAGTTTTCCCAATAGAATTTGTAACCACATGGATTCTTTAGTATCTTCTATATCACTTCTATACTTATCTTTTGTAGAAGAGATAGAGACAATAGGTTGATTCTTGTTGCTCCAAGTGATATCACCTACACCAAACTTAAACACATATCTAAAAGTATATTTATGATATAAAGTATCACCAACATGATTATCATCACAATAACCATATAAATTAGCATTATCAATGGATGAATAAAATAAACCATAGTTTATAGTTCTTTTGACATAATGAAGCATACATTTAGCTAATTTCTAATTATCCAAAAAAGGATCCTACCTAAATCTATAAACAACACTAACAACATATGAAATATCTATCCTAATAATGGTTAGATAAATCAAAATTCTAATAAGCTATCTATACAAAGTAGGGTTATCTTTTTCAAAAGTAGGTTTAAGATCAAGTTTAATACCATCTTCAATAGGAGTAGTGGTATATTTATAATAAAACATGTTAAAATTAACAAGAAGATTATGTGCATATTGAGATTATGATATAATAATTAAATTTTTATCCTGAAATATAACCATTCCTAAAAAATAAAATATAATTCCTAAATTAGTCATTTCAAACATTTGACTTAGTTTATCTTTGTATTTATGAAAAAAACTAGTTAAATCACTAGTAATCAACATATAATGCAATTAGAATCAAATAAAAATTTTAAAATTTGAGAAATAGATCATTATCTAAATAGCAATTAAAAAACACTAATTCTTTGAAAAAATAAGTAATTTCAGAATACGAAGGTCAAGGATCTTATTTTAAACCATACAATTTTTTTTTAACTTGCATATATGATGTTCTTTATTAGGATAAATAAAACCTTTAGGATAAGTTATATAAATTTATTCTTCTAAATCACCATTTAGAATTTCGTTATTCACATCTATTTGGTGGATAACCCAACCATTTTGGGCTACAAGAGCAATAATAAGTCTAATAGTACTCATTTTTTTCTATAAGAGTAACATTTTCAATATAGTCAATCCCAAGTTTTCGAGTAAACCCAAGAGTCTAATATAGATTTAAACATTTCAATTTTACTAATTAAATTATATTTGATCTTATAAAGCCACCTAAAATTGACAATATGACTTTTTGGTAGAGGAGGGACAAGATCCCAAGTCTAATTTTTAATTACAACATTATATTTAGCTTGTATAATAACATTCCATCTATCATCTTAAGTGGATTCCTCAAATGATTAAGGGTCACATTCATACATATTCATTAATACATGATAAGAATGTTGAATTCTATTTAATTTATTAATATTATCAACATTAGAAGATTGAATTAGGGATTCTTCCCATTTAGGTCTTTTTAATTGAATATGAAAGTTAGAGGGTTCCTTAGATTCTAAGTTATCCATAACTAGATCAACTTCTTCAAGGGAATATATTTCATCACAAGGAAAACATGAGATTCAGGTTCATCAATAGAAAAACACTAAGGAGGATCCACAAAAGGCTCACAAAAATATTTTTCAAGAATAATAACATTCTTATTCTCAATAATCTAATGTTTAAAGGGATCATACATTCTTAAAGCTTTTATCTTACCTCCATAACCTAAAAAAATGCAATAATATGAAGTGGTATTGAGCTTATTTCTTTTAAATTTATCAATAAAGATATAATTAAGACTAGCAAAGATCCTAAGATAAGTCACACTAGGTTTATTTTTAGTCCACATTTCTAAAAGGGTAGAATGATGCAAGGCTTTGGGAGGGACTCTATTTATAATATGAATAGTAGTGTTCATGGCTTCAAATTATTGACCATTTTGACCACAATTAAAAATGGGTCAACCCACTTATAGCCCAAAACTTGATATAGGGGTCTATTATAATGTTATAAGGTGTGTCATAGTTCATTTGATATGATTTAATATATTATTATTCTTGGTCATAGTTCAAATTAGTCTATGCCATTTGATGTCACTTAGGGGTCATTTTATGGGTCATAAATGAAGTGGTATGATTTTAAATGTGTCCATATGTTTCAAAATTCCTTCAAAAATTTAATATGTTAGATTCCTTTTGAGGAATGTTAGGAATAACTAAAACTTGTAGGTTCCTAATTGAAAAGCAAGAAAGCAAGTGGAAAATAAAGATTTTTGAAGGTTATATGGCATATGGGAGAGAGTGACACATGGGATAATCTTTTTTATTTACCCTTAAACTTATTTTTACTCATTTCCATGCTTGACATGCTTTGGAAGTTTTAAAATTGGGATAAGACCACTTAATCTCTCCATTGTTCCACTATGTAAGCAAAACTAATCAACAGGTCTTTAGATAGTACAACCAATAGGAGGAATTATAGGTTAAGAGATCTTGGTGGTGAATATTAAACTTGGTTAGATTAATTTTCATGTTTTTATTTAGAGGAATGGTTTCCTATACTTTATGAACTATCCCTAATAAGTTGACTCTACATTTCTACTTGTTTCCCACACCCTGTAGGTTTTCTTATTGTATGAGCAAGTTCGCACAAATAAATTGATAAAGTTTCTTATATATGATTTATAATGTCTCATATCATGTTTTACATGTTTTTTTTAATTATTAGAAGTGATTTTATGGGTCAAATAGTTCAAGTTATAGGTTGGTGCCACTCGTGGACTTATAGTCAATTTTCAACACTTGTAGAAGGTTTCTTTCCATGTAAGGGTTTCAAAGGAATGTGAATTTTTTTTTATCATGCCTATAATGTCTCCTTAAATCCATATAATTTTAATAATATTCTTACAAGTTATCATAATGTATTTTTAGTCATAGTTTGAAACCCACAATTAACTTCCTATATGTTTCTAAACATAGCCAATTGAGTGAAGTGTTTTGAGTTCTGAGTATTAGACATGGAATTTTAATAAGGTTTTACAAAGTTTGGACACCTTCTTAGAATCATGAAAAATCAATAAAAGGCCTTTCAAATGAGAAATAAAAAACTATGATTGTTAATGCAAGACCTACATAGAGTCATACACCATTGACATACATCTATAGGTACCATAAATAAAAATGTAATGTTGGAAGAAAGAAAATTGATCTTTTTCTAATCCTTATAATTTTATGATTTCCATTTGAAAATGTTTATAGAGTATAAATATTGTTTAATGTCCATTCACTATGCATATAGTTGTTGTCTTCATTCAATGTCTTATTTGCAGCTACATCAACATCTATAAGAGATTGAAAATGTTAAAATAAGAAGTGTGGAGACTAGTTTGAACCATTTTCAAGATGATATGATCAATTAGAGGACTTTTTAAAAATTTTGGAACTAGATTTAAGTTTATAAACCATGACCAAATTGATAATCTCAACTTCATTGCCCTATAACCTGAGATGTCCACATATAGGTGGCTTAACAAAGCATGAGGATGTTATATGGAGAGTTTTGACATGTTTATACATCTTCATAAAGTTTGGATAGTTTAATGATATAATGGCATACATTTTGGATACAATATGTAGGCATTAAAATTAGAATTTATGTTCAAGTGAAGGACTAAGCTTTAGGGACAAGTTCCCTAAAAGTCCTAAAATAGAGCCCTAGGCCCTTTTAAAGCTACCATATGATGAACAAACATGATTTCTAGATGAGTTTATATAAACCTACCTTGTATCCATATCCTATGGGAAGATAATTGTAAAAAGGAATGAATGTGTGACTATAATAGAATAGTGTTTGAAGGCCTCAAAGTTAAAAATTTGTTCACTGAAGTTTGGCAATGATGTCTATAGGGTTTGAGTTTCAAGTAACGTTTACACCAAAATATGGAAATACAAGAATCTATCACCATGAAAAATGGTTATAAGAAGTTGAAGAGAAATTTTATGGTCTAAATTTCATCAATAAAGGTTGGAGTACTAGGTTTTGGCCTAATAGAAATACCTATAGGTGTACTATAGGTCAAAAAGGCCACCTATAATTGACTCTAGGTATCGATAGTCTTATGATGAAAAACTTAGAAATGAAAGCCTAATGGATAAAGACACATATAAGTTAATAAATATTCCTAAGACATTATATTAATATCAATGGTATGTGATATAGGTTTCAAGGATGATACTCACCTACAGGGCCTTACATAGTCAACTATAGTTGACTGTAGTGAATAGTGAGTAAAAGTGTGGTGCTATGAGTGTTGGTATTGCATGAACATGATGTGGATAGGTCCAAAAAATTTACAAATGACCTTGGAAACTATAATAATTTCTTTATGAAAAATTTAATGGACTAAACCATGTAATATCACCTACAGGTGCCTCTTTCAAGCAAGAAACACAATCAACAGTCCATTCAAAGTTAAATGCAAGGCATGTGTGAAGTGTTTAGAAAATTTGGAGTGGTAAGTAAGTTTGGATAAAATTAAAAATATTTTTAATAGTATAAATAGTCTCTTACCATATGTAAAAAATGTAGATAAATTGTCTAACAATTTAATCTATAGCTTGTGTTCAAGACCCTGCACATAGTCAATTTCTCATAGTTTGCCTAGAAGATTTTATGATGTTTGAAGGAACTATCCATGTGATAAAGTTGTAATAAATTGTGAAGATAATATTAATAAATTTTATATTCCCATAATACTTTCAATTTAGATGATATATTATGGGAAGTACCCTATATTTTATCTCAAATAGAGGGCACTGTTACCTTCACCAAGGAGCATTCAATCAGGTTCGGGTCTACACAAACACCGGCGTCGGTCAGGAGCGACCGACGTCAGTCACAGGTAGTTACAGAGACGTCAACGTCGGTAGAAGGTCGGCTGATGGCGGTCACAGACAAAGCAGGAACCGACGTCGGTTACCTGCGTGTCCAGAAAGCTATTTCCGTGGAAGAGTGAGTGTTTGCATGATAAGTTTGAGTTGTAGACTCAAGCTCGCGTCTCTATTATTGGAATTACTATTTTTAGAGCCCTTGTTCAAGTGGCTTAACTGCTTGTTGGATGTACATGCTCAAGTCTCCTAATTCTATATGAAGAATTAGATCTTCTTAGCTTAGTAGCAGTTATTGTTGTAGAGAGTGAATTATTGTAATTCATTGTGTGTGAAGAATAGTATAGAATTGAATCAATCCAGGCTTGTTGGAGTTGATTGTTCTTGAGAGAGAGAGATCTTGAGGAATAGAGATCTATTGAGAGATCTATACATCTAGGAGAGGTGTGGAAGAAAGAAGCTTTCTTCAATTGTATTCCTTTTGTAAAGAGTTTGTTAATACAAGTTTTCAGGGTGTTTTCTTGTATCTCTTGTTCTTACTATTATCATTCTAATTACTTGTCAATCTGGTTTAATTATGCGTTTATTGCTGTCACAATTGTAATCTATTATTGGTTTGATCCCCCAACAAGTGGTATCAGAGCCTTGGTTACAGGTTCAGAGCTTGATAATTGGTATCAAAGTTTGGGTTCACTAGCAGGTGGTTCAGATCTGTGTAGTGTGTATTGATTACAGGTTCTCACAGGAGTTTCTACAGGGATTTCTATTTGAGTGGGAGAAGCAATGGCAGATGAAAGTAAATTGAGAATGGAAAAGTTCAATGGCAAAAATTACCAACACTGGAGAATGCAGATAGAGGACTATCTGTATCAGAAAGATCTCTACTTACCGTTAGAAGGTATTGCAAAGAAGCCCAAAGACATGGAGGATGAAGAATGGGAAGTTCTTGACAAAAAGGCTTTGGGTTCTATAAGACTGAGTCTAGCATCCACTATGATATCCAATTTATCACAGGCAAAGTCTACGGTAGAGTTGATGACTACGTTAGCAAATTTGTATGAAAAACCCTCAGCTTCCAATAAGGTATATCTTATGAAGCAGTTATTTAATTTGCATATGAATGAAGGTGGATCTGTTTCTACTCATCTGAATGATTTCAATGGTATTGTGAATCAATTAAGTTTAGTGAATATAGTGTTTGATGATGAGATAAAAGCTCTTTTGATATTATGTTCTTTGCCTAAAAGCTGGCATGGCTTAGTAATGGCAGTAAGTAATACTGCATCTGCATCAAATATTTTGAAAGTAGAGGACGTTGTTAGTGTTATCTTGAATGAGGAAATACGCAGGAAAAGCACAGAAGAGGCATCTGGGAATGCTTTAAGTTTTGAGAGCAGGGGAAGGCAGAAAGAGAAGAGCAAGAAAGGCAGATCAAGATCCAAATCAAAGGGGAAAGGCAGATATAAATCCAGAAATGGCAGAAGGCCACAATGCTAGAATTGTGGAAAGATGGGGCACATAAGCAGAGATTGTTGGTCAAAGCCTAAGGAGGACAACCAGCATGAAGGAAAGGAAGAATCCAAGATTGCAGGTATTGCACAGGATGCTTTAATTTTCTCTCTGCATAATAATATAGAATCTTGGGTATTAGATTCTGGTGCATCTTTTCATGCTACTCCTAACAGGGAATATTTCAGTGACTATATCCATGGAGATTTTGGAATAGTGTATCTAGGGGATGATGAGCCCTGTAAAATAATTGGCAAAGGTAAAGTGCAGCTGAAGATGCAGAATAGCAACACATGGGTGTTGAGAGATGTGATGCATGTACCTAGCTTGAAGAGAAATTTGATCTCTACAGGAAAGTTAGGGGATGAGGGTTGTACAGTAACTCTCATAGTAGAATCTTGGAAGGTGACCAAGGGTGCACTTGTTATGGCCAGAGGTAAGAGAGAAGGTACTCTCTATTTGTGTAATTGTGTTACTAACAAATCTCCTTCTGTATTATCTACTTCAGATGTGGATGCTAAATTGTGGCACTCAAGGCTTGGCCACATGAGTGAGAAGGGGATGTCAATTCTTAAGTCTAAAGGTATGCTTTCATATTTAAAAGGCATAGATCTAGAGTTTTGTGAGCACTGTGTATTTGGAAAATAGAAAAGGGTTAGTTTTCTCAAAACTGGGTCTATTAAGAAGAGGCACAAGTTGAAGCTTGTTCACACAGACGTGTGGGGACCGGCTCAGGTTTCTTCCATTGGAGGATCACAGTACTATCTATCTTTCATAGATGATTCCACAAGGAAGGTATGGATCTATTGTATTAGAAAGAAATCTGATGTATTTGAGACTTTTAAAGTTTGGAAAGCTATGGTTGAGAATGAAACAGGTAAAAGATTAAAGTGCCTGAGATTAGACAATGGTGGTGAGTTCTGCAGTCATAAGTTCAGAGATTATTGTTACATGCTTGGAATCCATAGGCAAAGGATGGTTCCAAGGACACCCCAACAGAATGATATTGCTGAAAGGATGAACAGGACAATACTGGAGTGTGCAAGATGTATGAGATTGCATGTTGGCTTGCCCTTACAGTTTTGGGCACAAGCTATTGACACTGCAGTGTACCTGATTAACAGAGGACCCTCTACAGCTCTAGATGGTGGTATTCCAGAAGAGGCATGGATAGGTAAAAAGGTTGATCTCTCATATCTCAAAGTTTTTGGTTGTGAAGCCTTTGTGCATATAGATAAGGAAAATAGAAAGAAGCTTGATGTTAAGTCTATGAGATGCACATTTATTGGCTATGGCTCAGATGATTTTGGTTACAGATTGTGGAATCTAGAAACTAACAAGGTAATCAGGAGCCGTGATGTTGTTTTCAATGAAAGAGTGATGTATTGTGATCAGCTAAGGAAGTTGAATCAATCTGAGCAGAGCAATGGTGAATTGGATGAGGTGAAAGTCCAAGATGAGCTCGCGGGAAAAAGAAATAATCACTTACAGGAAAACACAGAGATCAACGTCGACAGGTTAGGAACCAGCATTGGCATGACAAAAACTAGCGTCGGCCATACAGAGACCGACATCGGCCTTACAGGTATCAAGGTCGGTCAGCCAGAACTGACGTCGGCCAGTAACAGGTCTGCAGGTGACCGAGGTCGGTCACTGTCAAAGAATTTGGGTGGACAACGTGTTGTGGACGAGTCTCAGACACCCATCAGGAGGTCAGAAAGGGTGAGTAAGCCTCCAATTAGATATTCTCCTTCTTTATTTTATTTATTGCTAACTGATGGTGGAGAACCAAAGAGTTTTGAAGAAGCAATACAGGTGGAGTCCAAGAGTGAGTGGGAGCGTGGCATGGTTTAGGAGTTGGAGTCCTTAAGAGAAAACCAAACATGGGATTTGGTTGAATTGCCAGCTGGTAAGAGAACACTTAAGAACAGATGGACCTATAGGTTGAAGGAAGGTGAGAATGGACAGATGAGATACAAGGCCAAATTAGTGGTAAAAGGATTTACACAAAAGCCAAGTATTGACTTTGGTGAGATTTTTTCTCCTGTTGTTAAAATGACTTCAATAAGGGTTGTATTGTCTTTGGTTGCTTTTGAGGATTTGCATCTTGAGCAGCTAGATGTTAAGACAGTGTTTCTTCATGGAGATTTGGATGAGGAAATTTTCATGGAACAGCTAAAAGGATTTGAGGTCAAGGGTAAGGAGAAGTTTGTGTGCAGGTTGAAGAAAAGCTTGTATGGCCTCAAGCAAGCTCCTAGGCAATGGTACTTAAAATTTGATAGGTTTATGACTGAGCATGGCTACAGTAGGTGTCAATCAGACCATTGTGTGTACTTCAAGAGATTTGATAATGGTAGATATATTATTCTATTTTTGTATGTAGATGACATGCTGGTTGCAGGGTCTCACATGCAGGATATCTCAGAGCTTAAGGTAAAATTAGCTCAAACGTTTGCTATGAAGGATTTGGGAGTAGCAAAGAAAATCCTTGGCATGAGCATTAAGAGAGACAAGAAAAATCACAGGTTGATATTGTCTCAAGAAGATTATGTGGACAAGGTGTTGAAATGGTTCAATATGCAGGATGCTAAACCGGTAAGCACACCTTTGGCTGGACATTTTAAGTTGAGTAAAGAACAATGTCCTAATTCATATGATGAGGTAGAGTACATGAGTAAGGTTCCATATTCTTCCACAGTAGGGAGTTTGATGTATGCAATGGTGTGTACTAGACCAAATATTGCCCAAGCAGTGGGAGTTGTAAGTAAGTATATGGCCAATCTAGGTAAGGAACATTAGAAAGCAGTTCAGTGGATCCTTAGATATCTGAGAGGAACCAGCAGTAGGCACTTGTGCTATGGAGGTTCAAATACTTCTCTACATGGCTATGTAGATTCAGATATGGTAGGTGATTTGGATGGCAGGAGGAGCACTACAGGTTATGTTTTCACTGTAGGTGGAATGGCGGTTAGCTGGATATCTAAGTTGCAGAAGGTTGTTGCCTTGTCAACTACAGAAGCAAAGTATATTGCAGCCATAGAAGCTAGCAAGGAAATGATATGGATGACACGGTTCATGGATGAGCTTGGTAGGGAGCATGAGAGTTTTATATTGTGCAGTGACAGTCAGAGTGCAATCCATTTGGCTAAGAATTCAGCCTTTCATTCAAGAACAAAGCACATACAGCTAAGGTATCACTTCATACGACAGGTATTAGAAGATGGTGAGTTGAAGCTGGAGAAGATCCATATAGATAGGAATCCTGTTGATATGTTAACCAAGCCGATTACAAAGGAGAAGTTGAATCTTCATTCAACTTTTGTTGGTCTTCATGATTGAGTTGAAGATGGAGGAGCTAGAAGATGTTGTTGTACAGGTACTGGTGCAGCTGTTTATCTCCAAGTGGGAGATTGTTAGGGTGTGGAGCTAAAAACTTCACCAAGGAGCATTCATTATCAGGTTCGGGTCTACACAGAAACTGGCATCGGTCAGGAGCGACTGATGTCGGTCACAGGTAGTTACAGAAATGCTGACGTTGGTAGGTCGGCTGACGGCGGTCACAGACAAGCAGCAGGAACTGATGTCAGTTACCTGCGTGTCTAGAAAGCTATTTCCGTGGATAGAAGCGAGTGTTTGCATGATAAGTTTGAGTTGTAGACTCAAACTTGCATCTCTATTATTGGCATTACTATTTTTAGAGCCCTTGTTCAAGTGGCTTAACTACTTGTTGGATGTACATGCTCAAGTCTCCTAATTCTATATGAAGAATTAGATCTTCTTAGCTTAGTAGCAGTTATTGTTATAGAGAGTGAATTATTGTAATTCATTGTGTGTGAAGAATAGTACAGAATTGAATCAATCCAAGCTTGTTGGAGTTGTTTGTTCTTGAGAGAGAGAGCTCTTGAGGAATAGAGATCTGTTGAGAGATCTATACATCTAGGAGAGGTGTGGAAGAAAGAAGCTTTCTTCAATTGTATTCCTTTTGTAAAGAGTTTGTTAATACAAGTTTTCAGGGTGTTTTCTTGTATCTCTTGTTCTTACTATTATCATTCTAATTACTTGTCAATCTGGTTTAATTCTGCGTTTACTGCTGTCATAATTGTAATCTATTGTTGGTTTGATCCCCCAACAGGCACTCCCCAAAGGTGAAAACTTGTAAAGTTTTGGAGATTGAAGGTGAGAGGGTGAGTTAGGAATTATTAAACCTTGTATTAGGATTTTTAGAGTTTTAATACACCTTTAATGACATTTAATTTTTTTTTAAAAGGTGAGAAACATGTTAGGGTAACTTAAAATTATGAGAATGAAGATGAACTTATTAGGTCTTGATTAGGCCTAGTGCCTAACAAGGTCCAAGTTTAAATTATAGAATTATATGGGAATTATAAATCTTTAGAACATAATTCAGGGAGTTATAAAGTGTGTTAAAACTTATATTATGTATAATATTCCATAGGAAAGCCATTTTTGGCTTAATACCAACTCAAGCCTATGCAAAATGGAGAATAAATCTTGAGAGGCTCATTTGAGATGCTCACACCTACTTGGAGTTTTTGCATGGGATATTTATTAATTGGGGGGTGTTATATAAGGAAAATAAATTTAATTTTGAATAATTTTTCTATGTTTTAAATGTTAGATCTTCATGAATAATCCTTAGAGGGAAAAATGGCCTAAAACCCTTTAAAACCCTTACTAAGGACCTAATTGGGAAAATGAAGTAGGAGAGGAATCCATATGGCATGGAATGTCTTGGTAAATTATTTTAAGTTTTAGAGGAATATCTAGGTATCCTCCCCATCATACTAAGTTGTACCTTGCTTGTACATACATGCAAGAAAATGGATTTATTTGATAGTTTTTAGTGTTTTATAGGTTCAAGGAAGATTCAAAAGGATTTAATTAAATTTTATAGTTAGCTTGGGAGCTGATATAACCCATAATTTCCATTTATTTGAGTATAAATTCTCACAAGTGTCTCTGCAAGTGCCTTCATCTTAGCTAGTCAAAACTGGCATAGTGCACAAGCTAGTGAGAGAGTGAAAACTTCAAATGGGAAGAATTTTAAGGAATAATTAAGGAATATAAGGCCATGAGGGGTCATAAAAAGTGTCATTAACTAATTTTTATGGATAATAGTGTAAAAATAAAGGAAACCTTGGTGCCAAGTGTGCAAGGTGAGTGAAAGAGGAGTTATTTAGACTACAAGTAGTGATAACATGACCACAAGAATAATTATGATTAGGGATGAAACCAATTAATTTTTTATAATTTATAAAAACCCTCCATCTTAGTGAAATTATAACATCTATCCATATTTATCTATGGATTTTTCAAGAAGGCCAAACGTTGAAGGCAATTTTTTGAGTAAGCAATGAGGAATCTTGCACCACATTTTAGGAGTTTCATGTTTTGAGAGACATTCATCTAAGTATAAATTTAATTATTTGTTAAATATAACTATATAATAAATTTTTAACTCCTTTTATTATCATGTCACATGCCTTAGTGAATCTTGGAATTCATTATCTTCTCCTCTCTCCAATTATATAAGTAGTGGCCATTTTGGCTCTTGTAAACTAATACCACACCATGTATGGTGAAGCCATGATAGAATGGAATTATATTTGGCCTTTGAAAAAACAATAAAAATATGGTTTTTATTTCATGAAAAAAAATTTAAGTGTGAAAAGTGATTTATGGTGAATTTAGTGATAATCTTTTGTCCTTGCTTTCCTTATCCTCTCATATTTATACAAGAGTTCATATTATAACAAGTCATATAGAGTGTAGCTAGTGTGTTAGTCTCATTCCAAGTGTAAATTTTTTATTAGAGTGTGAATTATTCCATTTTATTTACTTACCTTTTATTTTATCACACACATCACCTTTATGTTCAAACACTCATGTTAGAACCTTCTAGGACTTAGAAGCTAGTTTATATGCCTTGTTTCTTAGTGAAATAAGTATAATAGTCATGTGGAAATCATCTTGGTGTATCACACCCTTATATTATTTTCATATTATGAAAAATTACATATCTTTTCCCACAAACAAATAATTTTTAGGTGATAATCATTTCAAGGTATATTCAGGGAGCTAGCCCTTATACCTAGAGGTCTACTTCTACCTAGAGGTAAACCCACATACCTAGAAGTATTCCAATGTTACCCAAATATGGAAGAGTATTTAAAAACCTATTATAGGGCATAATATTTGGTGATATTATTAATATCACACCCAATGGGACCCATTATCTTCAAGACAACTTGTCAAGGTGAATGTTGGTCTTGACAACACTAGCTATAAATTGGTGTGCTACTCAACATTTAGAGACTCCATTAAAAGTATAATCTTATTCAAGACCATTATTTTATCATAAATTTGATCTCATAATTCATGGTACTTACTAGGTCATCATATATTATATTACTCAATCCTATCAATCCACCTATTCAGCCAACTTCCTCTTGAAGTTCAATACCCTCATCCTAACCTACCTTTTGAAGAATAAGAAGATTTTTATAGCCAAGGAAGTGATAAAGTGAAGAGATTGAAGAAATTGAAGATATTTAATAATAAATTGATATGAAAAATTCCTTTCTTGCCTTTAATACTAAAAATCCAAATCATCTTCAAGCATATGATTCCATTTCCCCTAATGCCACAAAGAGTGTGCCCACATTTAATGATGAGAGTCATAATACACCTAGTGAACACATGAGGGATATTTCTAGCTTTTATAGTTTCAAAAATGGAAATGAAGAGAATATTACCATTAGACTCCTTTCCATGTCCCTAAGAGGGGAATCTCTTGATTTATATAGGAATTTGCCTGATAGATGAATCATATAATGTGATGACTTTGGAATGTTGTTGAATTCAAGGTTTGAAGATGAAAGTGACCATACCTCTCTCATACATCATCTCAATGTGATCAAAAGAGTCCATAAATAAATAATGCATGAATTTAATGAGAGGTTTCAAAAGACTTGGTATAGATTTCCTCCTCCCATGTGACCACCTGCTAGCTTTGTGTTCCCTACCTACTTGACAACCATTGTTACTAATATTTCTATCATGATTCAATCTATGGGTGGTTTCACTCTTGCTAAAGCATAAGAACTTTCCATTAAAGTTGAGAATGACCTCATTCAAGAAGAAAAGTTTCCTTCTAAGGTATCTATGCCCTTACTACTTAATACTCCTACTAATACTCCAAATATTTCTCAAATTTATAATGCTAATGTAAATCCAAAGACTACTCCTAGGAAAGCAAAAGATGATGTTGATTGGAGAGAAAGACTCCTAGCCTTAGAGGCTCAAACTAAGCAAGTAAAAAAAAAAAAGGTGCCTATCAAAACCCATACCCCTATCAATATCAATATGGCAAACAATATAGAAGAGGAAAAGGTCAAGGGTAGCCTAAATTTAATAGGCCTGCCAACATGTATAATCCCAATTCCACTACCAATACAAGGGATATAGTACTGGTACATAACAACTTAGTGCAAGTAAAATATTGGATACAAGGAAAATTCATGGATGCCAATGAAGGTGGAGAGAAATCTCTAGTTTCTCAAGGAGGAATCACTCTTCTTTTATTATCTGAAGATGAGGTCATGATGCAAGAAAATGAGGATTGACAACCTCAAGGAGAAAACTTCCCAAACTTTTTAGTGGAAGATATTTTTGTGCCCAATCAAGGAAATTATATTAAAAAAACACAAGGGCAAAGAGGAAGAATCTAGGAGGTGATAAAAATTACTATAAGATCATCTAATACTCTTTTAAGGTAGCAAATCATGGCTACAAGCATGATAACTCCAAACACTCCTACACCTCCTTCAAATCAAAATATGGTAAGGTCTGCTCAAGTTTTCTTAATTCCTCAAGTTCCAAACAATATTTTTCATCTAAATACTAAATATAAGGTGAGTAATACTACCCTAAACATAGTGTATTATTTTAAAAGTGCCAAATCATTTATCTCTTTGTGGGATGTTCTCCATATGCCTAGCCAAAAATAACTATTATAAAAATAGTTATCCACTATTCCTACTAGTCCTTCACCTCCAAGTAAAATTCATGGTCATGTTATTCTTGAAAATGTCCCTAATACCATTGTTGAAATATCTACTAGGACTGAGAGACCTCCACCATTATACCTCACCCTCATAGTGGGTGACAAATTGGTCCACAATTACATAGCTGATAGTGGTGCCTCTACTTCGGTCATGCCCAAGGTTGTAGCTAATAAATAGGGCCTAAAATATGAGCCTGATAGCAAAGGATTGGTCCAATTATATGGTACACATATTAAGAAAATATGGTTTATAAAAAAAAGTGGATGTTTTCTTTCATGATTGTCCTAGTTTTCCCATCCTCCAAGACATTATTATGGTAGACCATCTTGATCACTTTGAAATCTACCTTTCAAGAGACTTTACAACCAAGATAGGTGCATATATCTCATTTTATTTGTCCTTTTTGGCCTTTAGGACATGGTATGGGACCAAGGTGACCATAAAAACTCATCGTCTTTCAAGGTTTCATATTGATCCCTACATTGAAATAAGTTCTAACTTAAATTGTGTTGTCCATGAGAAGGAAGAATCTAATGTGGATGATGGTGTTTCTAAACTTGAGGTAATTTCTAACTTTTTCCTTGATTAATATGGTACTATAAATTATGAGCATGATCCTTATTCATACTTTAACTAGACTAACCCTGGCACATATATCATTTATGAAGATCCATTTAAGGGAGTTGAGGTAAGTGTAAAGAATCCTTTCTCACAAGCTATTGAGAGTAACTATTAGATTCATGTTTATGATGATGATGATGATGATGATGATGATGGATTGAATAATTTTATTGATCACCATAGTGGGAATAATGAGGTCTTTCTACCTACCATTGATGGATCTACTCTTGATGATGAAACTCATGAAGAAGAGGAGGATGACTTATGATTAAAATTCAATGCCTATGTCAAGAATTTGACCAATTGAGTAGTACTCCTCCTCCTCCCAAGAAATGTATGTCTGATGTGTTTATTGATAAGATTAATTAGTAATCTCTTGAGTGTCCTATTAAACATGAAATTAAGACCCATATTGTAAAAGAAGATGGACATCAATCTGTTATTCAAAAGCCTACAGTCTTAGAAATAACTAGTGGAGTCAAGGTAGAAGATTTTGTTATACTTCAAGGGTATTCAAGAGATAAATATAATTTGGAATCACATTTAGAGATTTTAGATCATAAATAATATAACTTGATAGTCCCAAGCATCAAGTGTATCATGAATAAGAAGATAGAAAGGTTGAGGTAGCTATTATCACTCATATTCTATAATATGAGGAGTGTATATCAAATATGATAGTGATAAAAAGGGTTGTAGATAAAGTCAAGGATTTTATAGAGAAATAAATATCATTCATGAAGGCTCTAAATATTTCACTTGCAATCCTAAGAAGGCACAAAGGTGATAGGCTTCTTGAACATTCACAAATATAAGTGGTTGATGATGAACATGCTTCCCATGCTAGATTGACTTCATGGAGTGATAGAGATGCAAGGGGAACTATATTTGAACATATTTGAGGTATTATTAGATGTTCACCTCAAAATTAAGAATTTATATGTAGTAGATTAGTTGTGTGTGTCTTTGTTTCAGTTGTGTTGTGTTCCATAAGTGTTCTAGTTGAACACATGTGTGTTTATTTTAAGTGTGTATTTTATTTATGTTTTGTGTGATTTCAAACATAATTTTTATGTTAGATTGGTGTACATGTGACTCCATGAACCAATGGATAAGATTAGGTAATTGGTCTTGGCATAATAAGCATACCACCCTTGGGAAATTGTTAAGAATGTTGACCATTTTAAACATAAGTCAATATGGGTCAACCACCCTATAGTATAAAAATTGATATATGGGTATAGTATAATGTGATAGGTAATGTCATAGTTCATTTTATGTGATTTAATGCCTTATTAGCCTTGGTCATAATTCAAATTAGTCTTTGTGTCATTTGATGTCACTTAGGGGTCATTTTATGGGTCATAAATGAAGTGGTACGATTTTCAAGGTGTCCATGTGTTACAAAATTCCTTAAAATGTCAAATTTGTTAGATTAATTTTCAAGAATTTTAGGATTGACTGAAACTTATAGGTTCTTAACTGAAGATCAAGAAATTAAGTGGAAAAGGAGTTTTGAAGGTTGTATGGCCTATGTGAGAGAGTGACACATGGGATTAGCCTGTTTAGTGACCCTTAAACTTCATAAAACTCATTTACATTCTTTAAATCTTTTTTAAGTTCCAAAATTGTGTTAAAAATATTCTATCTCTCCATCACTCCACTATGCAAGCAAAACTGGTCAATAGGTCTTTGGATAGTATGGCCAGTAAGTGGAATTCCAAGTCAAGATATCTTGGTGGTGGATAGTAAACTTGGTCAGATTCATTATCATGTTTTTATTTAGAGTAATTGTGACCTATCCTATATGAACCATCCTTAATAAGTTGACTCTTCATTTTTCCTTGTTATTTCCCACAACCTTTAGGGTTTCCTCTTGTATGAGTAATCCTATACAAATAAATTGATGATTTTTTTCCAAAGGTTGTATACTCTTTCCTCTCATGTTTACCATGTTTTTTTCATTATTTTAGGTGATTTTATGGGTCAAATAGTTCAAGTTGTAGGTTGGTTCCACTAGTGGACTTATAGTTAGTTTTCAACACTTGTAAAAAGTTTTTTTCTCTATAAGGGTTTCAAAGAAATGTGTGGTGTTTTGTATCATTACTATAATTTCTCCTTGAATACCTCTCCTTTAAAAAATATTCTTATAATTTAGCATAATGGAGTTGTAGTCATAGCTTAAAACCCACAATCAACTTCCAATATATATCTATACACAGTCAATTGAGTGAAGTGTTTTGAGATATGAGTATTGGCCATGGAATTTTAATGAGGTTTTCAAGAGTTTGGACACCTTATTATAAGCATGAACAATCATTTAAAGGCATTTCAAATGAGAAACAATAAATTGTGATAGTCCATACAAGCCCTACATATAGTCAAACACCATTGACATACAAATATAGGTGCTATAAAGAAGAATGTCTCATTGAAAAAAAGAAAATTGAACTTGTATTAAGCCTTAAATTTTTTTGATTTCAATTTGAAAATGTTGAGAGTGTACAAATCTTGTTGAATGCCCATTCACTATTCATATAGTTCATGTCTTCATTCATTGTCTTCTTTACAGCTGTATCAACATCTACAGGAGATTGAAAACATAAAAATAAGAAGTGTGGAGACTAGTTTGAACCTTTTTAAAGATGATATGACAAATTAGATGACTTTTGTGAAATTTTAGAACTAGTTGTAAGTCCATAAACCATGATCACATTGATCATCTCAACATCACTACCTTGTAACCTGAGATGTCCACCTATAGGTGGCTTATATAAAGCATGAGGGTGTTATATGGAGAGTGTTGACATGTTTAAACACCTTCATGAAGTTTGGATAGTTTAATGATAGAATGATCAACATTTTGGAGACATTAGGTGGGCAAGAAAATTGAAATAATTTATGTTCAAGTGAAGGACTAAGCTTTAGGGACAAGTTCCCTAAAAGTCTCAAAATAGAGCCATAGGACCTTTTGAAACTACCATATGATGAAAAAACATGATGACTAGATGAGTTTATATTCACCTACATTAAATCCCTATCTTATGAGAAGAGCCTTTAAAAAAATAATGAATTCATGACTATAAGAGAGTAGTGTTTGAAAGCCTCAAAGTTACAAATTTGTTCACTGAAGTTTGGTAGTGATGTCTATGGGTTTTGAGTTTCAAGTAACCTCTACACCTAAAGAATGGCAATACAAGAATATATAACCATAAAAAATAGTTATAATAAGTTTAAGATCACTTTTATGGTATAAATTTCATCAATAAAGTTTGGATAACTAGGTTTTAGCCTAATAGACATACCTATAGATGTACTATAAGTCAAAAAGGCCACCTATAATTGGCTGTAGGTATCTACAGTCTTATGATAATAAAACTAGACATGAAATCATAATGGATAAAGACATATATAAGTTTAAAATGATTCATAAGTCCTAAAATTAATCTCAAGGGTGTGTGACACAAGTTTCAAGGATGATACTCACCTATAGGAACCTACATAGTCAATTGTAGTTGATTCTAGTAGACAATGAGCAAAAGTGTGGTGTTATGAGTGTTGTTGTTGCATGATCATGATCTAGATAGGTACAAAATATTGTAAAATATCCTTGGGAACTATAATAATGTCTTATTTAAATGTATTAAGGTCCTATACATAATGTAATATCACATATAGATGCCTCTTTCAAGCAAGAAACATAGTTAGTAGTCTAGTCAAACTTAAAAGCAAGGCATGTGTGAAGTGTTTAGAAAAGTTGGAGTG
This sequence comes from Torreya grandis, assembly GCA_037957365.1. Lineage (NCBI taxonomy): Eukaryota > Viridiplantae > Streptophyta > Pinopsida > Cupressales > Taxaceae > Torreya > Torreya grandis. The sequence continues at coordinate 244,355 of JARHVA010005473.1, read as the reverse complement.
GTAAGTAAGTTGGGAGTGACTTAAAAATAGTTTTAATAGTATCAAGATGATATTAACATATATAAACAATGTAGATAAAAGCTATAAAAATGTAATCTATAGCCTGTGTTCAAAACCCTACACATAGTCAACCTCTCACAGTTTGCCTAGAAGATTTTATGATGTTTTAAGAAACTATCCATATGATAAAGTTATAAAAAATTGCATATATAATATTAATCACTTGGAGAGGATCACCATACCTTAAATTTTGATGATACAATAGGGTACCTGCCCTCTATTTTGTTTTAGATAGAGGGCACTCCTTAAGGGTGTAAACCTATAAAGGTTTGGAGATTGAAGGTGAGAGGTTGAGTTAAGAATTGATTAAACCTTAAAGGAAGATGTGAAGAGTTTTAATAAATGTGGAAAAAAATTAAAACCTTTCATGAAGGTGAGAAACATGTCAAGGTATCTTAAAACCATGAGCATGCAGATAGACCTATTAGGTCTTGATTAGGCCTAGTGCCTAATAGGGTCCAAGATTCACTTATAGCATTACATGGGAATAATAAGTCATTGAAACATGTTTTTAGGGAGTTATAAAGTGTGTTAAAACTTATATTATGTATAATAGTCCACAATAAATCCACTTTGGGCTTAAGACCAACTCAATCCTATGTAGAATGGAGAACAAAACTAGAAAGGCTCATTTGAGATGCTCACATATACTTAAAGGTTATGCATGGGATATTTAGGAATTTTGGGATGTTAGATATTGTCCTTAACTTAAATTTTTAATAATATATTTAGGTTCTGAATATCATATCTTTTTGAACAGTCCTTAGAGGGCAAAATGGCCTAAAACCCTCTAAAACCCTTACCAAGGACCTGATTAGGATAATGAAGTAAGAGATGCATAAATATGGTATTAAATGGATTTGAAAATGATTTGAGGTTTTATATTACTATCTAGGTATCCTCCCCATCATACTGAGTTATACCCTACTTGTATAGATAGGTAAAAAAATGGATTTCTTTGATAGTTTTTAGTGTTTTTTAGGTTTAAGGAAGAGTTAAAGAATGAAGGTCACTTTGGGAGATAGGTTAGGACTTTAGATAATCCCTAATATCCATTTATTTTAGTATAATATCTCAAAATTATCTTTGTAAGTCCCTTCATCTCAACGAATCAAAACTAGCATAGTGCGTAAGCTATTAAAAGAGTGAAAACTTCAAATGGGATGCTATTTAGGATTCCATAAGGAATTTAAGGCCATTATGGATCCTAAAAAGTTTTAGTCACTCCTTTAAATTTATCATATTGGAAAAGTAAAGGCAACCTTAGTGCCAAGTGTGCAAGGTGAGTTGAAGAGGAGTTATTTAGACTATAGGTAGTGATAACTCATGACTAGAATAATTTTGATGATTAGGGATGAAACCAATGCATGTTTTAACATGTATAAAACCCCTCCTTATTATTAAAATTATCACATATATCCATTATCAACTTTATAAATTCAAATAAGGCTAATTGATGAAGGCAATTTTCTAAGCAAGCAATGAGGAATCCTATGCCACATTTTAGGGGTTTCATGTTTTGAGGGACATTTTCCCAAGTAGACCTTTCATTTTCTATTCCATATCCATATTTTTTGTATTTATAACTCTTTTTATAAACATGACATATTTCCTAGTGACTCTTGGACTTCATTCTCTTCTCCGCTCTCTCTCCAATTATATAAGTAGTGTACATTTTATCTCTTCTAAACTAATACCAGACCATGTATGGTGAAGCCCTACTAGAATTAAATTGTATTTTTCCTTTAAAAAATCAATAAAACTCTAGTTTTGAGTTCATTAACATTTTTCTAAATGCAAAGTGATGTATGGTGAAGTTAGTGATAATCTTTTATCCTTGATTTCCTTATCCTCTCATGTTTATGCAAGAGTTCTTATTATAACAAGTCATATGGAGTGTAACTAGTGTGTTAGGATAATTTAAAGTGTAAAATTATTATTAGAGTGTGATTTTTTCCCTCTAGTTCACTTACCTTGTGTTGTCTCATGCACATCACCTCTATGTTTAAACACTTATGTTAGAACCTTCTAAGACTTAGAAGCTAGTTTATATGCCTTGTTTCTTAGTGAAATAAGTATAATAGTCATGTGTAAATCATCTTGGTGTATCACCCCCTTAGATTAGTTTCATGTCATGCAAACTTATATATCTTTTACCATAAACAACTAGTTAGTTAGGTGATAATCATTTCAAGGTATATTTAGGGAGCTGGCCCTTATACGTAGAGTTCTACTTCTACCTATAGGTAAACCCACATAGCTATAAGTATTACCATATTACCCAATTCTAGAATATGCTTGAAAACCATCTTCTAGGGTGAAATATTTTGTGATAATAGTTCTATCACACCTAGGGGACCCATTATATTTAAGACAACTTGTCAAGGTGAATGTTGGTTTTGAAAACATCAACTACCAATAGGTGTGATACTCAACATTTGGAGACTCCATTCAAGGTATAATCTGGTTCAATACCATTGTTTTATCATAAATTTTCTCTCATACTTCATGATCCTTACTAGGTCATCATCTAGTAGATTTCTCAATCATATCAATCCACCTAACTTGTATCCCTATCCTAGGAGAAGAGCCTTGAAAAAAGGAATGAATGTGTGACTAGAAGAGAGTAGTGTTTGAAGGCCTCAAAGTTAAAAATTTGTTCACTAAAGTTTGGTAGTGATGTCTAAAGGTTTTGAGATTCAAGTAACCTCTACACCCAAAGATGGAAATATAAGAATCTATCACCATGAAAAATGGTTCTAAATAGTTGAAGAGCACTTTTATGGTCTAAATGTCATCAAAAAAGGTTGTTTTACTAGGTTTTGGACTAATATTAATACCTAAAAGTGTATTATAGGTCAAAAAATCCACCTACAGTTGACTATAGGTATCTATAGTCTTATGATAATAAACCTGGACATGAAAGATTAATGAATCAAGACATATATAAATTAATAATTATTCCTAAAACCTTAGATTAATATCAAGGTTATGTGACATAGGTTTCAAGGATTATACTCACCTATAGGACCCTATATAGTCAACTATAATTGATTGTAGTGGACAGTGAGTAAAAGTGTGGTGTTATGAGTGTTGGTATTACATGAGCATGATGTGGATAGGTCCAAAAAATTGCAAAATGACCTTGATAAATCTAAGAAGGTTTTTTGGAAATGTATTAAAGTCAAAAACCATGAAATATCACCTACATGTGCCTCTTGCAATTAATAAACATAATCAACAACCCATTCAAAGTTAAAATCAAGACATGCGTGAAGTGTTTAGAAAAGTTAGAGTTGTAAGTAAGTTGAGAACAACTTAAAAATTGTTTTAATAGTGTCAATAGGATATTACCATATGGAAACCATTAATATAAATGCTCTAACAATGCAATCTATATCATGTTTTAAAGACCTTGGACACAGTGAACTTCTCATAGTTTACCTAGAATATTTTATGATGTTTGAAGGAGATATCCATGTGATAAAGTTATAAAAAATTTTGAAAATCATATTCATAACTTGGAGAGTCCCACCATACCTTAAATTTTTATGTTAAAATAGGGGAATTTCCCTCTATTTTGTCTTAGATAGAGGTCTCTCCCCAAGGGTGTAAACCTGTAAAGTTTCTAAGCTTGAAGGTGAGAGGATGAGTTAGGAGTTGATTAAACATTTAAATAGGATGTGGAGAGTTGTAATACACCTATAAAAACATGTAAAACCTTTCAAATACGTGAGAAACATGTCAAGGTGTCTTAAAACCATGAGAATTTAGACGGACCTATTAGGTCTTGATTAGGCCTAGTGCCTAATAGGTTCCAAGTTTCACATATAGCATTAGATGGGAATTATACCTCATTATAACATGTTTATATGGAGTTATAATTTGTGTTAAAACTTATAGTATGTATAATATTCCATAGGAAAGCCACTTTTGGTGTAAGACCAACTCAAGCCTATGTAGAATGGAGAACAAAGCTTGAGAGGCTCATTTGAGATGCTCACACATACTTAGAGGTTTTGAATGGGAGATTTATTAATTTTGGGATGTTATATAAGTTCCATAAATTAAATTTTGAATAATTTTTTCAAGGTTTGAAAATTAGATCTTCATGAATAATCCTTAAAGGGAAAAATGGCTTAAACCCCTCTTAAACCCTTACCAAGGACCAGATTTGGGAAAATGAAGTAGGAGATGCATCAAAATGGAATGGAATGGATTGGTAAATTATTTTATATTATATAATAATCTCCAAATATTCTCCCCATCATACTGATTTTACCCTACTTGTATAGACATGCAAGAAAATGACATTATTTGATAGTTTTGGTGTTTTTTAGGTTCAAGGAAGAGTCAAATGATGAAAGTAACTTTGGGAGATAGGTTAGGACTTGAGATAACCCCTCATGTCCATTTATTTTATTATAATATATCACAAGTGTCTTCATCTTAGCTAGTCAAAACTGGCATAGTGGACAAGCTGGTGAGAGAGTGAAAACTTCAAATGGGAGTTTTTTAAGGACTTCATAAGGAATATAAGGTTTTTATGGGTCCTAAAAGGTGTCATTAACTCAGATTTATGGATCATATTGGAAAAATTAAGGCAACCTTGGTGCCATGTTTGTAAGGTGAGTGAAAGAGGAGTTATTTAAACTGTAAGTGGTGATAGCTCATGACTAGAAGAATTATGATGATTAGGGATGAAACCGGTGCATGTTGGAGCATGTATACGACCCATCAATATAAGTTAAATCATCACATATATCCCTATTTATCTTTGTATGTTACAATAATTCCAAATTATGAAGGTAATTTTTTGAGTAAGCAATGAGAAATCCTATGACACAATTTAGGATTTCATGTTTTGAGGGACATTTGTCCAAGTAGACCTTGCATGGTATTTTAAATATCCATATCTCCTACATGTTTAACTCCTTTTATCAGTGTGACACATGTCCTAGTGACTCTTTGACTTCATTCTCTTCTCCTCTCTCTAATTTTGTAAGTAGTGGCCATTTTGGTGCTTATAAACTAATACCACACCATGTATGGCAAAGCCCTACTAGAATGACATTGTATTTTACCTTTGGAAAATAAATAAAAGTATAGTTATGAGTTAATAAACATTTTTATAAGTGTGTAAAGTGATGTATGGTGATGTCAGTGATAATCTTTTATCCTTGATTTCCTTATCCTCTCATATTTATGTAAGAGTTCCTTTTATAATAGGTAATATAGAGTGTAACTAGTGTGTTCAGCTCATTTAAAGTGTAAAAATATTATTAGAGTGTGCGTTCTACCCTCTAGTTCACTTACCTTGTGTTGTCTCATGCACATCACCTCTATGTTGGACCACTTATGTTTGAACCTTTTAGGACTTAGAAGCTAATTTGTATGCCTTATTTCTTAATGAAAGAATTATAATAGTCATGTGGAAATAATATTGTTGTATCAACCCATTAAATTAGTTTCATTTAATGCAAACTTCTATCTCTTTTCCCACAAATAACTAGTTAGTTAAGTGATAAGCATTTCAAGGTATATTCAAGGAGCTAGCCCTTAAATCTAGAGGTCTACTTCTACCTATAAGTAAACCCACATACCTAGAAGTATTACCATGTTGCACAAATATATAATAGGTTTGAACACCCTATTCTAGGGTGGAATATTTGGTTACAACACAAATCATAATAACTTAGGAACATTTGTAAATTGAAACATTGTTGTGGCCATCCCTATGATGATGTGGTTTTTACTTTCAGCAATACCATTTTGTTGAGGGGAATAGGGAGTTTTTAGTTCAGTTTTAATACCAAAACTAATGAAAAAAATAAAACTCTTTACTAAAATATTAACCACCATTATCAATTCTTAATATCTTAATAGAAAAATTAGATGCGTTTTCAATAGTAGCTTTAAATTCCTTAAATTTAGACAACACATGAGATTTATTTTTAATGAAAAAGAATAGATTTTTTTATTTGATAGGGTAAAAAATTATGTTTTATATGGATCTTGGAACTATGAAATTGAAATAAAAATATTATTAATAGGATGAGCAAATTACATCTAACCAAAACATTAAAATATCACTATACTAAATTTAAATCAAGGAAAATAGAAACTAGACACAAAGATTAGGAGGGAGGTCCCTTCAATGGGTCTTTAACATCCTAAATATTTTTCACTGGGATGTCCTAATTAATATTTAAAATCTTAGCCCATGTGTGATTCTTAGGTCCTTCAACTACTTCTCCAAGAAATATCATATGAGTCACTTATGTCTTTTGACCTATAAGAGAGTCTTTTTTATGGGGACCACCTTGGAAGAACCTGATGGGGGGATCCCAAGATCTTGGATGACTTACTATATGTGTTAGGTATGGTTGATAAGATTGAATTAAATATTGCACAGTGGTCTTAGCTTGTCCATGCAGAGCATTCCAATATTGTATAAGCTTGGTGAGGGACATCTTACTTATTGCACCTTGGAGTTAAAATTATCTAGCTACCCTTTATTATTTTTCATCTCCTCTAATAGAATGGATTTACCCTTTTAGGTGGTCTCCTTAGAAGTATCCACATCAAGGGTAATCAACTTAGGTTTAGGTATGAATAACTTTAGTGGGAGGTCATTAGTAGGGGATTTAGAAAGGCTAGCCTAAGGGGTGATCTTGGGGGGTTGGTAGGATCCCAAGGTGGGCTCCTCCTTTGAGGTGTTCTCCTAGGACTTTTCCCTAATAGAGTATCCCCTAGGGGGACCTATTGACTGTGTAGGGTTTGGACCTATTTGACAAGTAAAAGGATCAACCCTTGGTGGAGGATAAGGTTAGTCTCATTTACTTGATGAAGTAAAATGGTGTTTTCAAGATATTTAAGCAAAAAGAAAGGAAAAATTATCTTATAACCAATAAATTTATTCAACAATAGGAAGTGGAGGGAAAATCTTAGTGTGTATTTAACTTTAAGGGTCATATAGTGCATAACATGTAGACATATTTTGGGCCAGTGATGAGGAAGGTCTACCCATGGGAAGTGTTTCTTTTTAGTATTCAAACAATCATTCATCTAAAATAATCATTATAGTAGATCATGTTTCTTTTTTTGGTATTTGAATGCCTTAATCCCCTCATAGGACATAATAGTCACTTCCTCAATGAATTCCTTTGTAACAGTGATTCTTATGCCATGAATGATCACATTGCATTTGTTTCAAGACATTATGAAGTCATGGGCCACTTCTGAATTATGCTCTATGATTCTCTCCATGAACTTGATGAGGCCCCCAAATTTTAGTTTCTTCCATAATTTTTTTTGGCCATGTACAAAATGGGTTCAAGCCTTTCCCTATCACCTCCCATCCAAGTGGTATCTGTAGAGCTGAGGTGAATAGGTAGAAAGTTCTAGATGGAGCAATTTTGAAAAATGAAAATGGATTTTGGGAAGCAAAATCAATAAAAATAATAGTATACAAATAACCATTAAGAGATACAACTTCAAGAGGTCCTACAACATCACTATCAATCAATTATAAAGGATGTGAGGAATTCACATCATGATTCTTGTGAAATGGATTAGTATGTTGCTTACCACATAAGTAACCCTCATGAGTTTCATGATGAGAAGGGATATAAGGAAGTAAAACAATAATATTATTTGTATACATATCATGTAAACTTATAAAATTAACATGTCCTAATCTTTCATTCCATAATTGAGATTCATTATTTCTAAGTGATGAAAGAAAACATGCAGAATATGGAGAAAAGATATATAAACCATTATTTTAAACACCTTCAACAATCAAAGAACCAAAATGATTTTTAATAGACCAAATATCTTTAAAAAATGTTATAATTAAATTATCATTTACAAGTTGAAATAACACATCAAATTTTGTTTAATCTTAGATACATAAAAAACATCATTAATAACAATATTTGAAAATTTTACTTTTTCCTGTTTAGTTGCTTCTAAAAAAAGAACTATTTACTAATTAAATCATTTCAAATATCTTTTTAGAAACACACAAAATATTAGATAATCATGTCATACGATGTCATGCACTACGATCTAAAGTCCATTCATTTTGATTTGAATCATATAAAGTAGAATATAAATCAATAACATTTTAATCCTAATTGTTATTTTGATTAGGGATTTGATTCTTCTACTTGTTTTGACAAGATTTCTTCTCTTTATTTTTATAATTTTGATTTTTATTTCTATCCTTATTTTTATAATAAGTTTCCCTTATACGACCAAATTTACGACACAGATTACAATTTCCATTAAACTTAGGTGTATGATTCTTATTACCTGATTTCTTATTCTTGTATTTGCCTTTAATATAATTAGTGTTATATTTTTGGTTTTTAGTCTTATCAAAAACATTATTTAATGTAAAAAGTTCCTAAGTGGCATTACCATTATAATAAAAAAAAATCATAACTTCTTCTTTAATTAAGAGAGCAGACAAGATGGTAAGGTTAGGGATATTTTACTCAGTTTGATACTTAGAATTGAAAATTGAAATAAAATTTCAAAAATTTTCATGAATATTTAACTAAATGATAAAATAAATCAATTAACCATGAATCAAATTATAATTATGTCCATTTAACTGAGCTTTAATGTTTTTAATTTTAGCAAGAAAATTAATATTTTTTTCATCACCCTTCATAGGTGTAGTTAGATATTCAAGGATTAATTTCATTATATTTAAAATGTGAGTGCCTTCATTCATAGATTCAAGGAGTTTCCAAGCATCTTTAGGAGACTCCCGATTACCAATGTGGATAAGAATTTCATCCTTGACACTTTGCAAGATAATAAACATAACTTTTTATGATTTATATTAAAATGCATTGATAAGCTTAGGGGTTACATGTCATCTAGAAGGGGTGTTTTTAGTCCTAACAACAATATTCCATAATTTTTGAGCCATAAATTTATCTTTAACATGAATTTTCCATATATTTTAGTTATTTTCATTGAGCATTTGAGATTTATCTAAGGAAAAATGAGGTGAAGCCATAGCTTCCCTTTAAATAAGATAGTAAATAAATGCTTAAAAATAAACTATTTTAAATGAATTTTTTGAAATATTTTCAAAATAAAGTGAATTTCATATGCAACTAAACTTAATTACACAATTTAGATGCTAAATAATACAAAAAATTGAATCAAAGTTACATAAATCTAAATGTCAAAAGAGTCACACTCAAAATGACCACCTAGGCACTATTATTAAAAAATATGTAAAAATAATAATAGGAGGCTTAAAAAATAATGGATCACTTCAATGCATCTATAATATGCCAAAGCCTCAAGATTGACTAGTTACATAGTTATATTTGCCTAGGTTTTGACTAGATCAAGTGTCATAAGAAGGTCCACAAATTTACCTAGGGTTTTTAATGCATAAATCATGGTACACAAAACAAGATTGAAATTAAAATTAATTTAGTTTTAATTTTATTTGAAAAATATTCAAAAAATAAATAAAATAAGATTAAGGGGGATTTGAACACAAGGCCTCCCTTGTGAAAAGCTTTTAACAAAAAGAAAGCTACCAACCCTTCTAAGAGTTTAATTAAGATTTTACATGCACTAATTTAAATATATATATATATATATATATATATATATATATATATATATATATATATATATATATATATATATATATATATATGGTGCATGTAAATTCAAAAAGTAAATCAATTGATTTTTTTAACTTTTGGATAAAAAAATCACCCAAGGTGGGATCAGGGGTTATCTTGCATGAAAATTTTAGACTTAATTAAATCAAATATTTTTTAAATATATTCAAAGACATAATAATAACCTTTTTATTTCTCTGTTGATGGTTATGGCACTCTTGTAGGTGAGAAAATGCTCACAGTAAATTGTACAAGCTTCCAAATAGATTGAAATTTTTAGAATCCTCCTTAAATTGTCTATTAGTGCTAGAACAAGCTTCAAAAAGAATTTTTTGGTGAATAATTTGTTGTTTCAAACCTATTGTATATAAAGTGGTATTGAAGAGGCTCAAGATAAATTTAATAAGATGAATGAAATATTCTCAAGCCTTGAAAATGAATTTGGACTGCATAAATATGCATACAATGACCTTTTAAAGCACCAAATCTCTTGAATTATGATAGAAATAATTTATTTCTGATTGTATTCCTTGTATGGGTTGTAAAAATCTAAAAATAGTAATTTTTTATAGAAAAAATCATCAAAATTTTGATTTTAGACTTGAATAACACATATGAGTACTCAAATTTGTCTTAGAATGCAATACATTGATCCACAAACCTCCAAGGATGGTCAAGAAAAAGTATTGAATAATATTTTATAAACCTTTCAAGGCCATACCATTCCTTTACAAATCCGAATTTTGCCTCAAAATTAATTTATAATAGTCTTAAATGATTTGATTTATGTCTCCAATGATCAACAATCTTGCCAATCAATTAACACTTCAATCAAGCTCTGTTACCATGAAAGATTTCATGTATACATATATGTAGCAATACACATAATGAGATATAGAAGTGTAAATTAATAAGGAAATCATATGAGACAAATGGCACAGATAATTTAAAGTGGAAAAACCTCTAGGAGGTAAAAAAAACCCATGAGTGATAATCAATAATTGAGAAACAATAATAATCCCAATACAAATTCTTCTCCTTCTCACTTCTTCACACAGTGCTTCACAAAACTCTCAAATTGAATATGATCAAAATAATTTCATATTCAAATAAATTCATAATAGGGGTAAAACCCTATTTTATAGTTAAATTCCAAGGAAGGTGACCATTGTAAAAATAACAGGTCCCATCCTAATAAAATTATTTAATTAAATTTTGGTAAATCATTAAATAATTATAACTTTATTATTTATTTTCATGAGGTTTCCACCTTATGTTAATTATTATTATTATTATTATTATTATTATTATTATTATTATTATTTAATAACTTTACCAAGGCTAAGGGTCAATAATTACACTTAGGATTAAATTCTCTAACATCAATGAGCCAATTATTTCCATTATATTTGTTTTCTTGTTATTGGCCCCTTGTATTTACTCAAATTGGATATGTTCAAATATCTTCTTGAGATTGTCCACCATGTTTTTATAAGGTATAATGTTATTGTCTTTGGTCTATTATTATTTTATCACCTAGTTAATAATCAACTGAGAATATCTATAAACATGGAATTTATTAATATTCTATTGTACTACTAGATGAAGTCTTGCAATGAGTGTTTTTTACTCTACTATATTGTTTGTAAAAGTGAAACTAATGTGGAAGGATTTAGGAATAATATACCCCTATGGGGTTATGAAAGACATTATGGATCTAGATCCATGAAATGTGTAGGAAACATCAAAATAAAGTGTCTGTTACTATGATTCAAAAGATATTTATTCCAGAGTCAAGATGGACTCATTAAGAAAAACAAAAGTAATTGGTTTGGTATTTGAAAAGGGTGCTTTGATAAGTTTATCTACAAGTAATTTCCCCTTAATTAAATTTTTATGTATATATTTAGTCTCAAACTCACTTAAGATCATGACCCATTTGGCTAAGTAACTAGTCACAACTACCTTGGAAAGTAGATATTTGAGTGTTTTTTTACTCTATTATATTTTTTGTAAAAGTGAAAATAATGTGGAAGGATTTGGGAATAAGATACCCCTATGGGATTATGAAAAACATTATGGATCTAGATCCATGAAATGTGTAGGAAACATCAAAATAAAGTGTCTATTACTATGTTTCAAAAGATATTCATTCTAGAGTCAAGATGGACTCATTAAGAAAAACAAAAGTAAGTGGTTTGGTATTTGAAAAGGGTGCTTTGATAAGTTGATCTACAAGTACTTTCCTCTTAATTAATTTTTTATGTATATATTTAGTCTCAAACTCACTCAAGATCATGACCCATTTGGCTAAGTAATTAGTCACAACTACCTTGGAAAGTAAATATTTGAGTGGGTCCACTTTATCAATAACAATGGTTTTATTTTTGAGAATATAATGTCACAAATTTTTGGATGTGAATACAATTTATAAGTAAAATTTTTTAATTGGAATATATTTTTGCTCATAAGCAACCAATGTTATACTTAAATAATACATTGCTTTTTATTTCCCTTGATCATCTTGTTGAACAACGAGTGACCCCAAGGCATGTTTTGTTGTTGAAATGTAGAGGAGTAGTAGCTTCCTAAGTGTTGGTGGGGCTAAGATAGGCAAAATTTCCAAATAATATGTCAAATGCTTAAATTCTTGTTGACATTCAATGTTCCACAAAAAGGTGGTGACTTTATTCAAAAGGTGAGTGAAAAGATGACATTTATCTACCAATTATGAGATGAAGTGCTGACTATATTGAATTTTACCTTGTAAACTATGAAGTTAATTTATATTAAGAGGAATAATTAATCTAATGGACTTAAGCTTCGTAGGATTCACTTCAATTCTCTAACAAGAGATAATGAAGCCTAGAAATTTATCGAAAGTGATGCTAAATACACACTTTTTAGTATTAAGACACACCTTATATTTATGAAGCATTTCAAATATTCTTCATAACACTTCTAAATGGTCTACCCTTTTCTTTGATTTTCCTAAAATGTCATCCATGTAGTATTATGCAATATCATTCATCATGTCATGGAATATGATAGTTATTGCATGTTGGTAAATAACACTAGTGTTATTAAGGCCAAAAGGCATCACTTGATAATATAATGCTCCACATGGAGTGGTGAAAACTATTTTTGTTGGTCTTTATGTGTTATTTTTTATCTAATTATATCTTGAGAAGGCATACATGAAAGATACATCTCGTACCTTGATGTGGAATCTATAATCATATCAATGTTAGGAAAAGGAAAATAATCCTTTGGGAATGATTTATTGATATCTCTAAAATATGTGTATATGTAGATTACTTGTAGAATTAATCCTTCCTCCAAAAAACATTATAATTGCTTTTTGACTAGTATGACAATGTGAGGATGCATTTTCATGAACTTCTATTTAATTGGCTTGGCATTTAAGTGTACAAAAGAGTGATGTACAACTAAAGAAGGATCTATTCCGAGAACATCTAAAAATGACTAGGTAAAAATATCAATAAATTATTTAAGGAGGATAGTAAGAATTCTTTTTCCTCTTTAGTGAGGGATGCTCTAAGCTTGATCCATTTAGGATCATCTAGGGTTATAATGTTTACTTATGTGGTGTCTTCCATAAGCACTATAGAACCATCATCTAGAATAGTTGGTAATGAGGTGCATTGATCTTCTTCATCATCTTGTGGCTCAAATGATCTATGAATATCCCCCATGTATGAATATTATGAATAACAAAAGGCTAGTAAAGGTCACTTTACAAATGCATGTAGGAAATCTTGACTAATTATTTATATACTTTTTGATATTATGAACTAATTTGTGACTATTATGGGTTCCAGAATTAGAGGCACCTTGTGTTTCACTATAAAAAGGATTAACTTACCCATCCAATGGTGAATTAAACATGTTTTCACCATGGGACTCATCTTTTTATTTACTATTTTCTTGGTCCAAAAGTGTCTCATAGAGGTTTTTAATTTGGGACCTCAATGTTTCATTTTCATTTTTTTGTTTTTATTTTTGACCAAGGAAGTTCAATGCTCTCAAAAATAGGTGTCAAGGTCTAATGTAATATAAAATAATATTTATTATCAACAATAGTAAAACAATATTTGAGGCCCATGAATTTAGAAATTTCCTTCTTATTCTAGAAATCATCCAATGGTATATGTGCAAATTATTGGTCCTAGTCAATTAATTAGGGGTGGTGGAGGAAAATAAGGTAATTAAAGGTGAAAGAGGTAATGGTATTGGTAATAAAAAGGTTGGTATCATCCAAATCATCATATATGTTTTAATAGGACTCTACGTTGTTGGATTTTTCATCATTTAATGGTAAATTGGTCTCACTATCAAGATCTTCAGGGCCACCCCTAGGTGGTTTGTATCAAATACCTCAAGTCACTTTGTGTTTGGAAGATAATACTATATAAATAAGAACTTACTAATTCCCCCATACCTTTGCCTTTATAATCTTAATTATCCATTATTCTATTAGGAATATGATACTTTTTGATTTTATAGCAAGTAGCAAAGTTATCATTTACAACCATGATTTAATATGTCATTTATGGAGAGAATAATCCTTATACGCCATTACATTTTGGGCTCACCATATGAAAAAAAAACATAGTGTGGGAGGTGGATGGGTGCTTGATAAGGTACCCATTATATGGCCTCATAGTCCTAGGTTGGAAAGATGGTGGTAGAGGTGAAAATGAAGAGAGAATGATATATGAGGAGAAGAAATAGTAGTTATTTCTCAATATTGAAAAATTCCACCACTAATATTGTGACTATAGAGACAATGATAAGTACAACCACCACCATAGATATTATAACCACAACTACAACAATAGGGGTATCTTATAACTCAACCAACACATAGATGGATGATAAATTGATAGGTATGTTTTGAGGCACAACATGCTTGTGTTATCTATCTTGGATAATATAGAGTAATTTTAGCTCCTTGTAACCATGACACACATGAGGTGTTAGGTGGTTGAGTAGATGGGACCACCATGGTTGAGTAAAATTTGTTATGTTTATTACTGTGAAATTTACTTGGATATATAAAGATAAATGTTAGATATATGTATGAGTTTTGGATTGTATATAAAATTTGATTTTATTTTGATTTGTGTTTTGTAGTTTCTTATAAAATGTTGGAGTAAGTGTTTTTTCAATAATTTATGAAGGTAAAATAAATTAGGATTTTTTTATAGTTGTTAGATTATTTTCCTTGTGTGCACGAATAATATTTGGTTGTGCATCTATTTAATATATCCACCTATATTTGTAAGGAAAAAATATTATGTGTAAATAATTTGTTTGAGTGCACATTAATAGTATATCCTCCTATTTTATATATTATTCATGAAACCATAATTTTTTGTATGATGCAACCTATTATTCCTATTTAATAGGTACTCCCATGTATTTTGGTTTGGCTAGTTTTTGTGGAGACACACACAAATGTGTGAATACATTTTTTGAGACTATTGTGAATTGTTATTTATTGTGTAGTTTGTCTGCAATGATGGAGATGTTGTGGTAATGATGTTTATGAGATATATTGCATTTTAATGAGTGAATATTTCATTCTAATATAGTATCAGAGTGAACCAAATGTTGATGTAGTGAATTTGGTGATGATTTGACCTAGTGACTAGCATGGCCATAGACTAAGAATTTAGGAGAAGAAACTTATACAAATGTAACCAATAAACATCAATACATAGGATAATCAATGCAAAAAAGAGTTGATATCAAATCCAACTATCGAATTTGAATGTAAAAGATGACTATCAAGGCATTAAAAAAACTATGAGAACATATCCAATGCTTGTAAATAACTCACCCAAAAAAAATATAGTGAACATGTTATCAATTCATTAGGGAGAGTATCTAGGTGGGTCAAAAGACATTAATATAGCTTCTATGTATTCTCAATATAAAATCAAGCACTTTCAAAGACCTAATATTACCATGATATAAAAATGTCTTGAGCTACCCATTTGAGGAAATGTAAAAATAAATGACTATTTATATCATGTGGTTCTCGTTAGCTATAAAAATGAACCCAAACTAAGGGCCATACATGCCTCTTCTTATATTTTTATATTATATCTTATTAAAATACATTTATAATAGTGATTTATGATGATAATTCAAACACAAGATCAATGCCCAACTAAGATACTTCATATGTATCGACCTCTATCACAGATCTTGGCTAGATACCAACACAAAAGTCAATATTACAATTATTTATGTAAATCGCATAATGTGTTATAAAATGCTAATCAAGATTTTTTTAATACTAAAATATGCAATGTAAAAGGATACTAATTTTTTAACCCAACATGATGTAGAGGCTGAGTCAAGTTTAGAATAATGCAATGTGGTATAGTCCAATGCAAATGCGATGTATAGATATGACAAGTAATTTACATTTATTCATAGTTATAATTATTCAACATCCATGTATTTTGGTAACATGTATTTGTTACCATAGGGACACTTAGTATTTCTCTATGCATTTTTACATGGGTACTTGATCAGGCCTAGTTGTCAAGACCCATAAGTCTCTTTGCTTCCTCTTTTCTAACTCCCTATTTTACACTTAAGGGATGATGTTTGAGTATGTGTTTTTAAACTCATTTACATAAGTAAGTTAAATTGGGATATTTTTATGGTTTTTATATTATTTACCTTATGTGCACAAATAATATTTGGTTGTTCACCTATTTATTATATCCACTTATATTTTTAAGGATAAATTATTATGTGCATGTAATTTGTTTGAGGGAAAATTAATATTGGATCCTCTTCATGTAATAGGAATTTGTTACACAAAACAACCTATTACGAATATTTAATAGGAAATCTAATGTATTTTGGTTTGGTCAAGTTTTGTGGAGACACACACATACATGTGAATACATTTTTTATACTATTGTGCATTCTTTTTTTATGTGTTTTGTATATAATGTTGGAAATAATGTGGTAATGGTCTTCAGGAGAGATTTTGTGTTTTCATGAGTGCATATTTAAATCTGAGACATAAGAGGAGAATTTATGGAGGACAATAGTAAATACTACACACCATAATATTTTGGATGGCATGCTACTAAAACATGATATTATGTAAATGATTGATCCTTTGGAACCCTCAAGCTAAGATTATGATGCCTAGTTTAGTTTTGTTAGGGATGTTGATCAAGATTTATGCATATTAGTAGATGGATCCCAATCTATAGTACCACTGATATTTTTCTAGGGAGAGATATAGACATGGAATGTGTTGTCTTAGGAGAGATATGCTCAATTAGTTATGGTGTGTTAGGAATTGAGATTACAGGCCTAAGTGGGCAATTTATGAGGGTAGGTTCATGAGATACAATCATAGAAATAGTCCCTCTAGTGGAGCTAACATAAAAGATAGTTTATAAACACCTCTATGAGTAGTGTAGTATGTCCTCCATTAGATGGATAGGGTAGAACGTAAAGATATAGATGATTTTTTACTACATTGTATCATTTTGTATCATGATGTATAAAATTTTGAGCCATATATATAGAGATATGTTTTTTAATATGACTCATGGAAGTTTTACATATATATGTAACTTATTTTTAACGTATGTGTTTAAGGTTTTTTATACCATGAGAAATTGTATGATGTATTTTTTATTCTTTTCTAAAAACAATTGAGTAAATGCATGGTAAAAATAATGATGACATAAATGTAAAATGAAAAAAAGTCTAAGTATATATGTATTTTTTGAAAAATAAAATATGATTTAATTAGTATAATTAATTTAAAAAAACCACAAATGATGAGATATGTAATGTAGATCAGGAATCCAAAGAAAATTAGATCATCATTAGTGAAAATAATGAAAAATAACTTGAGGAACATAACATTATAAGCTTGATCCCTAGGATTGAGAAAGGTTAAATAAGAGATGAATAAAATAGATAGCAAACAAAAACTAGTATACCTTCCTTATAGACTTCCTTACTTACTAGTTCGAATAAGTTTGTGCTTAGCTTGTAGATTAGAGATCTTTGGCAATGTTCACTCCATTTGTGGGATTCATTTCCCCTTGTCAAATCTTTGCTTGGCTTAGAAATTTTCATGAAAATATTAAAGATCTGGTATGATTTATGCATGGTAAGTTTAGTTCAAGAGAGATTTTCTATAATAAAGGGAAAGGCCTCAATTTATAAAATTTGGTTTAAATGTGGACCATTGATCTAAGATCAAGAACAATGGTGGAGAAGGAGTCCTCAAAATCATGATTGCACACATGGAGTGTGTAAGAAACTCCATTTAAGACCTTTTATTTGATTATAGAAGTAAGTTTGTAATAAAATTGAAATGATTGGTCCTATTAGAGTGTGTCATAGGCCATGTATGAGAGAAATATGTAAAAGGACCTGTAAGAGGTGTAAGAGAGTATGTAAGTGTCCTTGTCATATACCAACCTAGCCACACTCCAATCCATTCCATTGACTTGCCTGTATGATGTCACTCAAGTGAGGCAATAAAATAATTTATGCACTTAGAAAATATATAATTCTAAAAGCTATGGAATTTCATTTTAGAGTAAAATAGGCTTGATTAAGTAGAATTATTCAATAAATAAAAGAATGGTGGTATTTTGAAATGTTATTTTACCAATCAAATATTTATTTAATTTCCTTGTAATAACAATTTCAAAGGGTCAATTTTATTTGATATGTTTTTGATAAGATTATTTTTATGATATGATCCATTACCCCAATCAGGGATGTGTTGTGATTTTAGTTTAAATAGATAATTATGTGGGTAACTGGATCAAATTATAATTTTTGGTTAAATTTTCATGTGATTGTATAAAGTCATTTAAATTGTAGTTTAAATAAGGAATTGACTAAAATGAAGTGTCTACATTTTCCCCTATTTGAGAAGGCATTGCAAGACATAGACGAAGTAAGGTATTTTTCAAATAATGAAAAAGTCATTAAGGAGACATTTGACAAAGCTTGAAGAATTATGTATTCACACTTTGTTAAATTTATGGGTTAATGGACTCAAATTTATGCCATATAGGGCACTTTATTAGCATTAGATTCCCCTTTGAGGGAATGGGTGGAGAATAATTTAAAAGGATGTGCCCTCAAAATGAATAAAATGCATAGTCTGTAGGCAAAGAAGTCAAAAAAAGAAAAATGTAGGAGAAAATAAGATGAAAAATGACTAATATATCTAGAAATGAGCCTCTAAGGAAGTATAGAATTGGAAGGGGGAATTAGGGGTGTAAAATTTCAAATTTTGAGATTTATATTCACCTTTGGGAGGCAAGCATACAAACTATTCATTGTTACCCTCCCCTTTGAAATAAAAGTGCTATGGTTTTATGCGAGAGATTACAAAAAAAAATGGCTCCACATGCATGATAAAGACACCTTTGTGATCGAATTTAAGAGTAGATATGTAATATCCCTTCGGATATCAAAATAAAAGCTCTGAATTGCTTATCTAAATTTCTGCAAAATATCTTCAAATAGATAAATAAATCACAGTATAAACTCTTATTTATTTGCTCATAAGCTTACAATAGAGGTCCTCTGTCAAGTATACAAAGAATATTGAAAGTACGGCCTTAATAGCCTGAATATTCCACAAACTGGGAAAGAAATCTGAATCTAGTACATCTCAGCCTGCTGTGTAAAAAACACAGTCACTGACATCAGTTATACTACCATCATCGGTCGATCTGTAGTCGTTAACTCGCTAATGTCGGTGATATGTCAACTGATGTCGGTCTCTATTCGCCGATGTCGGTGCCTAAACTTTCTATTGATGCATACGGATTTTCATAGATCTGTACGGAATTCATACAGCCACTGATATAGCATAACTTTATGCTTGATCCTGATCTGTAGAATTATGGGCTAATACAAAAGATCTATATCTGGATAATTCTTGAATCAAAACCCAAAAATAATGAAATACCTGTAAACCCTTGTGATAGCTTCTGTGTGAAGTTATCTCTCAAACTTGTAAACACATGTGATAACTTTTGTATGAAGTTATCTCTCAATTTGGCAATAGATCAGTTGATCTCTCACAACCTCTGAATCGCACACAATGAAGAGTTGACGTTCTTCAATGCAGATGGAATCTTGGAACCCTTGGCTCAGTCTTCACAGAAGAATTTCTTAACAAGAATCAATATCAATAATAATCATGAATACAAACTCTCTCCCATGAGAGATTCTTATACCCTTCCAAAGGTGTGCTTGCTAAAATTAGATTCCCTTAAATTAGACTTAGGGCTTCCTTAAATTAGAACTAGGTTCATAAAATTAGACCAGTTCTTAAATTAGAATTAGGATCCTAAAATTAGACCCAATAATTAATAATTAATAATTAATAATTAATTAAAATTAGACCAAATAATTAATATTTGATTAAATCAATCAAATATTAATATCTCCCTTAATTCATGTCTGAAAGAGCCTGAATGAAAACCAACCCATCTCCATCAAGACCCTCTATCCATCCCATCAGCCTACGAGGGTCACATAATAGGCTAATCATCCGCTCGAAAAGATGTCAACTAGAAGGGGACATGACAGTCCGCCCCTCCTGAAATTGCTTGCCCTCAAGCAATCTCAACTCTGGATGCTGCAGAATATCCTTGCTTTCCCATGTTGCATCCTCAACTGGCAAATCTTTCCACTTTACCAAATATTCCCTGATAGTCCTCCTACGCAACTGTCTCTCTCTAGATTCCAAGATGGACTCAGGTACTAAAATCAACTTTCCCTCATCATCTAAGGGAGGTAAAACTGTAAAAGATATCACACGGTGTCCTAATGCCTTTTTGAGGTGTGATACATGAAAGACATTGTGTACCTTGCTCTCTGTCAGAAGCTCTAGCTCATAAGCCATCTCTCCAACATGTCTCAAGATCCTAAAAGGACCGTAGTAATGTGGCTTAAGCTTCTCTACCCCACTCTTCTTAAGAGTAGACTGACGGTAAGACTGCAACATAAGATAGACCATGTCACCCACCTCAAAAGATCTCTTGGTCCTCTGCTGATCTGCATACTACTTCTGCTGATTCTGTACCTTAGCAATATTCTCCTTGAGAGTCCTCATAGTATCCTGACTCTCCTACAATAAGTCTCCAGCACTCGGCACTCTACTGTCACTCAGTAGCAAATCTAGAAAACTCAGTGCCTCATACCCATACAATGCCATAAAAGGAGACATCTGAATGGTCATGTGGAAAGTCATGTTATAGCAATACTCGCACAAATGAATCCAGTTGACCCAAGCTTTTTGCTGCCCTGCAATGTAGTTCCTGAGGTAACCCTCCACCCATTTGTTCACTATCTCCATCTGTCCATCAGTCTGTGGGTGGTAGCTAGTGCTAGGTGTAAGCTTGGTCCCATAGAGTTAGAACACCTCCTGTCAGAAGTGACTCAGGAACCAACTATCCCTGTCGCTCACTATGCTCCAAGGCAATCCATGCAATCAGAATACCTCTCAAAAGAAAACCTCTACTACCTATGTAGTTGTGTGTGTGGTGGTAATCAGAAAGAAGTGGGCATACTTCATTAACTGATCCATAACTCTATATATGCAATCTCATCCTTGGGCTTTAGGCAAGCCCGTAATGAAATCCATCGACAAACACTCCCACTTCCTGTCAGGAATTGGAAGTGGCCGCAACAATCCTGCTGGGTACGTGTTCTCCTGCTTGTTTTGCTGACAAACAGGGCACTCACGTACATACTAAAGAACATTTGCTTTGAGGCCTTTCCATGTGAATCTCTCCCTAATCTATCTGTAAGTCTTAAAATATCTGGGATGTCCTACAGTAGGTATATCATGAAAAGCTCGCATGATAATGTTCTTCATCGATGATCCTGGGATCAAATAAACCTTGTTCTTGTAAATGATCAAGTCATTCACAAGAGTATATCTGGTGTCAACCGTCGATCCCTCAACAAGGTTAGATGCCCATGTGTCCTTGGCATACTCTGCCATAATCATATGTCACCAATCCTCTATAATGTGGACCATGGTACTCAAAAACGGCCTGCGTGAAAGAGCATCGGCCACAACATTCTGGGTGCCCTTGATGAAAGAGATGTCAAAGTCATATGCCTATATTTTACTCACCCACTTTTGTTGACGATCATTGAGGTCTCACTACCCCAATAAATGTCTCAAATTGTTGTGGTCCATTTTGATGCAAAATTTGCTACCCATGAGATATTGCCTAAATTTTGCTAAGGCATGCATGTTAGCAAGCATCTCCTTATCATATATGCTATACAGTCTCTCTGGTCCTCTAAGCTTATGGCTCTCATATACTCTGGGGTGCTTTTCCTGCATAAGCACCGCTCCAATGCCCTCCTCTAAAGCATCACACTGAAGCTCGAATGGCTTCAAAAAATCAGGTAGTGCCAAAACTGGGCACGTAGTCATCAACTCCTTAAACCTCTCGAAACACTCCTATGATTTAGGTGTCCAACAAAAAGCACCCTTTTTAGTCAAATCTATCATAGGAGCTGCATGTCATGAATAACCATTCACGAACCTCTGATAAAATCCACACAAACCTAGAAATCCCCTTAGTTGTGTTAGGTTTGCTGGAATAAGCCAGTCTATGATAGTGCGGATCTTCTCAGGATCCATCCGCACTCCCCTTGCACTGATAATATGACCCAAGTATAACAATTTGGTCATCCCCAAATCACATTTGGACTCCTTTGCGTACAAGGATTCCCTCTCCAAGATGCTGAGTACAGTCTCCAAATGAGCCAAATGCTCCTGCCAAGTCCTACTGTATATAAGAATGTCATCAAAAAAAACAAGTACAAACCTCCTCAGAAGTGAATGGAAGACTCTATTCATGGTGGACTGAAATGTTACTGGTGCATTAGTGATCCTGAATGGCATCACTATAAACTCATAGTGTCCACAATGGCAACAGAAAGTTGTCTTCTCCACGTCCTACTCGTGAACCCTAATCTGATGATAGCTTGACCTTAAGTCTATCTTCGTGAAGTAATGTGCACCATGGAGCTCATCAATAAGCTCGTCAATATGAGGTATAGGATACCTATTCTTAATGGTTCTCTTATTCAGGGCTTTGTAGTCAATGCACATGCATAGGGTGCCATCCTTCTTCTTCATTAGAACAACTGAAGAAGCAAATGGTGATTTGCTAGGCTGAATGTGACCCATAGCCAGTAATTCCTTAATTGTTTTTTGATCTCATCCTTTAACCACTTAGGATGTCCATAAGGAGTAATCATAATGGGCTTAGCGCCCTCCTCAAGCTCAATAATGTGCTCAATTCCCCTGTCTAGAGGTCTCCCTGGTGGAATGTCACTAAATACCTTATCATGCTTGACTCT
The DNA here is from genome assembly GCA_037957365.1 of Torreya grandis. Lineage (NCBI taxonomy): Eukaryota > Viridiplantae > Streptophyta > Pinopsida > Cupressales > Taxaceae > Torreya > Torreya grandis. The sequence goes on along the minus strand of JARHVA010005473.1, from coordinate 221,193 downwards.
CAACTATTGAATGTCAAGATGATACTCGGTCTTCTGTTGTCCCTCCTGCATTGGTGCCAATGTGCACTCGGCAGCCCACTCTACCATGTCATGTCGCATGAGCCTCTCCATCCGATGTAAAGAAATAGTTTTGATGTTGCCATCCCATATTGATTTAAGAATGTGAGTCTTCCCATCAACATCAAAATGAATCTCTATATCCTTAAGACTAAGAGTGACTACCTCAAGGGAATGAAGCCACTTCATGCCCAAAACCAAATCTATATCCCCCATGTTGACCACATAATAATCAGCCTTGAACTCATAGTTGTTCAAGCGCAATGGGAGATCTCTGATCATCTGCTCACACCTGAGGGTGTAACCATCAGCTACCTTAACTCTAATGCCCTTGAACCCTTCTGTGGTGAGTCCACGCTTCTCCACAAATCTAGTATCAATAAAATTATGTGTAGCTCCCATGTCAAGAAGGGTCATGACCCTCTGTCCTGCAAAACTCCCCAGAGTCTGAATGATCCCTCGTGCTGGATGCTAGATAGATGTGCCTCCTAAATCTGGAGCTCTGACTCTACCTCTACCCTAGGCTCTGAAGCCTTAGCCTTTGGCTCCTTGGAATAATCATGATGTTCAGAATCTTTTGATTCCTCATCCTCATAATAGGCCCACATCACCCGATTTGCCTTGCCCTTAGGCCTTAAGGGACAATCATGATTAGCATCATAGGGACCTTTGTAGTAAAAACAAAGCTTCTTCCTACGTAGATCATTAAGAGCCTCTCTATCCAAAGGTGGTGCTGCTAGATTGGCCTTTGAATCATTCTTAACACCTAATTTATTTATGTTGAAACCTGGTCTTTCTCTATTCCTGTTGAAGCCTTTACTGTCCCTAGATGACGAGGTACCTCTGAAGTTAGATCTACTTGATGGCACTGCCATCTCCATGCTATGTGCCTTCTTCATAGCTTCTTGTAATGAAGGAGGATCAAAGCCTTTAATCCAACCTCTCAATGGTTATGTCAACCCCTCCATAAAGAGTACTAAAAGTCACCTCTCTGAAATGTCAGGAACCATCACTAATAACTTTTGGAAGTCACCAATGTAAGACTCTTGACTGCCGCTTTGGCACAACTGTGCCAACTCTTGGAAATAGGACTCTGGATCCCTCCTATCAAAATGCTCTACTAGCCTACCCACAAACTCCTAATAAGATGTGATCTGATCATGATGGAGTGTCACCATCCTGTGGTGCCACCAATCGTGAGCTACTCCCTCAAGATGTAGTGTCGCATATCTGATAGCATCTTCTTCAGCCATCAAACGTAATGTGAGAAAGGTGTCTAACTTACTAATCCAAGCCTGTGCTATGACCTTACCACTTCTATCAAACATCGTGAGTGTGAGCCTGCTTGTAGCATGCTTAAGATCATTATTCTGATGTCTAGGTCTCCTATCCTGTCTAACCAATCTGTAGTGCTCTCTCCTTAGATTAACAAAACAATCAAAGGTTGTCCTCTCTCGAACATGAGGAGGTAATAAATTCCACTCATCATCTGTAGCTAGGTAAACATCTGCAAATAAGGAATCTCCTACTTCCTCCTCTGCTAGAACTTTTAGTTCCTCTCAAACAAATGTAGGACGTGTAGGTCTATCCACTATTCTAGAGTGGCCCTGCTGGGGTCTCTGATTAACCGTAACATCTCTGTTATCACCTTGGTCCCCATTCTATCTATCAGGTGGGTTCATCCTCCTTATCATAATAGTTAGTGCCTGTAGTGCTTGTGTCATCTCATAGTAGGATTCTCTGGTACTCAGATCATCATTATGTCGATGGGCCCTGGGTGGGCTACCCTCATGTCTGTCACTCATGATAATCGACTACTATTCTAATAATTGGGTACCTTCAAGCAAAGCTCTACTGTGTGTGTAATACTCGTGTGGTCCCAAATCTTGTGGCTGCATAAGATTTTCAAACCCTCAGGATGGCAAGATTTAGCTCTGATACCACTGTAATATCCCTTTGGATATCAAAACAAAAGCTCTGAATTGCTTATCTAAATTTCTACAAAATATCTTCAAATAGATAAATAAATCATAGTATAAACTCTTATTTATTTGCTCATAAGCTTACAATAGAGGTCCTCTGTCAAGTATACAAAAAATATTGAAAGTACGGCCTTAATAGCTTGAATATTTTGCAAATTGGGAAAGATATCTAAATCTGGTACATCTCAGCCTGCTATGTAAAAAACATAGTCGCCGACGTCGGTTATACTGCCATCATCGGTCGATCTGTAGTCTTTAACTCGCTAATGTCGGTGATATGTCGACCGATGTCGGTCTCTGTTCGCCGATGTCGGTGCCTAAACTTTCTATTGATGCGTATGGATTTTCATAGATCTTTACGAAATTTGTACGGCCGTTGATATATCACAACCTGTATGCTTGATCCTGATTTGTAGAATTATGGGCTAATACAAAAGATCTATATCTGGATAATTCTTGAATCAAAAAACAAAAATAATGAAATACCTGTAAACCCTTGTGATAGCTTCTGTGTGAAGTTATCTCTCAAACTTGTAAACACATGTGATAACTTTTGTATGAAGTTATCTCTCAATTTGGAAATAGATCGGCTGATCTCTCACAACCTCTGAATCGCACACAATGAAGAGTTGACGTTCTTCAATGCAGATGGAATCTTGGAACCCTTGGCTCAGTCTTCACAGAAGAATTTCTTAACAAGAGTCAATATCAATAATAATCATGAATACAAACTCTCTCCCATGAGAGATTCTTATACCCTTCCAAAGGTGTGCTTGCTAAATTTAGATTCCCTTAAATTAGACTTAGGGCTTCCTTAAATTAGAACTAGGGTCATAAAATTAGACCAATTCTTAAATTAGACCCAATAATCAATAATTAATAATTAATTAATAATTAATAATTAATAATTAATAATTAATAATTAATAATTAATAATTAATAATTAATAATTAATAATTAATAATTAATAATTAATAATTAATAATTAATAATTAATAATTAATAATTAATAATTAATAATTAATAATTAATAATTAATAATTAATAATTAATAATTAATAATTAATAATTAATAATTAATAATTAATAATTAATAATTAATAATTAATAATTAATAATTAATAATTAATAATTAATAATTAATAATTAATTAAAATTAGACCAAATAATTAATATTTGATTAAATCAATCAAATATTAATATCTCCCTTAATTCATGTCCGAAAGAGCCCGAATGAAAACCAACCCATCTCCATCAAGACCCTCTATCCATCCCATCAGCCTACGAGGGTCGCATAATAGGCTAATCATCCACTCGAAAAGATGTCAACTAGAAGGGGACATGACAAGATATGGCCACCATAGATGAGTAATTGGTAAGTAGGTTCTTATTTTGTAAATTTCAGCATTTAATAGCATTTATGACTAGTTTTATGTAGGATTTTAGTAATTTTATTGATTCTATGAAAACTAGAATTGGTGGTTTCACCAATGAAAATAGTGAAAACACCATTGAAAATGGTGAAAGCATCACGTTATCAGCAAAAATGATAATAAAATGGTGGTTTCACCTAAAGTGGAAAAAATCAAAGAAAAGATGGGAAATGCCTATTCGATAAAAACACTAGGTAAGGTGATACCATTGAAAGAAATAACAAAAATTCAAAAAGAGTGAAATTACCAAATTTATCAATGAAAATTCACAAAGAGAGAAACCATCAAAGTAATCAGTAAAAATGACCAAAATGGAAAATTGGTCTTGGAGAGAGAAATTAGGCATGTTTAAAAAATAATTAGTTAATTATTATAGTTAGAGAATAAATTAGATTGATGTTTTCAACCTGAAAAATAAATTAGATTTGTCTTGGTCAAATGTTATCTAGATTTAATTATTAATATATTTAACAATTTATGTTAAATTTCTATTGGTTGTAGGAGTGGTTGGTTGTCTTGATTGTGCATGAGTGGTGTTAACACTACTTGTGAAAGAATAGATCTAGATTGAGGAGATGTGTGCATTATTAGAGGCCCTTCACATTTTTTGCATGCCTATAATTAGAGTGGATAGAGCATATCTCAGTGTGTTATCCAAGAGATATAAATTAGAGACATCATTATTCTATTTACCCACTAGAGAGGCCACTATCACTTTAGAGGATGTGTGGTAAATTTTGAGGCTATTGATTAGAGGATGACCACTATATTGGATTGGCATTGTAGGGCGACATGATTTTTTGGATGACCTAATAAGGGGATTTGATATTCCCATGAAGAGTGGGATAATGGACATTGATTTGATTAAAACTTACATAGATAGAGGAGCCTTATCCACTAATAGATATTGATGGAGAGGTATCGGTACTCATGACCACTATTAGATATATCCTACTACCTAACAAGAGTAGATAATTATTCCACATGGACATGGGTGTGGTTATTAGATACATGCTAGATGATACCACTATTGTTGCTTGGGTGTTGACTATATTAGCCTAGCTATATTGATATTTACACATGATGGCATATAGAGGAGGTCAGAGTATTGCCACATCTACATTTCTCTAGGTCTAATTTTCAAGCATATTTCTATAGTGAGGCATATGCATGGGTTTAGATATAATCTAGACATAGAGGATATAGAGGAGATGTCTAACTATATCATAAATTGATAGATGATATGGGAGACAAGGATTTTATCTAGCGTCTTTATCTACCTTTAATGATTCACTAGTCAAGTGATGGATGATGCACTACATTTACCACTAGATGTTTTGTTAGAGGCATGTAGACACATTATTGAGGATTACAAACTATATTAGGTACAATGCTAGTTTGACTTGTAATAAGATTTACTAGAGGCTTCAAGATTCTTTACCAATGTTACTAGAGACTAATAGGCTTGGTCAGCCTATAGATAGGCATATGGATATATTGAGATATGTATTAGTATCATAGGCTACTTGGGAATATAGAGGAGGCCCAAAAATACAAGAGCGGCAATGACCTACATGACATGGTTGGTCCAGTTTCAACTTGAGTGATTAACTATGCATTAAGGTGTCCTAAGATAGTTGGTACCAGTCACAGTAGTTTATATAGTGGGACAAGGGAAATAATAGAAATTGGACAATGCACTGATGGATGTTTATGTAGAGGGTGAGGATAGAGACCACATAAAGAGTGATATAAATAGTGATCCATACCTAGAACTAGATGTTGATTTTAGAGGGACATGGTATAGGAGTACCCAAGAGGCACAAATGGGGATGGGGGTTCCAAAGGAGGTGGAACCTTTAGGTACAATGAGATATGGTATAAATAGAAACATAAATATGCTAGAGGATAATATTACTACTTGGGTAGTGGAGATAAATGACTTACATGCCTAAGTGATCCAACTACAATAATAAGTGACATGGAGAGATGCATAGATCATATCCCTTTAGTTATAGATTACCTAATTAAAGGCAAAGGTGGCCTAGATGATAGTAGTGAAAGATTAGAGAGATAGGGCTAGGTTAGATGTTTATATTATCCACAAGGAGTGGCATATAGTGTGAAATGCACTTATAGTTCTAGGCCTATCCCAAATTACCTTTAAGAGATCATGGGATAAGGATAATACAAGATATTATATGAGTTTATATGATGGGGCTATCGCATCAGAGGACAAGGCACCAAATTCTAAGGTCTCTGAGAAATAGAGGTCAATAATGAGGTCTATGAGATATAAGACTCACCATACTTTATGCTCAGGGCAATTAATTCATCAACCATGACCTCCTCCACCCCAAGGGCCTAGTCGGCCACCACAATAGATGGGTTAGGAGGATACTCCAAGTTAGATTTGATTAGCATATCTCTTTATATTTATTTTTTATCATGACTTTATATATATTTACAATGTATATGATATTATTATGCGATATATATGACACTAATTTTTTATGTTCAATATAAATATATGCTCTTTTTGGATTTAATTTATGTGATTAGCTCAAGATGGATTAAGAAATGTGATTGTATTTATACATGTTACTTTATTATTCATGTTGATATCAAATTGATTATATTTTTTTGTCATGATTATGCTATTTTGATATTGTATCTATGAATAACAAATGGTATTTTGATGTTATGTTCTTATGTAGTAAATGTGTTATGTTATGATGTGGCATTAGATATGGATGTTTTAAAATGTTTATGAATTTTGTATATGATCATTTTTTATTAGTATCATGTTTATAATACATATTAGTAATTTTATTTATTTGATTATGTTGAGATTGGTAGCTATGACATTTCTTGTTAGCTATCCAATACTTGATTTTTTATTTTGCATTTTACATTATGTATAAAAAATTATTAATCAATCATGATAACATTGGATTCCATAAGCATAATAATTTGATTAAATTTTAAATGTAAACAACTTAAGATCAAAATATTAAGAATCAACTCCTAAGTGTAAAGAATAATACAATGAAATAATATTAGGTTAGGTACAAATATCTATAACTCAAGAACATGATATAACATATCTAAACTTAAGTGTGGAGTATAATACACTAAACTTAAGGGAGCTAAGAAACATAAAATAAATGAACCAAAATTAATTAAAAACAAGTAATAAATATACACACATAAACCTAAAAATAAAAGTGATAAAAAGAATCTAATAAATCATTGGTGCGTGTGTGTGAGATAATAAATCATTACTCTTAGGCACTACCCCAATGGAGAGAGACATGTCAGATGTATAATTTTTTACAACATTGGGATGGAGGAGTATAAGAAGAGGAAAGAAGTGGCTAATCTATATCTAAATTACCTATGCAAGTGGTTTCCTACATAGTTCAATAGACTTCAGGATAAATGTATCTCTCTCAAGAAATAGGATAATAAGAATGAGAATGTTAACATATAAGTAAAAATTGATAGAATAAAATGGATCAGACTCAAAAAATGGTGCGAGTGTGTAAATAATTATCTTGAAAAACAATAAGGGTGTTGACTAGTACAAGTGTTCAAGCTAAAATGAGATGCCCTATACATCTAAGTGCTTTCTACATAGTCCATGTGGACCTCAAGAAATTTATTTCTCTAAAAAATGGGAGGATAATGGATAAAATGTACTATGGAACTAAAAATTATTGTGACAAGCTATACAAAAGATTTTGTGGTTTTTAGGGTTTCATAAATGTTTAAGATTTTTGGAATAAAATATGTATGAGAATCTTTGGCAAGGAGAATGCACAAGGTAATATAATCAAATGTACATGGGAATCCTCTAACAAAGTAAAAATTAACCTTGGGTATGGTTTAAATGATTGACTCACAAAACAATAAAACCTAGCTTAAAATTCTCACAAAATAACAAGAGCATAGCTTAGAATGCTCATAAAATGGAAAGAGTGTGGCTTATAATGAAAAAAAAAAGCAGTGAGAGGAATGTATTATAATGATTTAAAAATATTGAGAGCTGTGGCTTATAATACTCACAAAATATCAATAAAGGCTTAGAGTTCTTGTAAAATGGTTAGAATGTGTCTTAGAATGCCCATAAAATACTAAAAGTGTGAATTAGAATGCTTGAAAAATGGTGAGAGCATGGATTAAAATGTTCATAAAAGTGTTAGAGTGTTGATTATAGGTGATCAAGATGACCTCAAAGATTGAGCTTTGTCTACATAGTCTAATTTGACCTCATGTCATTATAGTTCAACCTACAATGAGAGATACTACTAATCAATAATAGGTTGAGGTAAGAAAATGGTAAAGTGGTATTAATGGTTCATTATTTAGAAAAGGTTTGAAAGATGAAATTTCAAGGACTATCATGTATAAAAATCATGTTTAAGTGCTTTGAGATACTGCCTTAGAGGATGTGTTGATGATGACCAAATCTGCATTGTCTACTAAGGTTTTCTTTAAATAAATCATCTAAATTTGTCTATTATACCTCTAGACAAGAATAAAGATCAAGATGGTAATTGGATAAGGGAATGATAGGGATTGAAATAGTTAAGAAAAATGCATGAAGTGGAGATAGTAAGACATGCCCAAAATAGGGGTCCTCATAGATAATGCTCAAGGAAATCAAGCATAGAAGTGCTTGAGATGCATAATATTAATGAGTTGTTCTAGCTCTTGCCCATATGGTTTAACCAACCTGTATGCTCCAAATCCATATTTATCTATAATAATGAATGGTTCTAACCAATCAAGTTCATTTTTTCCCCTTATTTTCATGTATTGCATTGGTTTTTTTTTTGTTCTATTTCAACACAAGATCACTAAGTGCAAACTCTCTAATCTTATACACATGTTATAATTTTGGAGCAACCTATTATGATATGCTTGAATATTATTTAAAGAGGCTATCTATTTTTCATCAAGTAGTTTCAGTTATTATAACTAAGCTACTTTTTACTCTTCATCATCGATGATATATTGTAATTAAATGCATAAGGAATCAACTCAATCTCGATATGGAAAATAGATTTAGTGCCATAAACTAGGGATATGGTGTGGCTCCTATTGGGGTTTGGGTATTGGTATAGTAATCCTAGAGGGTAGGAAATAATTTTAAGTGATAATCATAGGTATAAAAATTAATAATTTAATATTCTTTTAAAGGATTTATATCAGGGTCTTGTTATATACCTCGACATGGCCATTTCTTTGGGGAAAATAAGGAGTGGAAAAAAATTGTTTGATATGGTATTTGGCACATAGGGATTTGAGATCCTTATTTTTAAATGATCCTCCATTATCATAAATAATGTCCGAAGGAATGATAAAATGATATATAAGGTTATGAATAATGAATTTGTAAATTTTATTACCAATTATATAAGTGGGGAAAGGATTCAACCCACTTAGTAAAATATTCAGTGGTAGTGAGGATGTGTTTATGGCCATATGAATAAGCATGGCTGATTTTACCTATGAGATTGATTCCCTATGTGTAAAATAGCCAAGGAGTGGTAATTTAATGAAGTTCTTGGGGTGAATCATGACTGAGATTGGAATGTTTTTTACCAGGCACACACTTCTTAACAAAAGCACATAAATTTGCTTCCTCAGTGGGCCAATAGTACCCTGTATACAAAATTTTCTTGGAAAATAAAATGACATTGGTGTGTGCCCCAAAAATCCTTATGTAATTATTTAAGTACAAATACATATTCTACTGAAGTTACAAAATGAAGTAGAGTTCCATCATATCCTCTATGATAGAGTGTAGCAATGATTAAGGTATAATGAGAGGCATTGTTAATAAAGGCTTTTTATTTGTTGTGATAAAGGTTATTAGGAAGAATATGAACAAAGATATCACATATCAATTTTGATGTTGAACATTCTTGAGCTAATTTCAGAAGATGTTCAATAAGGAACTGGTAATCTATAATGTGATATGTGATTGTTATCAATGAGCCAATTATTTCCATTACATATGTAGTCTTGTTACTATCCCTTTTGGATATGTTCAAATCTCTTATTAAGATTATCCACCATGTTTTTTTAAGGTATAATCTTGTCATATTTAGTTTGGTATTATTTTATCACCCAATTAATAATCAACTAGGAATATCTATGAACATGTAAATTATTAATATTCTATTGTACTCCTAGATGAAGTCTTATAATGAGTGTTTTGTACTCTAATATATTGTTGATACAATTTAAAATAATGTGGAAGGATTTGGGAATAAAATCCCCCTATGGGGTTATGAAAAAAATTATGGCTCTAAATCTATGAAATGTGTAGGAACCATCAAAATAGAGTGTCTAGTGTTATGATTTAGAAGAGATTTACTATAGAGTCAAGATGGACTCATTAGGAAAAAAAAGTAAGTCACTTGGTATCTGATAAGGGTGATTTGATAGGTTGATATATAATTACTTTCCCCTTGATTAATTTTTGATGTATATATTTAATCTCAAACTCACTCAAGAGTATGACCCATTGTGCTAAGCAGCTAGTCACTACCTTGGAAAGTAGATATTTGAGTGGGTCTTGTTATAGCATCAATATACCTTTTTTTTTAAATCATGGTAAACTTTTTAACATGACCAATGGTGATGGCTAGACACGCCTAATACTGGTACCACGGGGCGAGGGGAGATTGAAACTTGAGACCAGCAGAGCCGTAGTGGAAATACTTAGCCAACCAAGTTAGGGCCCTGCCCTACATCAATATATAACCTTGGAGAGGGTTATTTAGGCCCTTCATAATTGAGATATAATATTAGGATAACCCTAGACTATGGGTCACCTATAATGGGGTTGAACCTTTGGAAAAATCTAGCTTCCTCTTGGTGATCACGTAAACTAATGCTTGCACAAGGAAAAGGGGTAGAAGGGGTAAAAAGGGATCCTAAGAAAGTTAACTAGGTGATGCACTAAACTCAAATGGACACTCACATAATATTGAAACCACACTCGATCAACATAAGACAACTATAGTTCACACAACCTCATAATCTTGTTAATTGTATAAGTATTTCATAAAAATAGGTTCAAATAGAACACTAATCTAGACCTGTAATAGCTTGAAAACACATTAAAATAGGTAAGTAGAAGGATAATGAACTAATAATATTCTTCTTCTTCTCAAATTCATCATACACAAGCATATTAAGCACTAATCAAAGGCAAGAGATAGGCAAAAAGTTAATCTTATTACTTCAAGAGGTAGTTCTTATAATATTTTGATAGGATTTGGCCTTATCAAATGAGCATGATTTTGCAAGATTCTCAATGAGTATTCTTATCTCCTAGAAAGATCAAAATTCTAAAATTTGAGAACCTTTATAATGGAGAAGAGAATGGGAGATATAGGAGAAGGGAGAGAGAGAAGAGGGGGTACACATCAGTGATGAGATGTCACATTTCAATGCATATTCCACCATCTTTTAGACTAATCAAGAGTAGTCCATCATAGGTTAACCTGCCTTAGCTCTAGTAGTGTTCAAGTTATTTTCATTGGCTGAGAGATCCACTTGAAGACAAGAATCAGTTTTGCATGATGAGTCATAATTATTACTAGAAGGGAAGATCCTCAAAGCTTCTAATCAACATAATATTATCCATTATGCTAATCTAATCCTTATATCTCTTCATTATGATCTTATTTTCCATCTCCACTTGCTTCATTATGAGGGCAAGTTCTTTATCTCCATGTACCTAACAGAGCCATGCCCAAGACTATTTTTATAGTTGTTTGTCATAATTGGGGCCACATTAAAGGATAAGACACTCCTTCATTGTCACCATATCTAACATATGATCATAGGTCCACTATGGATGGAAAACTAATCTAGATTATTAGTTTTCCTATAGTCATTATGTCTATGTAGACCTATAAACTACATATCCTCTTTCTAGACTATATTAGGTCTAAATAGACCCATTATATCTTTTTAGGAACTAAGAATTCATCATATGCATGGATACACTTTTTAATAATGGTGAATTTAGTCACAAGAGAATTCTACACCATAAAAGATGGATCTTTTATGTTATAAATCTAGTAACCAGAGGTCTATATTGAGCTTCAATGGCACCCTTTTATTCATTTTAACTTGGATACATGGCTATGTCTACTTCATGGCATTTGATTAAGTTTTAATGGTGATGGGATGAACCTTTATATGACTTTCTTTCTTTAGTCAAATATGGCTCCTTCAACCTCCAATGAGAAAAGCTTCTGGTTTGACTTTGCTCATCGAATATTGACTCAGACCAATCAGATTATACTAAATTATCTTTGTTTCTATTGGTCTTTAGGATTCCTATTATCAGATCCTTAATTTTTTTTACATCCTACACACTATAAATATTCTTGGTATGAATGAATTCTAACCTTTGATCTAGATCCTATGATTCCTTAAATTTCACTCACATCATTGGACTAAGATGTATGAGTGAATTCATACCATTAATATTATTGGGACCCACCATTTGAAATCAAATGACTAATTCATGAAGACCAAATTTGACATATACACACCTATAATTTTATGTTTTTTTAAATGTCTAAGGAATTTTTGAACCCCAAATATTATTTTTCATCATTAAATTTGATGTCCATGTGAATGTTCCATTTTGAAGGTTCAAATTTGAATGCTTATAACCCAAGATAGAGAACTCACCAAGGCATGAAATTTGTAGGATTTGATCTTGGAATGAAGGAATTTATGGTACTAAAATATTTTGGCTTATGAGGCTTCATGAGAAAACTTTAGGAAATACACAAGTGAATTGGTCTGTTCATTTTTGCATGACATCCTAGTGATGGTCTAGCTCCTTAAACTTTCAAAATTCATCCTCCTTTCAACCTTCAAGGTTCTGATGAAATATTAAGGTTTTTTCCATCCTTTTCACACCTCTAAATACTTATTAACATCATGATTATCTACTTATATCCCTATATTTTTAATGTTGAGCCTGCTTCTAAGCCATTTGATCGTTCTTTAATTGGGACTCTAGGTTCTATCTAGAACTCTACTTAGTTGATCACTCCATACTAAGAATTTTAGAAACTAGTCAATTTAGGCAAATTTATTTATGTAGGCCAAAATTGGTCAACATTTTTTGTGACACCCTGGGGTTTCATGCCTATTATGTAAGAGAATAGTAGCCTTGAATTGATCCATTGGGCACACATAGTCATAGTCTTTCCTCTTAATTGATGTGAGATTGATAGAACACTAACCCTTCTTGAAACCTTCCTTTGAATCAAAAAAGAACAAAAAAAACAAACAAAAACAAAGAGACTAAAACACTTATTAAAAGGGAAACACACAACTAAAATCACAATGTGCATGTGACACTTAGATGAAATCATAGAAAACTACTTTAATATGTTATAATATCATATAATAGATGTAAACTCTTCTAATAATTTTTTTTAAATGAGTGTTATTGATTGGGATGGGTAATACATCTCCATATAGTTGGGTAAGATGAAAATAATTATGTTTTTTATACCTATGGATCAAATAAGGACCACTCCACAAGCTATCAAACTTGGTGTGGTTTCCTAGCTTGGCCTTATTTGAGTCCCACCTAAGGATTAAGTCCCCTTCCTTGAAGTCATTTATTATGTCTCTCTTTTAAAAGGATTTCTTGACCTAATCTTGATGTGACTCCAATGTTTTCATTACAAGGTCCCTAGTTTCTTCAAGCTCCATGAGTGCTACCATCTTTACGCTCATAGGTTCACTCTCCATCAACTTAAGCTAATGGGATAACTCCAATATAGGTAGTTGAAGAGAAATGGGAAATTTAGATTTCATTCCATATAAAAGGGAATATGAATAATTGACAATGGTAGCTTTGTGATTCACTCTATCAGCCCATAAGGCTATCCTTAGATTTGTATGCCACACTCTTTGATTCTCTTCCATGATCCTCTTGATAATCCTTATCAAGTTCTTGTTATCGGACTCTGCTAGTCCATTGCCTTGGGGCTAGTAGTAGGAGGATGTACTGAGGTAGATGCCCAAATTAAGTGCCCATTCACTTTTCTTCATGCTAACAAATTCTAAGACATTATATGAGATTATAGTAGCAAGTATCCCAAGCCTAGTCACTATGTTGTCATAAAAGTCTAACATTGTTGTTTCATTGGCTTATTTCAAAGAAATTACTTCCACCCACCTGGTGAAGTAATCAGTTATAATGAGCACCCATTTATGTTTTGCACTTGAAGGTGGATTGATCATCCCTATGAATTCCATCCCCCATTGAATGAAAGGGTTACTCTACCTAGATTGGCTTGAGTGGAAGATCTGATAATATATGCTTCCTTAAAATAGGAGCACACTATTGGCATTGTTTGACCCATGTATAGGCATATTTTAAAATTCTAAGCCAATAATATCTAGCTCTCATTAAATTTTTTGTTATTGTTCTTGGATAAAAATGGCCTCCTATAGGTCCATCATGAAATTGCTACAATAGTTTGTCACTTGATTGTCATCAATGCACCTAAGAAGTACCCCATTAAGGTCCCTTGTGAAAATAACACCATAAATCAATGTATGAGTTATGGACTAAAGCCTAAAGTACCTTAATTTTTATTTGTACAAACCTTGAGGGAATTATCCTATCATTAAGAAATGGGTCATATCTTGGAGCCAGCTATTTTTAAGTGGAGCTGTATCTGATTATGGATTGTCTTATGTCACCAAAACAACCTCTTTGTCTTATTAAAGGTCATCCACCATATTCTCACACAAGCCTTTTCCTCTTAATAGCTTGGTTACTTTGATCTCCACATCATACTCCATGACCTTGGTAATCCAACCTACTCTTTTCTCATTCAAGTCCTTGTTGAGGAAAAAGTCCCTCACTTTAGGATGAGACACCATAAGATGAACCTTACTATTGGAGAGCATTGGTTTGAACTTCTTTAGGCTTCCTAGAGTTAAAATAACTTGATTTTATATGAAGGTATACCTTACCTCATATCCCTCTAGCCCTTGACTAAAAAAGGCAATTGGCTACTCAAGTCCTTCACCATTATTTTGCATTAGAATAGCTAATATGTTGTCAATATTGGTGAAGGTGCATAATATAAAATACTTTAAGAAGATAGGATTTATGAGTAAGGTTACTTGGGCCATGTCTTTCTTGATGGAATAAAATGCTACATTACCTTCATTTGAATGAGTAAACACTTGGCTCTTCTTTAGCATGGTGGTGATAGGTTTGACTAGGTTTGCAAAACCAAGTGTAAACCTTCTCACAAATTTAGTCTTCCCAAGGAAGCTTTGGATTCCTTTCTTGTGCCTTGGTAAAGATAAGGTTAGGATGGCACTTATTCTATTAGGGTCAATGGATAACCCTTATTTCGAGATAATGTGAACCAAAATTTTGCCTTCATGAATAGAAAACACACATTTCTTGGGATTTAAAGAGATCCCATGCTCTCTATATCTTTCAAAGATCATCCTTAGATGGTGCATGTGTTCAATAGACTTATTGGAGAAAAATGTGATGTCATCCAAGTAGACCATCACTATTTAATTTGAAAATCCTTAGAAAACCATGTTGATGGCTCTTTATAAATTTTCCTTAACATTTAACAATACAAAAGGCATCTTTTGGTAACCAAATATTCCCCACTTTATGGTGAAGGTAGTCTTATATTAGTCTTTTTATCTCACTAGTACCTGATTGTAACTTGAATATCCATCCAAAAGGGAAAAGCATTCTAAACTAGCAACTATCTAAATGATTTACTCCATAGATGGAAAAGGATAGTGATCCTTTAAAAAGACCCTATTTATATCCCTAAATTCAACACATAATCTAAAATCCCCACTCTTCTTCCTCATAGGTATCAAATTGTCTTAATGGGAAATATGATCTTAGATTCAATCAACTTGGTTAATTTTTTCCTCATAATCTCTTATATTTTGGGGTCTATAGGCCTTTGATTTCAATTGATAGGCTTGGCATTAGCCTCTAGTTCTATAGTGTGTTGGGATATATTGGGATCAAAGCCTCTTATGTCACTATATTCTCAATAAAATATGTTTTCATATTATTTATAGAGTTCTATGAAAGTATTCCTCTGAACTTTAGTTCTTACCTTTCCAAGCTTGAGGAGCTTGTCTTTGAAGATAAGGACTCTTTCATAGTTGTCTTCATTGGTTGACATCACTACCTTGTATTTTCTCATATGATATCCCATTAGGATATTAGTGGTAGTGATGTGTTATCATTGATGTCAAGTGGAATTAGTGATGAAAAAGTGGTATGAGAGTGTTCTTGGTCTAATATGCATGCTCTTAGTGCTCAAATTAGTCTTGGTTACTAGTGAGAGCTTGTGGGAGTAGTTGGTTCTATGGAAGCATGAGTGGATGGCATGGAACATGGAGAGAGAGTAAATTTTATGTCCATGTGGTTGAGAGAGAAATTGGAGTCCTTCTTGGTGGTCTTTAAGTGGAGTGCAAGTCATCCTATGCCTTGTGGGCTTGACCATGTGTGGTTACCTATGGGGTTGTGAGTCCTTTGAGAGCTATATCATAATGATGAGATTATTATTATTTGAATATGAATGTTTTACATGCATAAGATTCTAATAATTTAGATAGATTGTTTTCAAGAGGTGGCTAGTGGTCTGCAAGATAGTTTGGCCATTTGCCTAGTTGGCCTAGGTGGGCTTGTGAGGCCTTGTGAAGGGTCAAAGGGTGTTTTTAGGTTGGTGAAGCTTGTTTTTGCATGAAAGATGGTCAGAAAAGTTTTTTAAATCATTTTTATAATGTCTAAGGTTAGAGATTGAGCTAAAAAGTTAGAAATTTGGTTTAGAAGCTTCAAAGGGTGCTAGAAATGAGTGTAAGGAACTCAAGAGGAAGTTTCTCATGCTTGTTGGTATGTACAGGGTTTGAATGGGAAGATGAGATATTTGGGGTAGTTTTAAAATTCCCTAAGAATTTTTTCCAAGAATTTTTTTAGGAGTTAAGGGACAAAACTTTATAAACATTCATTAAGAATGTAAACTGGTCAAAACCCTTTATAAACCCTCATAATGGAGTGATTGGAAAGAACTTGATATAAAGGACCCAAAATGGATTGGTTGACCAAGTTTGAATATTTTAAGGTATATATGACTACTCTAATAATCTCCAGGTGGTAGTGGTGTGTTAGGGTAGCGAGCATAAGGTATAGACATTTTCTTATTTCTAAATATTTTAGTACTACAAGCAGGGTTGACTGAGTCAATGCATGAGAGTTATTGGAGATTGAAGGCCAGGACTTGTTATTGAAGTTCATATAGTTTTTTTCAATAAAAATTCACTATTCTAATTATTTAAGTCAATAAATTTGACTAGTTTCTAATCTATAGATGGTGAAAACAGTGAACAAATATCTAGGTAGAGTGAATATGTGTTTAGGGAAGTGTTTCAGGTGAGTAGGGATGAATCAAATTATTTAGGGTATTTTTATAATACATATTACTTATTTTACCTTTATTTTTATGTTATTTTAATGACCATACATAGGAAATAATATTCCTTTAAGATGACTTGTCTGAGTATTGAGGATAATAAAGAAGTATGTCTCATAAAATGATCTATATGTTTCATATATGACATTAAACCTATATATTTTTGTGATTGGAAATGTGATAAGGTTGTTTAAGGATCACATGAATGCATTGGAAGATCAATCAATTATCTTCACAATTTTTATATATCATATTCATCATGACTAGTTTTTAGAGTTTGTAGGGAGTCTGAAGTGGCCTATTTAGAGAGGCTAGTTTGAGCTATTCTAAGAAGAGTTTGAAGTGATTGAGAGCTTGGTGATATTATATGAGTGTCATATATTTATTACATGTATTTTTTCTTTATAATTCATCTCTATTTTGGTTGAAGTAGTTAAATATCTTTGATTGAGTTTCTAGTGTGCATGAACAATTTGAGTAATCAGTTTGTTTGAGTTGGTTTAGATATGTGTGAGCTATGTGAAGGTGATAAATTGATTTGGAGGTGTTTTTTTATGTCATGGAATACCTATACATATTATTTTTTATGTTTTTTTTTATAAAATTAATATTATTTCTTAGTTCTTCTTGGTAGTATTTTATGGGTGTTTATAGGACTTAAAGCGCGAGAGAGAATGGCTTGGATGGAGTAATGTTTTGGAGTTCCAAATGTTATAGACACATTTGGTAATTATAAATGATATTTTGGAGTCATTTTTTATGTTTTTTAAGCATTGGTGAGGGTTATTATTCATGGAGATTTTCATATGTGGTGAATGACCTATAAGGGCTAATGCATTACGCCTAATTGAGATCTAAATGAGGATTGAGCTTGCTTTGAAGTATGGAAAACCTATGGAGTGTTTGATTTGGATTTATGACATGTATGAGGATATTTTTATAAGGTTAATACAATTATGTGAAGTATATTGGCTGAACAAGATGGGTTATATGATGGATTGATATAAATACAAGGTCAATTAGCCTATTTGTGTAGGTGTGAGAGCAAGGTGTATTAAAGCAAAGGGAAGATATCAATCAAGGAGAAGATATGGTTAATTAATTACCATGAGAGGTTGTAGAGTATTAGTCATGTTTTTATAATTATATTCATGATCTAACAAGTCATTAGACCTAACAATCTAAATGGTGAGCTAGTTGAGCAAATGAGTAGGTGTGTCTACCTTGAGAACAGAAGTAGTTTTGTAGGTGTTAGAACAAGAGAAGATCATCATAAGGTGTATAATACATCAGAGTAATGTTATAAATTATATTAGAGTTTTTTAGTGGGTGCTTAATCACCTAGGGGGTTGTATCCTCCTTGCTAGTTTGAGCTAGCTAAAAGTTTAGTTAAAGCTAGACTAAATTGAGGGGTAGATGTTTCTTGATCAGTTGGATCTAGTATAAAGTCTCATGTTTGTATTATCCTTATAGGAGTATAGTTAATTTTTTATTAGTATTTATAGTGGGTTTTCTCCCCTAGAGGTTTTCCCACATAAATGATGTGTTCATATGATGTTTGCTCTTGTTCATGCTTTGGATGTATAAGCTTTCATGTTCATGTTGTTGTATGATGGATGACGTTTATGGAATTGAATGTGCATTTTTAACTAATGATTCGCCCCCTCTCAGTATCTACTTCCATCATATACCTCATGGTAAATACCTTCAAGGATGGGAATCCCATTAGGAAGCTTATTGGATCTCAATTGGACTATTTTCTCTTCATATTGATGTTGGAACTTTCCTTGGTTCATTGAAGAGAATTTTGCTTCCTGATACAATAAGTAGACAATTTGTTTGTCATTTTCAAAGACCTATCAATGAGATTCATTATCTAGAACTGATGGTCTCACCACCACTTTGGCATGTGGTTATACCTTGGTCTTTTTCAAATCATTAGGGATATCAAATTGAGCTCCCACAGTTGTCAACCTATCAACATGCTAATTCTAGTTTCTTGGTATGGATTGGATGTTAAAAACCTCAAAATCCTCAATTAGGTCCCACATATTATGTTTTTAGGACTTCATCAAAGAATTCTTGGTGATATTCTATCTTCTAACCTGGTGCACTATTAACTCACTATCCCCATAAACTTGTAACTAATTGATTCCTCTCTTATTAGCCCATTGAAATCCATGGATGAGACCTTCACATTATGTTACATTGTAAGAGAAAATAAATTGGAACATGTAAGAAGAGAAATAATTTTTATTAGAGGGGGACTCTATCATTGTACCTATGCCCACTCCATGATTTCTCCTAGAACCATCAAATAAAAATTTCCATAAGCCATTAGGATCTTCTTGAGTTCTAATGAGGGATGGCATGGACTGATCCTCTTCATGTAAATAATAAACACCCATGTCCCTCTCTTCAAATATTTTAAGGGGGTTAAATGATTGATGCTCATTCCATAGCTCATCTAGGAACATGTCTGGTATCTCCTCAAGGTGAGTGTTTCACTCCTGACCAACTATATGCTCATCCTCATCAAGGATGGTGTAATTGAGGTTTATGCCATCTGGCCCATAAGGTTATATGTGGAATTGTCTAATGGGATTATCCTTAATGGATACCTTGGTTCCATATATTATCTTTAATTCCATGTATGACTAATCTAATTAAAGATAACCTCTAAACCTTATAGTGAATTCTTTGGATAGACATAGGGAAAAATGAGGAGGCACATCTAAGATCAACACATCTTGGACCACTATGACACTAAGACAAGCATATAGGGTTAAGTTAAGCTTATTGATGATACCAAATGGCTTGGTAGAAGAAACATCAAGCTAAAATAATCCTTTAGATAGGGGCTCATAATTTAGACCAAGATGGTTTGCTATGGACTTTGGCATTACTAAGGTGTTGACCCCAGTATCTATCAAGCATATGTGTACCAAAGACTCACCAATGACTATTTAAATGTAAAAGGGAGGAGGTTTGAACACCTTACCTAATTTATCTTCACTTTTTCCTTTTGTTGCATTGGTGAGAACCTCATTCACCTTACTTGATGGCTTATCTACAACTGGTGCAATATTAATCTTCGACATACTCTCTTGAAGACTATCCACTTGGCAAGGCATGGAAAGCATATCCTACATTGGAACACTCATATTTTACTTCTTCATTTTTTCCACAATGTTAATGGGTGAACCACTAACCTTTGGTTATCCTTTGGGAGCCACAACTATACTTTGAATTTTTGAGTTTTGGGGAATAAAGACATTCCCCTAATCTTGATTATTTGGAGCTAATTGAACCTTTAGAAAAATAATGGATCTAATTAGCATTGATATTAAATGAGTAATGGTAGGATGCTCTTTGATTGATTCTTAGTTACCATATATGTTCCTTCTTTTGAATCTTGTATTAGCTATCATTGGGATGTATGCCTAGATAGAACTAACCACTAGTTGAGTGCATAACACTCCTCTTGCTCATAATTCATCATTGTAGCACCCAACTATCCTAGTCCTTAATCAAGGTTTTTACCTTGTTAAGTCTCTTTTGGTCTTGTCATCATGGGAACCTCTATTTTCTAAGCCATAAGAGTTTGATTTTACCCATAATTTGGAGCCTGCTACCATTGATCATTGAAATCTTGGTTGAGGTCAGTGTTTGGGATAATGGATTGCCTAAAATACTGAATCTAAGGCATAGTATTCTTAGCTTTGTGAGAAAAATTATTTTGAATAGTGACTAAAATATTGTAAGTGCTTGCAACATTTGGATTATAGTTGCTCTGTCTATTGTAACTAGGTTTCCCTTGTCCTTGGTTTTGACCTTGGCCTTAGACTTGGAAGTTTCCTTTATGTGGTGGCCTATTTTATTGATAATCTTATTATTGAGGTTGATATGAGGATTGGTAAGGCCTATTTAAAGCTTATTTCTTATTAAAATTTACTAGTTAATTTCCCAAATATTGGAACATGCTCTTGAGATCTTGAAAGTTCTTTTGTTCTTGGGAATCACTAGATCCACTAATGGAAGAATTTATAGATACATTAGGTGAGGGTATTATCGAAATTATAGTCATAAGAAGAATGACATCAAGGGGAGGAATATAAATAGGATATGGTCTAATCTCAGGGAATAAAGGCATTAGTGGTCTAGGTGTAAGTTTGTAAGCTTGTATCAGACAATTTTCTTGCTCTAATTACCACCTCATAAGCATTTGATAATGTGTTCCCTCCCATAGACTAGACCATTATTGTAATTCCACTATTAATGGATTTTAAATAGTACAAGAAGGTAAAGTTAGGGGTAGGCATAATAGATATTGGGATCTTATCCCAATTCTTTTGAAACCTTGTGTTTAAGTCTTACATGACTTCATAATGGGCTCTTTTTATTGTAGTTAATTATTATGCAAGTGATAAATGATCACTTTTATCCTCAAATATTTTACACAAAGCCTCTCCTAATTGGTCCCATGTGGTAATGAAATTAGTAGCAAGGAGTCTATACTAGTTTAAGGCCTTACCCTTGAAATAGATGGCCAGTAACATGATTGATACATTTTCCTCATTGATATCATGAATGTTGCAAAAGTTGGCTATATCCATGAGGTACTCAAAAGGGGTTGTAGTTTGGTCTCCTATGAAATAAGGGACACTTTTAAGGGATGATACTAGAATAGGATCATAGTGAGGGAGGACCAAAGGGCTTTGGCCATTAAAAGCCGCAAAATGTCTAGGGACTACCGTGGCTATGAAAGGGTTTAATAAAGGTTTATTGGTAGGGGTAGGCCTTAAAAGAGATTTAGGAGAAAATTTTCCTTTATGTGTGTGTGTGTGTGTTAGCAAACCTTAACCTTTTGATTAAATTTGAAGGTAATTCAAAAAATTTAAATTGAATAACTCTTGAAGCTAACCTTGTTTTCACCTTTATCATGAGATATAGCTACTACTCTACACCAGAGTGTTGATTTTTATTTTGGAGTCACTAGATATTGTTGTGTGAATTTATACCTATTACAAACTGATCAAACTTGATCAATATTTTATTCAAATTACATCCCATCAGGTATAATAGAAATATTATTTGATGTTCACATGAATGTCTTTTCTACACCCTTGGAGAGGATTCTTTGGGCCCTTTCCAATTGAGTTATAATATTAGGACAACCCTAGGCTATTGGTCACCTATGGTGGGGTTAAACCTATGGATAAGGTTGGATTAATTTTAATCATTACTAAAAATAATGCTTTCATATGGAAAAGGGGTAAAGGGGGAAAAGGGGCTCCCAATAAAGCTAACCAGCTGATGCACCAAACCTAAATGGACACTTACATAAGCTTGAACCCACATTAGATCAACATAAGACAACTATAGCTCATAAAACCTCACAATCTCACTGATTGCATAATTATTTCATAGAAACAAGTTCAGATAAAACACTAATATAGACCTATAATAACTTGAAAACACCTTAAAAGAGGCAAGTAGAAGGATAATGAACTAGGAAGATTATCCTTTATGAATTCATCATACACAAGCATACTAAGCACTAATCAAAGACAGAAAATAGACAAATATTTAATATTATTACTTCAAGAGGTAGTTCTTACAATATTTTGATAAGGTTTATCCTTATCAAATGATAACCCTTTTTCAAGAGTCTTAATGAGTATCCATGTCTCCCAAAAAGATCAAAATTCTAAAATTTGATAACCCTTACAATGGAGAAGAGAATGGGAGATAAGGAGAAGGGAGAGAGAGAAAAGGGAGTATGAATTAGTCAATGAGCTATCACCTTTCAATATATGCTCCACCATCTTTTGGTCTAATTAAGACTAGTCCATCATCACAAGTTAACCTACCTTAGCTCTAGTAGTCTTCAAGTTATTCTCATTGGCTAAGAGATAAATTAGAAGACAAGAATTAGTTTTGCATGATGAGTCATGATTCTTACTAGGAGGAAACATACTCAAAGATTCTAAATAGCATTAAATTCTCCATTATGCTACTCTAATCCCTAGATCTCTTTGTTATAATATTTCACACCATCTCTATTTGCTTCATTATGAGTGCAAGGTATTTATCTCCATATACATAATAGATCCATGCCTAAGTCTATTTTTATGACTATTTGTCAAATCTGGGGCCATATTGAAGGATGAAACACTCCTTCATAGTCACCACATCTTCCCTATGATCATAGGTCCACTATAGATATAAAAATAATCTATATTATTGGTTCTCCTATAGTCATTATGCTGATACAGACCTATAGACTACATAGCCTTATTCTAAACTATATTAGGTTTAAATAGACCCATTTTGTCTATGTAAGAACCAATAATTTATCATATGCATAGATCTTTATTTTAAGAATGGTGAATTCAGTCATAAGACATTATTACACCCTAAAATATGGAACCTATATGTTATAAATATATGAACTAGAGGTCCATATTGAGCTTCAATCGCACCCCTTTATTTCTTTTAACCTGATTGCATGGTTATGTCCACTTCATGGCATTTGATTGATTTTTAATGGTGATGGGATAACACTTTTTAGGACTTGATTTCTTTGGTAAAAAATGGCTCCTTCAACCTCAAATTAGAAAATATTCAAGTTAAAATTTTCCCATCAAATATTAACTCAAACCAATTAGATTATACCAAACTATCTTTATTTCTATTGGTCTTATGGATTCTTACTATCAGATCCTTGAATTTTTTACCTCTTGTGTATCATAAATATTCTTAGTATAAATTAATTCTAGCCTTTTATCTAGATCCCACAACTTCTTGACTTTCACTTGCATCATTGGATCAATATGTGTGGTGTGAATATGTACCATTGATTTTGTTGGGACCCACCGTTTGAAATCAAATGACTAATTCACAAGGACAAAATTTGACATCTATGTGCCCATTATTTGATATTCATGAGAATGTCTTTGAAATCTACATGAACATATAAGTACTTTTTTAACACTAATGATTAATTTCTATGTCTTAAATTTGATGTCCACATGAATGTTCCATTTAATAGGTTCAGCTTTGAATGCTTATAACTTGAGATAGAGAACTTACCAAGGCATGAAATTTTCAAGATATGATCTCAGCATGAAGCACTCTATTACACTACAATATTTTGGCTCATGAGGCTTCCTAAGAAAACTTTATGAAATGCACAAGTGAACTGGTCTACACATTTTTGCATGACATCCTAGTGATGGTCTAGCTCCTTAAACTTTCCAAATTCATCCTTCTTTCAACTTTCAAGGTTCTAATAAACTCTTAAGGTTTTTTTCTTCCTTTTCATGCCTTTGAATGCTTATGAACATCATTAGGACATGCTTTTATCCTTCCATTTGTAATTTTGAGCCTTCTTCTAATCTATTTGATCTTTTTTAATTGAGACCCTACGTTCTATCCAGAACTCTATTCATTTGATCAAACCATACTAAGACTTTTATAAAATACCCCATTTAGGTGGATTTATGTATGTAGGCCAAAATTTGCCAATAGGTCCACTTTGGAAATAACAATGGTTTGTTGTTGAGGATATAATGTTAAAACTTTTAGGATGTAAATACCATTTCTTATTAGGATTTTTTAATTGTCATATATATGTGTTCATAAGAAACCAATGTTATACTTAAATAATACATTGATTTTTATTTCCCTTTATCATCATGTTGGATAAGGAGTTGCCCCAAGGCATGTTTTTTTACTAAAATCTTGAGGAGTAGTGGCTTCCTAGGTATTGGTGGGGTTAATATAGGTGGATTTTCTAGATAATATGTCAAATGCTTAAATTTTTGTTGATAATCAGTGTTCCATGAAAAGTTGGTAACTTTATTCAAAAGGTGAGTGAAAAGATGAAATTGGTCTACCAATTATGAAATGAAGAGTTTAATATATTGAATTTGTCCCTATAAACTATGAATATGATTTATATTAGGAGGAAGAATTTATGGAATGTCCTTAACTTTGGATGGATCAACTTTGATGCCTCGACAAGAGATAATGAATCCTATACATTTTATGAAAGTGATTCCAAATAAACACTTATTAGTATTAATACACACCTTGTATTTACAAAGCATTGCAAATATTATTCATAACACTTCTAGATGGTATACCCTTGTCTTGGATTTTTCTAAAATGTCATCCATGTAGTCTTATATAATATCATACATAATGCAATGAAATGTGATAGTAATTTCTTGTGGGCAAGTAGCACTAGTGTTATCAAGGCCAAAAGGCATCACTTGATAATAGAATGTTTCACATGGAGTGGTGAACACTAGTTTGTGTTGGTCTTTATGTGTTATTATTATCTGATTATATCTTGAGAAGACATACATAAGAGATAACATATTGTATCTCAATGTGGAATCTATAGTCATATCAATTTTAGTCAAAGGAAAATAATCCTTTGGGCATGCTTTACTGATATCTTTAAAAATGTGTGCATATCTAGATTCTTTATGGCTTTTTTCTGACTTGGATAATGTTTGATATCAATTTTAAATAATATATGGGATGAATACATCTTTCTTCCAAAAAAATTATAATTCCTTTTTGACTAGTATGGTAATGTGAAGATGCATTTTTATGAACTTATATTTAATTGGCTTGGCATCTAGGTGTACAAAAAGGTGATGTACAACTATAGAAGGATCCAAGCCAGGCATATCTAAATATGACTAGGCAAAAATATTAATAAATTACTAAAGGAGGGTATTAAGAATCTCATGTTCCTCTTTAGTGAAGGACACTCTAAGATTGATCCATTTAGGATCATTTGGGGTTCCAATGTTTACTTTTATGGCATCTTCCATGAGCATTGTAGAACCATCATCTATAATAGTTGGTAATGAGGTGCATTGATCTTATTCATCATCTTGTGGATCAAGTTATCTATCAATCTCCCCCATGTATGAATAATATGAATCACCAAAAGTTGGTAAAGCTCACTTGGCAAAGGCATATAGGAAATATTGACCAATGATTTGTATACTTTTTGATATTCTAAACTATTGTGTGATTAGCATCATATTCTAAGACTGGAGGCACCTTGTGTTTTATTCAAAGAATATGAACTTACCCATAATGGTAAATTAAGCATGTTTTCAACATGGGACTCATCTTTTTTATTTACTTTTTTCTTCGTCCAAAAGTGCCTCATAGAGGTTTTCACTTTGGGACCTCAATGTTTCATTTTCATTTTTTTTCTTTTTATTTTTGACCAAGGAAGTTCACTTCTCTCCAAAATAGGTGGTAGGGTCCAATTTAATATAAAATAATATTTATGATCACTAATAAGAAAACCATCTTTTAGGTCTATGAATTTATAAATTTCCTCATTGTTCTATAAATCATACAATGGTATATGTGTGTCTTGTTGGTCCTAATCAATTAATTAGGGGTTGTGGAGGAAAATAGGGTAATTAAAGGTGAGAGGGGTAATGGTAAAAATGGTATCGGTAATAAAAAGGTTGGTATCATCCAACTCATGATATATGTTGTAATAGGAATCTACATTTTTTTTTGGCATATTCAACATTTGATGATAAATTAGTCTCACTCTTGAGATCTTTGGGGTCACCCCTAGGTGGTTTGTATCCAATACCTTAAGTTCCTTTGTTTTTGGTAGCTCATAATATCTCAATAAGACCTTACTACTTTACCTTAGACCTTTTCCTTCATAACCTTGATTATCCATTAATTTGTAGGAATATCATAATTTTTTATTTTATAGCATGTAGAAAATTCATCATTTATAACCATGAGTCATCATCACATTTGATCTATTACTGTTATTATGTAATATTCTTAATGAAATCAATATTTCATTTATGAAAATAATCATCCTTATACACCATTCCATTCTAATATTATTTAGATTGGGTTGGCCATGTGATTTAGGTGTTTTAGGCAATTTGAATGTATGGAAAGTATTGTCAATTTGGTATTAACCATGGCCTTTGTTTGTAATGGTAAAATGGTTAAATATTTGAGGAGGTGATATAGATGAAGTATATGTAAGGCTACTTGAATCCACATAATTTGACTTAGAATGTTGAACAAATACCTTTTTTATTTTTAAGGATATGCTCTAGATCAAGGAGATAATTGTAGCTTTCATATTCTACTTCAATATGTTTACAATACTAGTATGGTTGTAAATATCTAGGTATGGTGACATCTAAACCTAAGTGAGGGAATTTAATATACTAATTCAGATTATATGGTACTATGCATACTTCATGTATCCAAGGTCACCTAAGGAGTAAGTTATATGAAAATTATAGGTCCAAGACATGTCAAAGAGTATTATGGGCTAAAGTCCCCATTATAATATCCAAGTAAATGGTACCTTGTGATTCTATCTCCTCATTATCATAGGCCTTGATAGTATAATATCGAGTTATGGATCTACTATTATGTAGCCCAAATAATTGACCAAATTCAAAGTTCAAATATTCAAACCTGAACCATTGTCTATAAGGATGTGTTTGATCTTATGTTAGGAAATGACTATCTTTATAAAAAATGGGTTATTATGAAGAAGACTAAGGGGTGACATGTCACTTTGGAAAAATGTAATCTATTGTCTTGGGGCCAAATGAATCACAATAATTTTTAATTTTTCAAGATTAATGCAAATTTATACCTTAGATTGACTTAAATTATCATTCATTATGTTTTTATGAATGTTTAATGTGCACAAAAGATCTAGGATAAAAATTTATGTTAGTTTATTTTGTGATTGTTCCACAATATCATATGTCTTTTCATTGGTAGAAATAGTTGGTTTACATTTTTTAGGTGGAGGACTTTCAATGGAATTTTTAAAGGAATAAGGTGTGGTAATTTAGATGGTAACCTTTGAACATCAAGCTATGATTATGAAATCTTGATTTGGTGAGTGATTACTATAATTAGAAGGGATGGAGATGGTAACTCTTGGTTATTGTATAGTATTAATTGAAAGTCAAACCATATGAGGTTTATTGGCATATGGGGTAGGAGGTCCTCAAATGTAAAATTATGGATGTTAATCATTATTCCTATTGGATTAGGATTGATTTTGATAGCAATAATATGCCCACTAGTAATGCACCCTATAACATCAATGTAATCATAAAGGGACATTAATGTAGCTAACTTGGTTAGATTGAGTCTCCTAACCTTTACTCTGATTAGTATGTTATTATTTCTATTGATTTTGTTGTTTATTCTAATTATTAGGAGGCCTATTCTAGTTTTGATTAATATCTTGATGTTGATTCTAATTCTAGTGACTAGAGTTATGTTGTGGAAAAGGGTTTTGGTAGATACCCTTTTGATTAAATTTTGAAGAAACATTATCTAACTCTAATTCACCATTATTTAAAAAATCTTGGATGAAGTGATGAAATTTTACACATATATGAATATAATGACCTATAAACCAATGATAGTCACATAAATCATGTTCTCTATACCATTTAAGTTTAGGTTGGCATTCTATAAATACTTTTAGAATTAGCCAAATGATCATTTTAGCTACAAGTAGCTTCTAGAACACAAACTCAATAGGTTCACTAAGATCACTGAAAAATATATTTTTATATTGACCTCTTCTCGAAGGTGGCCATTACAAATTAAGTGGCTATGTAGGTGGGGTTGCTTGAGAAGGTGGTGGTTATACCATTTACACATGTCTAAATTTAGTTACCACATCACCAACAACATTTGTGTTCCCATTTAATGGCTTAAGATTTTTATATTTACTCAGTTGATCTTGTACCTGATCTGATGTTTGAAACTTATTGTAAAGTTGGTTTTAAGAATAGACTTTGATCACCCTTTTATTAATTAAGGTTTTCCTGATTTTTAGTACTTTAGTGATAATATATTCAAATGTGTTTTCATAATGAATTCAAATATTATAAGTGATATCTAATTATATATTCATAGTAAAGACTTCAACTAGCTGTTTATTATGGATATTATGTGAGAATTAATTGGCCAATGCATGTCACCATTACAAGTGACTATAAAAAATCTATCCTCTTATTTGATTGACATGAAAGAAGTTAACCATAATCACCTTATGTTTTACATTATATGAAAAGTGATATACAAAATTTTTAGATAAATCATCAAAGATATCAACATATTTTTTGGGTAGATAGAGAAACCACTCCAAAGCTTTCCCAACCAAATTATGAGAAAAAAAATGAAGCATGTACATGATATTGTATTTAACTTATTGATAAGCAACAAAGAATTATTTCAAGTGTTCTTTTGGATCACCCTTCCCTTTGTATTTTTAAAAGTTGGGAATCTCAAAATGATGTAGGAATGGGATTTGCAAATAGTTCATATCAAGGAATAAGATCATATGTCTTCTAACTTGAAAATTTTAATCTATTTTCCTACTTGGATGGCATAAACTACATATTTTATCTCTTTTAATTCATAAAAAGTGGGAAACAATTGAGAGGGATTAGGTGGATTATTTTGACTTGGATACAATGGTGGTATGGGGTATTAAGGAATATATACCTAATTCATTCTACTATGAATGTTCACCCATTGATTGGGTTTATATTATTGATAGGGAACTTATTGTTGATAAGGAACTTTCTATTGAGTGTGATGCTAATTTAGAGGGAACTATGCCCTGAATAGAGGAATAATTTATTAAATATGAAATGGGACTTGTTGGGTATGTAAGGGAACCTACTTTTAACTCATAGAGATTTGTGGTATGAAAGGAACTTGTTGATGGTTAGGTGTAATATGTTGTTGAATTAAAGAGGCATAATTTTGATTAGAAGTAATATGTGGTTGACTAGAAAGAACATGTTTTTGGTTATAAAACCTCTATTGGGGATTAGTTACCACTTATTGAGGTGGAGGATTTATCACCACCTATTGAGGTGTAGGATTTGTCACCATCTATTAGGGTGGAGGATTTTTTTCCACATGTTTTGTTGGATGTTTTTAACCCTAATTTGGATAAGGATCATATTTAGTAGTTAGGATTAAGTATATAAAAATGATAGGGCACAAGGGTGAATATCATAGCTACAATAGGCTAATTAATATGCTAAACTTAGATGTACCATATGTTGAATTTGTAAAGTTGAGATAGGATATTAATGTAAAGTATAAATATAATAGATATAAAAATGACATAAGATAAAGTAATTATCTATTTATAATTCTAATATAGTGATGGATCTAGTATAAGTGGGAAGCACGTAGGAAGTAGATTATTAAGCAATCATCAGATTTTGGATTTGGTTCATTTGGTTCTCTAAACACTTACATAAAAATAGGATAATTACATCAATGTTAGTGTCTAAGTTCAATGATAGTGTCCTATACAAAATATATATTCAAAAAGGATGCAACCATCTAGATGCTTTTGGGTTTGGCTTCATCTTTGCTTTGGTGTATTTTAATATGGGTCATAGATTATCGATCCTAGTGAAATGGTAAAACCCTAAATTTCCATCTCCAATGTGACCTTGGGAAAAAATGGGTTAGTGGGCACACATTGTTAAGATAACCCATAATAACCCTACTATTAAAGGGAATTGCCTAGATAGCCAATTCTCCAGAAGAGTGCCTCAAACTCATGTAGTTATCCCTTATATGTGGGATTGTGTGTGAATCATATAATGTGTAAATCAAGTAAAATAGTGACCTAGATTATAACATGGAAAATATGACCTTATCACTTCTCATTCAGTACATAAGACCTATAGATGGGATGTTCCTTTGACTGATATAAAAATAGGGTAGAATAGAAAAGTTTCTGGTAACTTGAGTACTTCTTAAGTGTCCTTTTAGTCTGATTACTAGCTAAGGAATATATTAGGGTTGATATTATATTTATACCAATCCTATCAAGAGATAATTCACACTAAAGTAATTAAGTTGACCATTGTACTATGTTTTTGTAGACACCAAAATCGTGTCTACTCCTTGGTCGACTCTCCCCCCTTGGTCCCCTTGGTCCACTTCTACACATTCCTAACCCACACACTTATTAATTTAAAATAATTATCTATTTTAAATTAATAAACACCCCCCCTTTGACACATCACCCATGCCACCTCACCCCACCTTGGATACCTTTCCTTGGATGCCTCCCATCATCCTATGACCAATTTATGACCTATTTCAACCCTCTCACACTTATTTAATCTACCTTCGACCATTTTCCAATGACAATCAACCCTGGAAATTGCAAGAACAGGTGGAAGGCTAAAAATAGCCTCTTTTCCCATTCTTTAGCCACCGATGTCAGTCATTATTCGGCTGACGCTGGTGGTTTCACCAACGTTGATTCCATTAAGACTGAGTTTTTACTTCTGTTCAACACCCCTGCGAATGCCAATTCCCTTCCTCCAAGGTTCAAGCTCTCTTGCTCCTCAACTTCTTACAAGTATCAATGTTTCAACAACACTCTCCAGGCTCAGAGGTTCTACATCAATCATTCCACACTGGATTGAAGATTGCACGACATCTCCCACATTAGCCATAATGGAAACAACCTCCTGCACTTTTTCCTCTCCACTCATAGCTAAGTATTTGTATTGGTCTTATTTTACTATCCTTTTAAATACATTAGCAATCAAACTACTACCCATTCCTAAGCATTCTTGACATAACCTTATCTGCTCATCCCAGAGAGGCTGAAAAGCCTTCTCTCATCCTTATCTCCCTTTTACCCCTATCCTCTATCTGGTCCCTCTTTCAGGCCACACTCTCTGACCTGTAAACCTTGCACAAACCATCAGACTCCCAGACTACCACAGACCACTCTGTTGACCAAAGACATAACCTGAGACTCATCCAAAGCCTCATTTCCCTGACCAACACCAGCCACTAGGCCCATTGCCCCTACCGACATCGGTAGACTAACTGATGTCGGTGACCCTAACCAACTGATGCCATCAAAACTATTGATGTCGGTGACTATGGCAAACCGACAGTAGACAGTAGGTATGCATTATCTAGTTTCCTCTTTGCTAGTCATTTGTCATTTCTTTATTTCTGACACTTTTACTTATTAACAGTGGGCTATCATCCCACAAAGAAGTCTTTGCACTTTTGGGACTAAGCTTTTGCTTGGCAGTCCACCTTATCTCTATCTAACAATCTCTTTGTTTGAGTCTCTTTCTTCTACAGGTGTCATCCTCCACAGCCAAAGAGGAGTCCCTACAATGTTTGGATAACGGTGCACAAACTTCATCTGGGTACGTACAAACCCTTGACCATTTTATCTTAGTTTCTTACTTCTTTTGAATGTGGAAAAGCAAAAACTTGTTAGAAACATTTTGGCATGCCTGGTGGGACCATAGGACTTTTCCTTGGGTTCATACTCTTTCTTCTAAAGACAGAATTTTCATATAGGTGCATTAGGTCTCTCCTTACATCTCTTTCTTCGATCTCTTTAGAAAAGACACTATTAGCAAAGTTAAAAAGAATCCTTCTTTTTCTTTCTTTCTTGCATCTTAGACTAGTCAAAGTCATACTCTTCAACCTCTTCTCACTTGTCTGCATACAAACACACATTTCAATTTGGGCTTAAAATACATTGCATTTCATTTCTTCCTGAATGCATACTTATCTCTCACATCTAGTAATTAAAAGTGCATTATGAATAAAGCGTAGTCCACTTATGTTACATGACCAAATCACTTGCACAAAATCAAACATCTAAACTTACTTGAGACAAGGTCTGACTAGGATTTCATCACCTAGCAGATACCTTACCCATCTCGGCAATCCCACTTAGACTTCACTACCAAGGGGAAAGCCCACTCTATTCTCTGGTAGAGTATAAACTATAGGGGAAATATATATTGGCTAAGTGACCCACCTTATCTCTGGGCTCGTGAAGTGAGGGGAGCTTGCTCCTTAGCACCAGGCCACGTATGGAACCTAACACAGACTCTTGAGCACCAAAACTAACCTAAAACTAACCTTAAACTGCTTCTTCTAGGACCCGTTCTAAAAGCCAACTTCCCAAACACACTCTAAGGCATAAGCCAACATGATTCTAAAAGTTTATTCTTAGGATTTAACATTTAGGGTCTATTTTTCTTCATCTATTTTTCTATTTCTATCTAGTTTTTTGAGCTAGTGAGGATGTTTTCTTCTTTTTTTCCAAAAAGTTTCAAATTCTTTGAGTTTTTGAAAAAACACAGTAACCGACATCAGTTTTTCCACCAATGTCAGCAACTGTCTTCACTGGCATCGATTATCTAATCGACATCGGCAATCTATTTCATTGACATCGATTTTTCAACTGACATTGGTCACTATCAAAATCCTTCTTCCAAAACAGCCAGCTTAAAACCTGACTTTCTTGTTGTCCAACACCCATTCTAGTTTTTTGAGACTGAAAAACACAGTTTCTAAAACTTGAACCTTTTTGCCTTGAATGGTTTTGACATGCAGTCAAACCAAGGCTCTTTTGGACCACACAAGGCAACAACCGCTTCTACTTTCGCCCTCCATAACAAGTTCCCTAATGGAGTATCATTCAGACAATGAACATACTCCTATCCAACCAACCTTGACTCAACCATCTATTATTCCTGAAGGGGATCAAGACTTTGAGAGGTTCTTAGACCTCAATGTCAAAGCCCTTCAACACTATCTCGGGTGAAGTTGAATGCGAGACTCCTTAGGCAACCCAATTTATGGGATGCCAACTTCTTTAGTTGAGATGACAACCATATCCATAACATCTGTAATCCAGCCCATAGACACCCAAGCCATCGCCTTGACTAATAACCAGCCCATGACTAATCTTCTAAGTGTGGCTTCTCCTTCTATCTCTGGGCCCACTTCCATTGGGGTTTTGACCCCCCATCAACCACAGATTATTCAACAAAGTTCTACCCCTTTTCAAAATCTCATTGTCTCCATCCCACCTACTCTTGCCCCGATCAACACCAGGGTGGCTACTCATCCTTTGGCTAATGTCACCACCATCCAACCACCTCTGGCAACATCAATCCTAGTCATGCCTTCTACCTTCACGACACAACCACCCTTGGCTTCAACATCTATCCCAATGACTAGTTATCAATACGTTGCACCTATACAAGTGCAATTGACTATGTCATATGCCCCTTCTAACACCTTCTAAGCACCTTAAAACCTAGGGGGCACCCCATCTACAAATCCGTCAACTAACATAATCAAAATGTTGATGGACAAAATGTCTAATCTTGAGACATCCATTTTCGGTTCAAGCAATGTTCTCTCTTATGAACAAATTTTCAATGAACCCATCCATCCCTCCGTCCTAATCTGACCTTATCCCAGTCAGTGGGAACTTCTTAAGTTTACTCACTTCCAAAGTAAGGAAGACCCACAATAGCATCTATGAGCATTCAGACATGCTTGTTATCTTATAGCGCATGATGATGCATTACTGCTACGCACATTCCCCATGTCACTTTTTGGTGCTGCTCTCGATTGGTATAGCTCTCTCACCAGTCACTCTATTTTCACATTTACCCAGCTGGCTCAACTTTTCCTTGACCACTTTTCTATCAACATCACCAAAAAGGTCTCAATCATGGACCTATACTCTATCAGACAGTTTGATGATGAATCCATAGCCAATTTTGTTGCCTGTTGGAGAGGCTTAATCAACCAACTCTCCTTTTCTTTACCTCAACCTGAGCTCATCGAGTTCTTTTCACAAGCGTGTGCCAAACATATTTCCTCTACTCTATGGGTCCAAACATTCCACACATTTGACAAAGCTTTCACCATGGCTAGGAAGCTTGAACTACGTGCCATCGAGGAAAACAAAGTCAAATTATGGAGTAAAAACCCCAACACCAAGTCAAATGACCCTTATTCTTCTAGACCTTCTTCTTCCAACATCAAGTCCAAAGGATCAATAAACACTATGGTCGTTAGATCACCATCCTCTACAATAACCAACCAATCCAAACCTTCCACATCACAAAGCATCACCAAAAAATTCCAACAATGGTATATACAACGTCAGTATACTCCTATAGGAGAATCATATGCTTTCATTTTGGATAAACTTGTCAAACAGGGGTCTTCAATCTTCCCCAAATCTGACCTCCTCAATTCAACCCCTCGAAACCTATCCCTGCATGGTACAGGGAAAATGACTTTTGTCATTATCATCGTGTCAAGGGTCATGACATAGACAACTATAAAACCTTTAAAAACATTGTCCAAGACATGTTAGATAAAGGTGATCTAGTCTTGGATAACCCAAACGCGCCACCCAATCAAAACATCATCTTTAGACAACCTTTTCCTAATCATCCCCTAGCCAAAACAACGTGTAGACCATGACCGATGATTCCCAAGAGTGTAATATACACATAGTCAACATGGTCTCACCTCTTATGCCTAACCAACCTCTCTCATAGTCTGAAGAGGTTGGCCCACCCATTAGTCCATCACAAGAAGAAGAGCCTTCTTTTCCCACTTCTCTTCCACATGTGGATGAACCGTCTTCTCCTGTTAGTTCTCCATCGACCTCTCTTATATTAGAAGATGCTTTGACCATACCGACGCCACTAGCCTCACCCTCATCCTTCCTATCATCAATGGGGGATCATACTTTCCCCTCTTCTTGACCACGTGCTGAAGCCATCACCATCCCTACGCTCTACCCTCTTAAAGAGCCAAACTCTCCAATCCCTTCTCCATCGAAAGAGGAACTAGCTGCCTCACCCACTTCGACTGAAGAAAATTTGGTGAAGTTTGATTTAAACCTCACCCCTCACAATAGTAGTCCTCAAACCAAACCAAAGAAGGCTATTAAACCCCATCAGAGGACCTTTCCTCCACCATCATCATTGCCCTCTATTTTGGGGCCGCACCCATCCACCTTAATAGGAGTCCTTCCTACTCCGACACCCAACAAAAACAAGTCACCTCCATTATGACCAATACTTAACAAAAACATACCTCATTCAAAACATCTAACACCTCCTACCATGAAAGTGTTATCTATGCATTTGGCCACACCACCAAATAAAAGGATGGTATGAAACACTCCCTCAACAGCTTCTAAACATAAGTTGTCAAATTTTATTGCAACACAATGTGCAGACCCATTAGCAGGTTCTTACACCTTGCTATTACACTAACTTTTGCAATCCTCTAACATCACTCTTCCGCCTATCAAACCATTTCAACCTCTCAGACCAAAACCATTTTGGTTCAATGACACCAAAATTTGCCAATATCATCGCACACCTAGGCATGACACTAAAAATTGTTGTGCCCTTAAGGTTGCCATCCAACAATTCATCAATAAAGACACCCCTCTTATTAAGGACCCCTTTGACAAATCTCCAACACTGTCTCATGTCTCCCAAACATTTTCACCGTCACACTCATCAACTCTCAGATCAAGGCCATCTTGGTTCGACGACACTAAATTTTTTGCGTATCATCGCACACCTAGACATGACACTGAGCATTTTTGTACTCTTAAGGCTGTCATTCATCAACACTTCAAAAAGGACACCCTTCTCTCTAAGGATCCTTTTCACCACCCTTTAACCAAGCCATCAACACCATCCCATGCCTCTCAAACATCATCATCTAAATCGAGATCTCATCATCAAACTGTGGTTCTTCGGTCACCTTCAACCCCATTATTCAAAATCAAAACCATCAATGTGGCCACTAAGTCACAAATCATGTAAAATAAAGGGAAGGAAAAGGTTTCTCTCCCTCAAACATATCCATTCATCAAGCCCTCACCACAATCAAGACCCAAGATTTCAATTTTGGGCACATCTCAACCCACTTATTCAAAACCAATTAATGACCCCATGGTGAAACAACGTCACCAAACCTTTGTGAAGACATCTTTGTATGACCTCATACAAAACTCTCCACAGCATTGTCTTACTTTGATCAAAGCCTTATAGGCAGTGAAGGTCCAACCCGAAGACCCCCAACCACTGGCTGCTTTGGTCACATCATTACCTACCATTGCCTCCATCACTTTCAGTCATTCTGAGATTACAACCTCTAACATGGAAGATCAAGATCTTGCCCTCTCAAACTAAGTCTGTTAGACATTCTCCCTATCACATAAGTGACTGGGGGAATTTGACTTTATCCTGACTATCATGACCTCAATCAAATATCAATCAACCAAGCCTTGACCAAGCCTCGATCGAGCCTCAACCAAACATCAATCGACCAAGCCTCGACCAAGCCTCAACCAAACATCAACCAACCTTTTAATCGTGACATCAACCATCCAAGTATCGACCAAGCCTCGACCAAGCCCCGACCAAGCATCGCCCAAGCCACGACCAAGCCTCGACCAAACATTGACCAAACAATGACCAAATATCAATTGACCAAGCATTGATCAAGCCTCGACCAAGCATCGACCAAGCCTCAACCAAACATTGACCAAATATCAATCAACCAAATAATAACCAAACATCAACCAGCCAAACATGCCAACAACACATCAACCAACTTCATGTCCAATATCAACTAACTTCTTAATCATCGATCAACAGGTGACCAATATGGAACGGAGTAAATGAGGCAAATTTACTCCTAATTGGCTTGAACCTTACATCATCACACACAAGTATGGATCAGGGACTTATCGTCTGTCTTCTCTTGAAGGCTGACCAGAACCTGAGCCCCTTAATGCCTTACATCTATGACCGTTCTACTGTTAGTCGAGTACTCGTTCACTTGACATTTAACTTGAGCTCCTCCCTTGAGCAATCACTATCTTTTTAATCCTCATTTCTTTCAACCATGTTTCCCTAAAACAAACCCCGTGTAACCCTTTTATAAAGTATGAATGCTTTGTCCTAATAAAAGGGATCCCTCAAACTTCTATAGTCTTGTCCATGACTCACAATTCTGTCAAAAATAAATTGATGTCAAAATATCAAAAGGTCACAAATTTTAAAGGTAGACTGCTCCCTCGAAGGATAGCTATTCAAAGCCCTAATATATATAAAGCAAAAATATAGACCACTCCCTCGAAGGATGGCTATGACTAATATCTTACTACAAACAACACTCTCTTAGAAGCTTCCCGCATCGATTAGCTTCACAAATGACCACAAAACAAAATGACATCCCCATGTAGACTTCCCACATTGATCAATCTGCTCTAAAAAAAAAGGGGTCATGGACTTGACTTGTAGTTGTTTTCTAGGTCTCCTATAAAAAAGGGGCAAAGTTATCCCTACTAAATGGGGTTACCCTATCCTTATATATCACATCACCTGCTCAAGGGATTTTGAGCTCATTTTAATGTCAAAGTGATTTGATTACTTCTCTAACACAACCAATGGTCAACGACGTAATGCATGAATGGGGTTTTTGTTTCTAAGCAAGCCCCCTACCTATGTTATCATTGTAGTCCATGTAAATGAAAGAGAAATGCACCTTTCACTTCCTCCACACTTTGGTCACATTCAACCAAATCATTTGCCAACCAACCAAACCTTTTTTAGACCACTAACGTTCTCATAGTCCTATTCACACTAGTTTCTATGGAAACCAATACACATGGAAACTATCGACCACACAATTTATGTCAAGCATAAACCATTACTTGCTGAAGCATAAATAGACTTAATTAATTTTTAGCATACACCATTACTAATATGGAAAATCGCTAGGGATGAAAGACCCATCACCAATGTTACAGAATACACCATCACATAATATGGAAAAGGTTGTAACATCATCTTACCTTCATCATTTCAAGCATGTGCCCTCAGACATATGGGAAGTATTAAACCCTTAACCTAACCAAACCAATCATCAACTATTTTGCCTCCTAGTCTAAACTACATTGGTCTGAAGCCCTTCTAACTAGGGCTATGTAGGTAGCACTCAATCGACATGATGTCTTCTGGGGTTAGCTCAGCCACATCCATTTGTTCATCTATCTGATGGACAAACCATATTACCTTTGACCTGAGCAAACCAATTATCAACCAACTTTGACTCTTAGCCTAAACTACCTTAGTCTATGGCCCTTTTAATAGGGGCTATGTAGGAAGCACTCAGATGACATGACATCTTCTGGGGTTAGCTCGGCCACATCCGTTTGTTCGTCTACCTGATGGACAAACCATATTACCTTTTAAGCATGACTTGACCTGACCAAACCAATTATCAACCAACTTTGACTCCTAGCCTGAACTACATTGGTCTGAGGCCCTTCCAACAGGGGCTATGTAGGTAGCACTCAGATGACATGATGTCTTCTGGGGTTAACTCGGCCACATCCATTTGTTCATCTATCTGATGGACAAACCATTTCATCCTTAACCATGACCAAACCAATCATCAACCATTTTGCCTCTTAGCTTGAACTACATTGGTCTAAGGCCCTTCAAACAGGGGCTATGTAGGCAACACCTAGATTACATGACATCTTCTAGGGTTAGCTCGACCACATCCATTTGTTCATCTACCTGATGGACAAACCATTTCAACCTTTAACCATGACTTGACCTAGTCTGACCCCATCCATAACCAACTCTCTTCCTCCCTTTTAGGGAGTACTACATTGGTCTGAGGCCCTTCCAACATGGGCTATGTAGGCAGCACTTAGATGACATGACATCTTTTGGGGTTAGCTCGGCCACATCCATTTGTTCATCTACCTGATGGACAAACCATTTCACCTTTTATCATCACCAAACCAATCATCAACCACTTTGACTCTTCATCTGAACTACATTGGTCTGAGGCCCTTCCAACATGGGCTATGTAGGCAACACTCAATTGACATGACATCTTTTGGGGTTAGCTCAGCCACATCTGTTTGTTCATCTACTTGATGAGCAAACCATATTACCTTTGACCATGACTTAACCTAGTCCAAACCAATCATCAACCATTTTGCCTCATAATATGAACTACATTGGTCTGAGGCCCTTTCGACAAGGGCTATGTAGGCAGCACTCAGATGACATGACATCTTATGGGGTTAGCTCAGCCACATCTATTTATTTGTCTACCTAATGGACAAATTATCTTACCTTTAACCATGACTTAACCTCATCCAACCCATCCATAACTGACCCTCTTCCTCCCTTTTAGAGAGAACTACATCAGTCAAAGGCCCTTCAAATAGGGGCTATGTAGGCAGCACTTAGTTGACACGGGGTCTTCTGAGGTTAGCTCAGCCATTCTTTCATCATTTCCTTTGTTCGTCCATCTACTGGACCAACTATCTATCTCGACCCATCTCGACCAATGATCTCGGAGATCATGACTATCTCCTCTGACCATGACCACTTCCAAGACAACGTTGCCTTGGTTGTTTTTGCATGTATGCTACCTCATGAATGGTTAGAAAAATTGTCTGCACACCATATTTTAACCCTCACAAGTATAGGATCGTGAGCAAGTTGATCCCCACTACTTGTGACATTTTTCATGTTTTCTAAGAGCACTTCCTGAGCCTGGGATACTTGGAACATGATGACCATTGGAGCTACAACTTGGATCGAATAACCCAATCAGCTATGACTAAATGCGAGGGCCCAGTTATTTTGATTTTAGCACTCCTCAACCCTTGACCTGTGATAATTTGACCTGACCATCTCATGAAGTGGTATGCACACAATCTCAACTATTGTAGTGTTCACATTCAAGCCTTCACCATATCCATCCTCTATCTATCAAATCAGCACCTGATTCTAGGTTCCCTCCCCTCAATTCTTGCTTTGAGAGGGAATACCTCATCCCATAATCAGGGAAACCAACATTCATTTTTGTCTTGCAGTTCATCAGAATAACCAATAAGACAAAAAAAAGACCTCATCCCATACTTGGGGCAACCTACTCCTATTTTTGTCTTGCAGTTCATCCAAAACAACCAACAAGACAAAAAGGGGCAAATGTAGACACCAAAATCGTGTCTACTCCTTGGTTGACTCTCCCCCCTTGGTTCCCTTGGTCCACTTCTACACATTCCTAACCCACACACTTATTAATTTAAAAAAATTGTTTATTTTAAATTAATAAACACCCCCCTTTGACACATCACCCATGCCACCTCACCCCACCTTGGATACCTTTCCTTGGATGCCTCCCATCACCCTATGACCAATTTATGACCTATTTCAACCCTCTCACACTTATTTAATCCACCTTTGACCATTTTCCAATGATAATCAACCCTGGCAGTTGTAAGAATAGGCAGAAGGCTAAAAATATCCTCTTTTCCCATTCTTCAGCCACCGATGTCGGTCATTATTCGGTTGATTCCGGTGGTTTCACCAATGTCGATTCTATTAAGACTGAGTTTTTACTTCTATTCTCCACCCTTGTGAATGCCAATTCTCTTCCTCCAAGGTTCAAGCTCTCTCACTCCTCAGCTTCTTACAAGTATCAATGTTTCAACAGCACTCTCCAGGCTCAGAGGTTCTGCACCGGTCATTCCACACTAGATTGAAGATTGCATGACATCTCCCACATCAGCCATAATGGAAACAACCTCTTGAACTTTTGCCTCTCCACTCATAGCTAAGTATTTGTATTGGTCTTATTTTACTATCCTTTTAAATACATTAGCAATCAGACTACTACCCATTCCTAAGCATTCTTGACATAACCTTATCTGCTCATCCCAGAGAGGCTGAAAAGCCTTCTCTCATCCTTATCTTCCTTTTACCCCTATCCTCTATCTGGTCCCTCTTTCAGGCCACACTCTCTAACTTACAAACCCTGCACAAACCATCAGACTCCCAGACTACCACAGACCACTCTATCGACCAAAGACACAACCTGAGACTCATCCAAAGCCTCATTTCCCTGACTGACACTGGCCACCAGGCCCATTGCCCCTACCAACATTGGTAGACTAATTGACGTCAGTGACCCTAACCAACTGATGCCAACAGAACTACCAACATCGGTGACTGTGGTAGACTGATAATAGACAGTAGGTACGCATTATCTAGTTTCCTCTTTGCTAGTCATTTGTCATTTCTTTATTTCTGACACTTTTACTTATTAACAGTGGACTTTCATCCCATAAGGAAGTCTTTACACTTTTGGGACCGAGATTTTGCTTGGCAGTCCACCTTATCTCTATCTAACAATATCTGTGTTTGAGTCTCTTTCTTCTACATGTGTCATCCTCCACAGCCAAAGAGGAGTCCCTACAACATCTGGATAACGGTGTGCAAACTTCATCCAGGTACGTACAAACCCTTGACCATTTTATCTTAGTTTCTTACTTCTTTTGAATGTGTAAAAGCAAAAACTTGTTAAAAATAGTTTCATTTGAAAATTGGATGATTTTATGGCATTAGACACTATTTCAAACCATGATAATAATATTGATGCTACTGTCTAACTTGGATGTTAATGTCTAGGGAGAAAGAGAGTAGTTATATGATCAAAACTTGTAGAGGTGTAATATAATTACATTTTAATCATTCTCAATAATATGGGATGTCTATGTCATCAATATAAGGTTGGTTAGACAAAGAGATAATCCAAAGGGCATAAGATAG
This sequence comes from Torreya grandis, assembly GCA_037957365.1. Classification (NCBI taxonomy): domain Eukaryota; kingdom Viridiplantae; phylum Streptophyta; class Pinopsida; order Cupressales; family Taxaceae; genus Torreya; species Torreya grandis. Next base: position 178,615 of record JARHVA010005473.1, on the reverse strand, counting down.
AGTAGATGTGAGGCTGGCAAAAGTAAGGCATGTGTAGAACTAAGATGAAAAACTAGGGTCATAATTTTTCCAAGTATACAAGATTAAGGTGCTATATAAACACAAAATATCATCTACATTTTCTGCCCTTTAATCTAGTAGTGAAATTTATAGTTTAAAGGAGATGAGTAAGTACCTGGGTATGTATACACACCTTATCTTTTCTTGAGTTTAATTTGAGTGATTTTTTGGAGTTGGGTTTGAGTGATTTATTAATGAATAACCTATAACCAAGTGAATATTAAAATGTATAATTAGTTCATATAATCTAATTTGAAATTACTTGAAATAGATTTAAATTGAAAGAGTAAGGTTTAGGAGTAGTCCTATGTGTCGATGTTAACACCTTTCCTATTAGAAAGTTATTTTTCAAAAATGTATCATTGTAAGGATCTAAAACTAAGATTAGAATAAATATAGATAATTCTTTAAGTTCATATATCCAAAGAGATAGATAGATAGATAGATAGATAGATAGATAGATAGATAGATAGATAGAGATTGGAAGGAACATGCCCCTAACTTTGGAGTAAAAGTGAGTTGCCACCTAAAAATTAAGATTAACTCAACTATGTAACTCAATGATACTTTTAACCTGGTGATTTTGGATTATTAATTACAAAATGAAAACTTGTAAATATTGAGTGATTTAATCACCCCAACCATACCAAAATTTGAACCAACTAATGTTATAGATTTGCTTACTAAAGTCTGTAAAAGTGTACTGGGTATCAGTATGTGTAATAGTTTTGGAATCTAAATTTGATTTGGATTTTTGAAATATTAGGCACATGTTACATAACATAATTATGTTAGATTTGTCTCATGTTGGAACTATGTGTAACAATGGTATCATGTATAAAATTATGCCATAAATGTGTTTCAAAATCATATAACTATATGTTTTAGCCAATTTATTAAACTATGTAATTGTGGAGGACATGATTCTAAAGTGTGCCCCCTATATATGGAGAAATACAAGACTAATATAATAACTAATGTGGAGGACATGTTTTCAAAACATGTCCCCATTTTAAATTGGAGATTCTAAAAATTGAGTAGGTGTGGAGAACATGCTTCTAAAGCATACCCCCAATAAATCTATGAATTATAAGTACCATATTAAATGAATGTGGAGAACATGATTCTAAATCATTCCCCCACTAAATATAAAATAATTAATGTGTGGAATCCATGTAATCATGATGTGCCATTACTAAATATATTAATTGGTCTAAGTACCATATATTTTCTAAGTGTGGAGAACATTATTCCAAAGCATGCCCCCATATATATATATATATATATATATATATATATATATATATATATATATATATATATATACATATATATATACATATATATACATATATATGTATGTATGTATATATATATATATATATATATATATATATATATATATATATATATATATATATATATATATATATCAAGTCAAAAGGCAAGGGTTCAAGGAGATTGTAAACAAGGGGCATGTTCAAATGCCATAAAATTTAATGGACATGACTTAGTCAAATGTCCACTAAATCAAGGAATGACATATTCAAATGTATAATAATTCAATGAAATTTTCAAATGTGTAATAAATAAAACATAGGCATAAGGGAAACATATAATATAACATATTAAAACACTAAAAAAATCAAGGCAATAGCAAGGCAAACACTTAAGGAAGTGTGTAAAGTAAAAACATAAGAAACCAACATAAACATGTCATAATGGCCCATAGATTAAATTTTTTAGCAAAAAATGTCAAGTACATAAATATCAAGTACCTTTCATAATGTATAACCCTGGATAATAGGCATGTGTAAGTACAAATGTAAGCTCAAACATGATAGTGTAGAGTGATAATAAAATCATATAACTTGTGTATATCAATATCATAGAAGATGGATGCCCCTAACATCTTGTTGACATGAGTAGAGGGAAGGCCCAACACCCATAAGTGTATCATATATATTTGTATACCTATGTATGTGTATGTAGGAGTAAATGATAGGTTAGTCCTGAACATGGAACTAGCATATAGATGCTAAGGAACCCATAAAACATGTAGGTACTGAAAGTTTTTTTGGATTTTTGAATGTTTTCAATTTCTATTGGTATTTTTTTGGGAATTTTTTTGGAAGAGAGAAGATCATCCTATGATCTCATCTAAAGGATGATCATAGGTATCTCCCCATTTAGAACATGGTACAATAAATTGGTGGTACTAATAAAGAGTATGTATAGGTGTAATATCTATCATTATAGTATATGTGATGCTCAACATATGTATAGTGGGGCTCTAGGGTTGTGAAGTACCAATATAAGGAATATGGGTTATTGGAATCCATATTTTTGTAATATATGGTTTGTTTATGTCAGGAATCTAGAACAACAAACATGCTCTGATCCCACTTGTCAGGATGCGAAACCGGAAACATACAATTGATTACCAAACTTCAAACAACTTATTATGCGGAAATAAACCAGATTCACCAAGTAACTAGAATTCAGAATAACACAGCATATGAGAGACAATACACAACTTGTATTAACACTTTATATAGAAAAGAATACAATAAAGAAGATGCCACTTCTTCTCCACCACCTTACAGAGGTTTCCCACACCTCAAGTGAGCAGTACTTCTTCTCCCCAAAGCTCTCCCTCTCACAGGTCACAACACTCAACTCAAATACAGAGTTGGTGTTCACCTCCCATGCTCCACGCATAACACAAGTGCTCCACGCACTCCACAAGCACTCCACGTGCTCCACAAGTACTCAAGGTACTTCAAGTAGATCTCCCATGAATCTGCAACAACCTGCAATTCAACAGACCATACTTATGGAAGGAACTCCCTTGCCTTCCTCTTGCTCTATCCGAGTACACACCTGTACTCCAAGTAGATCCTGCCTGATACTGCTCCCTATTGTGTTGCTGTCTATATGACCTTGCACACCTGCAAATCAAACAATGGTTCTGCTCACCTGTGAACCTCGACCTTGCACACACATACACCTGCAGATCAATGATCTTACTTACCATGTAGATCTCCTATATAGGCCATGCAACAGTGACCAAGATCCTACACTCCTGAAGAACCCAGCTGGCTCTCCAATCCAGCACCAACACACCTGGTACTGTGGCACTAGGAGGAATGCACCATTGCTCTACCTCACACACAGAAGGACCTTATAATTATGCTCTCTTACTCCCTAGCACACTTTTCCAATACAACCATGAGTCTATTATATAGATCTCATCCAAACAATAATTAGACATCTAATTACAATAATTAGATCCGTAGCTCTTAGTCTAAAATTAGATCTCTTCATGCAAACACTTGGTTCGTTAGCTAACTGCCCGTAAATAGCTCGCAGTCGAACCACATAGGCGACCGACGCCGGTCCCTATCTGCCTGGAGGTGACCGACGTCGGCTGATATATGACTGACGTCGGTTGCTTCTCAATGCTATCCTACCGACGTCGGCTGATCAGACCGACCCCAACTTCTCTGCAACTCAGCAACCTTCAGCAACCTCCTCTCCTGTTTGCATCAGTGAAGCTTTTAGCTCCACAATCCTAACAATCTCCCACTTGGAGATAAACAGCTGCACTGTACCTATACCTGTACTCTGTCTAATCTGTTTCCTGGTTTGTATCCCTCTTCAAGCTCCAACCTGAAGACAACCCACCACACAACCTGTGATGTACCTCCTGTCATCTGAGTACCCTGCCACATCCGAACCTACAACACCTGTAGTGAAGTCCTGACCCTGCATAGCAACACCTGCTGCCGGTCCCTCTCAGAAAACCTGAGAACCCACTTCCCTGAATTGGCTCCTAACTCTGACAGCTCCCACTGCATGGGAATACTCAGGTCTATACCAGACCTCATGTGATTTCAGACACTGTACCTGTCCAGCCCTTAGTGTGCTCCGGTTCTACATCTCGAACCTCGCCAACACCTGATTCACATCAGCTCCCACTCGAGACAAAATCAACCTGTGATCTCCATGCCTCCCATGTCAAAGAATTTCGTTGCTCCAAACTCCTCATGACATGACACTGAACTAATCTTACCCTTAGCTCAGCAAAACCTTGTATGTACTCTCCTGCTAGCTAGCATACTATCCACATACAGCAACAGAATGATGTCATGACTCATCATCCACCTGGTAAGGCAAACCACAGTAGTTACCTGACACTGACTGAAGCCATGCTTCGTCCTCCACCTGTCAAACCTGGTACCACTGTCCTGCAGCTCCTCAAGACTATATGCCTGGTCTTCCATCTCACGTATCCATTCTCTCTATTCTTCTACTAAGGCATCCATTCGTCCCTATGCTTTCATCCAGCTGGCAAACCTACCAAGACTCCCATCTGGTTCTGCATCATAATCCTGCCTAGCTCACACCTGTTTCCTGGATCCTTCCTGCTCTACAATCAGCAACAAGTATGAAGAAGAGGAACACGAATTTGAGGGCCTACTTACGCCTTCAGTCCTCCATATGGGTGTTTGAGACTCCTTGACAACATGTTGTCCACCCAAAATTCGTTACAGTGACCGACCTCGGTCACCCCACAGTCTGCATCCGACTGACGTCGGTTCCATGCATCTGTACCTGACTACCAACCTGCCAGCACTGGTGTCCCTACTGCCGACATCGGTCCTCCTGACCGACATCGGTCTTACATACTGCCGACGTCAGTCTTATGACCGACGCTGGTCTTACCCTGCCCGACACTGCCGGCTTCGGTCTGCACATGACCGACATCGGCACCTGTCTGTTCGACGCCGGTGTCTGTGTTCCCCTGTGAGTGATGACTTTTTACCCGTGAGCTCCTTTGGATCAATCTCCATGTCCAAACTACCCTGCTCAGATGTATCCAACCTCATCCACTGAACTCTGTCTGCCATCTCCTCCAAGAACACCAAGGCTTTCCATTTCTTAAGCCTATCAAATATATCTGTCTTCCACTTAAGAACATGCATCTCCTTCCTGCTCATGTGACCAAGCCTACGAAGCCACGTCTCCACAACAGAAGAAGAATCAGTAATATAAACAAGTAGATAAAGTATACCTGTTTTCTTACCACCAGCTAATTCAAGTGCTACCGCTATGAGAGTTCTTGTGCATCTCTCATCACCCAATCTTTCTGAAGAAATTAGCCATATCTCCAAACCTGGGACCTGCATGACCTTCATCAACACCTGTGTGTTGGCCGCCTGCAATTTCAGCTTCACTTCCCCTTTGCCAATTCTTTGGCAAGGCTTACCAGCTCCTCTACCTGGGGCTGCATGGAAAGAGGCAACCGAATCTTTTATCCAAGATTCAACTTTATCCAAGAAACCTGCAAACACATCCTGTGCAACAACACCTGCTACATCTATATCTTCAGTTTCTTCATGCTGATCTGTTACCAACCAACAATCTTCTTTTACCTGCTCTTTCTTTCCATCAGACCGTGAGAAACCGTCTGTGCTTTTCAACTCCTCCATTCTTAGCTTACTTTGATCTACCATTGCTCTACTCCCACTCAATCAAAAACCCCTGAGAGTGCCCTGTAATCAAAACACAACCTGCTTCCTGCAACCTTAGCTCTGATACCACTTGTTGGTATCAAGCTCAAGAACCTACAACCAAGGCTCTGATACCACTTGTCAGGAATCTAGAACAACAAACATGCTCTGATCCCACTTGTCAGGATGCGAAACCGGAAACATACAATTGATTACCAAACTTCAAACAACTTATTATGCGGAAATAAACCAGATTCACCAAGTAACTAGAATTCAGAATAACACAGCATATGAGAGACAATACACAACTTGTATTAACACTTTATACAGAAAAGAATACAATAAAGAAGATGCCACTTCTTCTCCACCACCTTACAGAGGTTTCCCACACCTCAAGTGAACAGTACTTCTCCCCAAAGCTCTCCCTCTCACAGGTCACAACACTCAACTCAAATACAGAGTTGGTGTTCACCTCCCATGCTCCACGCATAACACAAGTGCTCCACACACTCCACAAGCACTCCACGTGCTCCACAAGTACTCAAGGTACTTCAAGTAGATCTCCCATGAATCTGCAACAACCTGCAATTCAACAGACCATACTTATGGAAGGAACTCCCTTGCCTTCCTCTTGCTCTATCCGAGTACACACCTGTACTCCAAGTAGATCCTGCCTGATACTGCTCCCTGTTGTGTTGCTGTCTATATGACCTTACACACCTGCAAATCAAACAATGGTTCTGCTCACCTGTGAACCTCGACCTTGCACACACATACACCTGTAGATCAACGATCTTACTTACCATGTAGATCTCCTATATAGGCCATGCAACAGTGACCAAGATCCTACACTCCTGAAGAACCCAGCTGGCTCTCCAATCCAGCACCAACACACCTGGTACTGTGGCACTAGGAGGAACGCACCATTGCTCTACCTCACACACAGAAGGACCTTATAATTATGCTCTCTTACTCCCTAGCACACTTTTCCAATACAACCATGAGTCTATTATATAGATCTCATCCAAACAATAATTAGACATCTAATTACAATAATTAGATCCGCAGCTCTTAGTCTAAAATTAGATCTCTTCATGCAAACACTTGGTTCGTTAGCTAACTGCCCGTAAATAGCTCGCAGTCGAACCACACAGGCGACCGACGCTGGTCCCTGTCTGCCTGGAGGTGACCGACGTCGGCCGATATATGACCGACGTTGGTTGCTTCTCAATGCTATCCTGCCGACGTCGACTGATCAGACCGACCCCAACTTCTCTGCAACTCAGCAACCTTCAGCAACCTCCTCTCCTGTTTGCATCAGTGAAGCTTTTAGCTCCACAATCCTAACAGTTTAGAATATTAATATTAGTAACATGTTTAGGTGATCTGGTTATTTAAATATGGTACATAAAATATGAGAATTTTATGGAACCTACTATCTATCAATGATGTAAAGGTCTCTCAATTACTAGCCTCCTAGTAAATGAGACTAATAATTGCTTACCCTTGTGTAGTGGATTAGCCATAATAGGATTGATAATTAAATACCTAGGTATGAATTTCTCTTGTTTGATAAGATGCTCATATGGAATACTGTAAACTATACTTATCTGATTGGCATGAATGTACTTAACATACCCATACACTATAGAAGGTACTAATAAAAGAGTGTGTATCCAAGGTCATCCCAACAACATATCAAAGAAACCTATATGAGGTATAACTAAGAAATTAGTAACCACATATGCAAGACTAACTTTCAAATGTAGATCAATCTTGACAAGAACCTCTTCGGAGGTTCCATCAAATGCTCTGACTATTCTAGTAGAGGGGTGTAAATCATGATGAGTATAACCCAAATGTGTAAGTAATGTCATGGTAAAAACATTTTCACTTTCAAACATTATCAATGATAACACTTCATATAAGGTGTTTATCAATGTATTCTCAAATGAGTAGAGAATGAAGATCAGAGTCATCATCCTTAGTTTCATTGTCATCAAATGAACTGGTAGGTTTTTGAATCATAGGAGGTATATGTCTCATGTAAGTAATAATGACCACATATAGTGTGTGTCCATAATATGATGGAGGAGGATTTCAATATATGTCATTTGAATTTATGGTTCCTTCTTAGAATGGTCTTGCAAAAGATTGTTAAATATTTGTTATTTATAGTGATCACCAGGTTGTGAACCTGATTCCTTTGGAAGATCATCAAATATATTATGTTGGTCATCAATGAGCTCTTATATCTTATTCATCAAGTTAAAACATTGGTTCATATAATGTCAAGGGCCTTAATGATAGTCATAATAAGCATTTTCATCATATCCTTTGGGTAGAGGTCTATTTACATCAAACCCTATAAGAGGAAGGAGAGATATAAGATGACACTCTTGCAACCATGGGAGTAATGAAGCAAGAGGCTTAGGAAACATGTAAATTGTCTCCTTGGTGCATTAGATAGGACAAGTTGATTAGGCTATTATGCAATTATGTTAATCATGGTGGTTATTTACTTTCTAGGTTCAAGAGATTTTACCTTATAACTTGGTTTAATTGTAAAATTTGTACTAGATGTAGATACAATTGGTGTGTTTGATACATACTTGAACTTATTTAATGATATAAGATTCATTTCATGGTCCCATACAACATGGCATAAGTCATACAAAGATTAATTTTTTTTCAAACTAATGGACTCATGCTAAGGAGAAAGTAAACATTGATATAATATGTCTTACAACTCTTCATTTACCATAGGGTTGGTAATTTTGTCTAGCATTGCCTTATATATCAATACATATTCATTAACTGGTTTATTGTTTCCTTATTTGATCTTTTCAATTGAGCATAGGAAACATTTTTGATAATGTTAATAGAAAAGTGTTCCAAAACTTTATCTACAAGAGGGTTTAATGCTTTCATAGATTAGAGAGGTAGGTCATTAAACCACCTCAAAGCATAGTCCTTGAGGCTCCTTAGAAATAGTTTGGTCAAGATTTGATCATTTGAAGCATAATCAAGGCATATTGCATAGAAGGTTTAAAGATGTTATTTAGTATCACCCTTGCCATAAAATTTGAACTTAGGTGTAACAAAATCTAGTTGGCAAAAGGTGAAAATAGATCTCAAGTGAAACAGGGTTATGAAACACATCTTATGAATATATAGCATGTGAAAAATTTTAAGCCTTTTGTTCAATGTTTGTAACCTTATTCTACAAGTTCTATATGACTTGAAGGAGTGATTAATCTCTAAGTCTAGTGGGATTTTAACTATAAATTTGAGTAGTCACCACAAGGGTTGGAAACATGTTTTGAGTATTAGTAGGCATTGACACCGGTATTTATGTTGAAATAATAGGTAATTTCCTAATAAATGTATCAATTTAGTTTCAATAAACAAAGGTTGGAACACATAATCATTACCCCCATTAGATGTATTAAGTTGTAGTGTGTTCAATTGGATGGATGTATCCACTAAATTTTTTGTATTTTTAGCTTCATGTATAGTTTTAAAGATTTTATCAAGATATTCAAGTTTTTTTCAAATACACTCACGAAATATTATATTTTCATGCACTTGTTCATTATTTATTTCATCATTGTATACTTGGTCATTTTCATTATCATAATGTTCTTCTACAATAACCCTATCAAGGTTTTTTTCATTGCCAACATGGGTATCATTATGATCCAATGTATGAGATCCCTCATTGGTTTGAGACATATTGGATGGGTTTATGGGAAGTTTAATATGTTTAATAGACACACCCCATAATATAGGGTGATTCCTAGGTTTCAAGTAAAATAATATGAATAGGAAATTAAAAACTACAACAATCTAAAACCCTAGCTAGTTTAAAACCCTAAGAATTAAAAAAAATACATTCATAAGGGTTGGGTTCACCAAATGTTTAACCCTAATTTGGATAAGATCTTATTTAGTGGTTAGGTTTAAGGATATAGAAATTATAGGGAAAAAGGTGAATATTAAATAAATATTAGGCCAATTAATGTGTTAAACTCAAAATTACCATATGCTAAATTTATTAAATTGAGATAGTATATTAATGAAAATTTCAATTATGTTAGATATACAAATGAGATAAGAGAAAGTATTTGGATATTTTTTATGTTAATATAGTGCTAGATTTGGTACATGTGAGAAGTAGGTAGTAATTATATTCTAGATCAATCATTACATTTTTGATTTGGTGTCTATAACTCTCCACACAATTATGTCATCCTATGATAGTTTCATTAATGTTGGTGTCTGGGTTTGATGATAGTGTCCAATATTAAATATGTGATCAAATAAGATGTAACCACTTGGATGATTTTGGGTTTGGATTCACCTTTAATTTGGGTCATTTAGATTTGGGTCATGGACTATTGTTCTTAGTGAAATGGTAAAAACCCTAGATTTCTATATCCAATGTGACCTTGAGGAAAAATGGGTTAATGGGCACATGATGTCAAGATGACCCATAATGAACTTATTGTCAAAGGGCATTGCCTACATATCCATAATATTTAAGAGGGCCTCAAAATCATGTGGTTATCCCCTGCATGTTGGCTTGTATGTTAATCATGTCATGTGTAAAGTACGTACAATAGTGACCTAGCTTGTAACTTGGAAAATATGACCTTATGACTACTCCTTTAGTAATTTAGACCTATAGTTGGGTTGTTCATTTTATTTATATTAAAATAGGGTAGAATAGGAATTTTTTTGGTAATTCTAGTACTTATTGAGTGCTCTTTTGGTCTAATTTCTAGGTAACAAATGAATGAGGGTTGATATTGTATTTATACAAATCTTATCAGGAGACAACTCACATTAAATCACTTAAGATGACCATTATAATCCATTTTATTTGTAAATTAGATGACTTTAGGGAACTAGATAGTTGCGTCAGGGCTAGTATAATAATGTTGTTACTATTGTATGACATAAATGTTATTATATAGGGATAAGGAGAGTATGCATAGGCTCAAAACTTGTAGATTTGTAAGATAAGTACATTTTAAGCATTCTAGGTAAATTGGGATGTTTTTGTCATGAATATAAGGCTAGTTAGACTAAGAGATATGCCAAGGGGCATAATATAAAGTAGATGCAAGGCTTATAGAAGTAAGGCATGTGAAGAACCAAGAGGAATATCTAGTGTCATTATTTTTCCAAGTGTACAAGACTAAGGTGATACACAACCACAAAATATCATATACATGAGGATTTTTCACCACTTAATGAATTAGGGGATTGGTCACTACTTATTGAAGTGGGTGATTATTAACAACTTGATGTTATGAATCAAGTGTCTTTGTAATTAGTTATTTCAAACTATTAGGAACATTAGAAGAAAGGATTTAATAGTGAGTTGGAGGAATATTGTGTTAGAATTGGGATAACATTTGATGTGGATTGGGATACATCAATTGAGAATTATCAACTATCTACTTTAAATAATCCATGAGGGAATTAGAATAATTACTATCCAATGGATTAATTTTAATTATAGGTGTGTTAAATAAATTTACAACCAATGTATTACTAGGAAACAAATTGAAGTTGGCTAGTGGATGGGCTAACTCTAGTTACATTTTAGTTGGTGAATTCATCTATATAAGTGGTGGTTTTTGAATATCAAGAGTAGTTAGGGATTTATCTAAAGTATCTAATGTTGGGGATCAACCAACAAACTTGATTACTTTTATGTAAGCAACTAAACACGAAATCAAACTAGAATAATAAGTAACTAGAATCAGAAACAACAAAGAATAAGAGATACAAGAAACCACCCTAAAAACTTGTATTAAACTCTTCTAGAAGGAAATACAATGAAGAAAATCACACTTTCTTCTCACACCTCTCAAATGTACAGATCTCTTTCCCTCAAGAGTTTTCTCTCTTAATTACAATCAATTCTGACAACCTGGATTGATACACATATACAATAAATGTCTTGTACTATTCTTTCTTACAATAAGCTATGAAGATCTAATCCTATTATATAATATTAGGAAACATGAGCATGCATTCTCCACCATTAGATATACCTCTTAATCAAGGGTTTAAATCAGTCCTGCCAAAACTAGAAATGCAGACTCAATACCAACAGTTAATCTAATCATGCAAACAATCTGTTCATCCATGAAAATAGACTTTCTAGACGCACAGGTGACCGACGTCGATCCTTGCCTGTCTACACATGACTGACGTTAGCCTATCCAGAACCGATGCTAACAGATCCCAGTTGACCCCTGACCAATGTCGGTCGCTCCTAATCGACGTTGGTGACTGTGTAACTCTAGCAACCTACAATTTACTCATTTGGTGAAGTTTATATCTCCACAACTCAACAATCTCCCACTTAGAGATAAGCATCTGTACTAATACCTGTACAACAACATCTTCTAGCTTCTCCATCTTCAAGCTCAATCTTGAAGACCAACAAAAGTTGAATGAAGATTCAACTTCTCCTTTTTTACCAACTTGGTTAACATATCAGTAGGGTTCTTATCTGTATGGATATTTTCTAGCTTCAACTCACCATCCTCTAATACCTGTCTAATGAAGTGGTACCTAAGTTGTATATGTTTAGTTCTTGAATGAAAGGCTGAATTCTTAGCCAAATGAATTGCACTTTGACTATCACTGTATAATCTACAACTCTCTTGCTCCTTTCCTAACTCTTCCATGAACCGTGTCATCCATATCATCTCTTTGCTAGCCTCTGTGACTGCAATGTATTCTGCCTCTGTAGTAGACAAGGCAACAACCTTTTGCAATTTTGAAATCCAGCTAACTGTCATTCCAGCAATAGTGAACACATATCCTATGGTGCTTCTCCTGCCATATCTGCATCTACATATCCATGTAGAGAAGTGTTTGACCCTCCATAGTATAAATGCCTACTACTGGTCCCTCTCAAATATCTGAGAATCCACTGGACTGCTTTCCAGTGCTCCTTCCCTAGATTGGCCATATACTTACTGACAACTCCCTCTGCTTGGGCAATATCCAGTCTAGTACATACCATTGCATACATTAAGCTCCCAACTGCGGAAGCATATGGAACTTTCCTTATGTACTCTACCTCGTCATGTGAATTAGGACACTGTTCTTTACTCAACTTGAACTGTCCAGCCATAGGTGTGCTTACCGATTTTACATCTTGCATATTGAACCATTTCAACACCTTGTTTACATAATCCTCTTGAGACAAAATCAACCTGTGATTTTTCCTGTCTCTCTTAATACTCATGCCAAGGATTTTCTTTGATGCTCCCAAATCCTTCATGGCAAATGTGTGAGCTAATTTCACCTTAAGCTTAGAAATATCTTGCATGTGTGAACCTGTAACAAGCATATCATCTATATACAGCAACAAGATAATATATCTACCATTATCCAATCTCTTAAAATAAACACAATGATCAGATTGACATCTACTGTAGCTATGCTCAGTCATAAACTTGCCAAATCTCAAATACCATTGTCTAGGAGCTTGCTTGAGACCATATAGGATTTTCTTCAATCTGCACACAAGTTTCTCCTTACCTTTGACCTCAAATCCTTTCGACTGATCCATATATATTTCTTCATCCAAATCTCCATGAAGAAACATTATCTTAGCATCAAGTTGCTCAAGATGTAAATCCTCAATAGTAACTAAAGACAATACAGTCCGAATAGAAGTCATTTTTACTACAGGAGAAAAAATTTCACCAAAATAAATACCTAGTTTTTGTGCAAATCCCTTCACTACCAACCTGGCCTTATATCTCATCTCTCTATTCTCTCCTTCCTTCAATCTATAGATCCATCTATTTTTTAGTGTTCTCTTTCCTGCTGTCAACTCAACTAAATCCCATGTTTGGTTCTCTTTCAAGGAATCAATTTCCTCATTCATGCCAAGCTCCCACTGATTCCTAGACCACTTGTATTACTTCATCAAAAATCTCTGGTTCTCCACCATCAGTGAGCAATAAATAGAATAATGAAGGGGAATATCAAATTAGAGGTTTACTTACCCTTTCTAACCTTTTGATGGGCATCTAAGACTCATTCACAACATGTTGTCTGCCCAAATTATTTGACAGTGACTGACCTCAGATCACCTCCAGGCTTGTAACTGACTGACGTTGGTTCCACATGACCGACGTCAGTTCCTACCTGACTGATGTTGATCACTATTTGACCGATGTCAGTTCTTGTATTACCGATGCCAGTTCCTGCATGACTGATGTCAATCTCTGTGTTTTCCTATCTATGATTATTCTTTCTTGCGAGCTCATTTTGGATCCTCACCTCATCCAAATCAACATTACTCTGCTCAGATTGATTTATCTTCTTGAGCAGGTCACTGTACATCACTTTTTCATTGAAAACAACATCACAACTCATAATTATTTTGTTAGTTCCTAGATTCTAAAATCAGAATCTGAAATCTCCAAAGCCATAACCAATAAATGTGCACCTCATATACTTAGCATCCAGCTTCTTTCTATTTTCCTTATCAATGTGCACAAAAGCTTCAGAACCAAAAACTTTGAGAAATGAAAGATCTACCTTTTTACCTATCCAAGCCTCTTCTAGAATTCCACCATCTAGAGCAGTAGAGGGTCCTTTATTAATCAGGTAAACCATAGTGTCTATAGCTTCTACCCAAAACTGTAAGGGCAAGCCAGCATGCAACCTCATACTTTGTGCACACTCCAATATTGTTCTATTCATCCTTTTAGCAACTCCATTTTCTTAAGTGTCCTTGGAACTATCCTTTGCCTACGTATTCCATTCATATAACAATACTAGTTGAACTTATAGCTGTAGAACTCACCACCATTGTTAGATCTAAGGCACTTCAATCTCATACATGTTTCATTCTCAACCAAAGCTTTCCAAATCTTAAAAGTGTCAAAAACATAAAATTTCTTCCTTATGCAATAAACCCATACCTTTCTTGTAGAATCATCATTGAAAGAAACATAATATTTTGATCCTCCAATAGAAGCAACCTGAGCTGGTCCCCACACGTCTATGTGAACAAGCTCCAACTTGTGCTTCTTCTTTGTTGACTCAGTCTTGAGAAAACTCACTCTCTTTTGTTTCCCAAAAATATAGTGCTCACAGAAATCTAGATCTATGCTTTTCAAATCTGAAAGCTTACCTTTTGACTTAAGAATAGTCATTCCCTTCTCACTCATGTGGCCAAGCCTCTGGTGCCACAACTTTGCATCTACATCTAAAGTAGATAATACAAAAGGAGAATTATTAGCAATACAATTACATAAATAGAGAGTACCTACTCTCTTACCTCTGGCTAATACAAGTGCACCCTTGGAAACCTTCCAAGATTCAGCTGTGAGAGTTACTGTACAACCCTCATCCCCTAAATTTCCTACAAAAATTAGATTCCTCTTCAGGATGGGTGCATGCATGACATCCCTCAACACCCATGTGTTGCCATTCTACATTTTCAGCTGCACTTTTCTTTTGCCAACAATTTTACAAGGCTCATCATCACCTAAATAAACTATTCCAAAATCTCCATGGACATAGTCACTGAAATATTCTCTATTTGGGGTTGCATGGAAAGAGGCACCTGAATCTAAAACCCAAGATTATATTTTATTATGCAAAGAAAGTGAAAGAGCACCTTGTGCAACAATACCTACAACTTTTGCTTCTTCATTACCTTCATGCTAATTCTCTTCATTAACCTTCAATCAGAAATCTTTCTTTGCATGTCCTCTCTTTCCACAATTCCAGCAGGTTATTTTTATTTTTCCATTTCTGGATTTGGATCTATTGCTCATCTTTGACTTAGACCTTGATCTCCCTTGCTTGCTCTTCTCTTTTTGCCTTCCCCTGCTTTCAAAACTTAAAGCATTCCCTGATGTTTCCTCTATGCTTTTCCTGCGAATTTCTTCATTCAAGATTACACTAACAACATCATATACTTTTAAAATATTTGAAGCAGATGCAATATTACTAACTGCCATTACCAAGCTATGCCAACTTTCAGGTAAAGAGCATAAAATTAAGAGAGCTTTAATTTCATCATCAAAAACTATTTTGACTAAATTTAATTGATTTACAATTCCATGGAAATCATTAAGATGATTAGATATAGATCCACCTTCTCTGCATTTGCAAATTAAATAACTGCTTCATAAGATATACCTTATTTGAAGCTGAGGGTTTTTCATATAAATTTGCTAAAGTAGTCATTAACTCTACCATTGACTTTGCCTGTGATAAATTAGATATCACAGTAGATGCCAGACTCAATCTTATAGATCCAAGAGCCTTTCTATCAAGAACTTCCCATTCTTCATCTTCCATGTCTATGGGCTTCTTTGAAACCCCACCTAATGGTAAGCATAGATCTTTCTGAAATAGATAATCTTCTATCTGCATTCTCCATAATTGATAATTCTTACCATTAAACTTCTCCATTCTCAGTTTACTTTCTTTTGCCATTGCTTCTCCCACTCAAACAGAAACCCTTGTGAGTGCCCTATAATCAACAAACACTAACCAAATCTGAAACACCTATTAGTCAACCTGAGCTCTGATACCACTTGTTGGGGATCAACCAACAAACTTTATTAATTTTATCTAAGCAACTAAACATGGAATTAAACCATAATAATAAGTAACTAGAATCAGAAACAACAAAGAATAAGATATACAAGAAACCACCCTAAAAACTTGTATTAAACTCTTCTAGAAGGAAATACAATGAAGAAAATCACACTTTCTTCTCACACCTCTCAGATGTATAGATCTCTTTCCCTCAAGAGTTTTCTCTCTCAATTAAAATCAATTCCAAGAACCTAGATTGATACACATATACAATAAATGTCTTGTACTGTTCTTTCTTACAATAAGCTATGAAGATCTAATCCTATTATATAATATTAGGAAACATGAGCATGCATTCTCCACCATTAGATATACATCTTAATCAAGGTTTCAAATCAGTCCTACCAAAAATAGAAATGCATGGACTCAATACCAACAGTTAATCTAATCATGCAAACAATCTGTTCATCCATGAAAATAGACTTTCTGGATGCACAGGTGACCAACGTCGGTCCCTGTCTGTCTGCACATGACCGATGTCGGCCTATCCAGAACTGATGCCGACAGATCCCAGTCAACCCCTGACCAACATCGGTCGCTCTTAACTGATGTCGGTGACTGTGTAACTCCAACAACCTACAATTTACTCATTTGGTGAAGCTTTTAGCTCCACAACTCAACATCTAAGACCTAATGAGCTTGTTATATTTGAGAGGTAATAAATTGGCTTTGTGAAGGTGAGTCAATAAGTTAAAATTTTCATTTTATAGATGTTTCAAGGGCTCAACTAGGGGCTGGTACAAGGGTCTAACTTTGGCTAGAAGTGGATTTATTATATAGTAATGTAAGGGGTGTCTCTTTAGAATATCTAACCAAATAGTGTAAATTTTATATTGTAAATCTAACTATAAATTTAGCACTAAGCTCTAATATTTTGACAAGGTTTTCATCTTTGTTTTCAAATAGGTCTCATGTAAATTGGTCATGTCCATAATCAATACTAGATAACATGTTTGATAAGTATTTTAGTTTTCTCCTTATTTAATTCTAGATGGGACAATTGGGAGGTATTGTTGGTTTTGTCCCTAATCAGTATTAGATGGTATATTTATGAGGTATTATTGATTTACCTCTTCTTTGACATAATGGTCATATTCATATGGATTGTAAATTAATTCCTCATCAAAAAAGGGGTTATATATCTCAACTATGAGTATACTTTGACATGTTTGGGTTTATGATCTTTGTATTGGAATAAGTTTGAATTTTTGAAAGTCATTTGAATTTATATTGTAGTTTTGATCAAAATGGGATAAGACATTTCAAAAATTAAATTGCTTTGGCTATGTCAAAGTGAACATCAAAGGTGGAATGGTTCAATCAAAGGTACATCCACATAAGTGGTTTAATAAGATGTTCATATGAACCAAATTGGTCTAGGTATTTCAAATGTTCTCAAATACTTGTGTCTTATCTAAGGTTTTAGTTGCTTAATATTTGGATATTGAACTTGTTTGAACTTCTATTTTATATGTGAATCATGATTAGTGAACATGGAGAAGGAACTTAATAGTTTAGGAACTATGAACTTGTAATGTTTATGTCATATTGTTTGATTAATTTGAAAATATTTTGACCTTAGGTCTCAAAGAAGAGTGGTATGGAATGTTGGCTTGGTTTAAATTTGCATAAAATTTGGATCAAAGTTGCATTTAGATAATGTTTAATTGAAACTAAACTAGGTATTGACCTTCAAAAAATAAGGGCTTGACCTTTTGACTTTGGAACTAGAAATTGACTATGTTTGGCTTTGGAATTGGAACTAGAATTGTAATTTGTATTATATTTGGAACTAAATGGATGTCATAAAGATAATGGATGGACAAGAAATGAGACCTTGGTTTTGGAATTAGTTTATAATTAGAAATTGGAATTTGCTTAGAACTAGAACTTGGTTTAAATTTGATAACATAATGATGTGGTTTATACAAGAATAGTACTTATTTCAATAAGACATCTAAAAAGAGTGATTTTTTACTTAACAAATGGGTAGAGTAATGCCTCTTTATGTAGGTAGGGTATGAATTATGTCTTGTAATTTAATTTTGGGACTTGACTTGTTATTTTAATTTTTTTTTTGAATACAAATGGGTTTTTGACATAGCAATCAAACATAAACACATAAGCAACATAAGGATATTTTAATAAATAATGCAATATTACATTACAATCATTGATCCTTAGATATACTCACCTTTGAGAGGATTAAAATTATAAGGGTTAATTACATAAATAAATGCAATTATGGAGGTGTTTTAATTCCACCCTTCTCTAAAAGTTATGTACATGTAAGTTAATCTTTGGGGTTGTTACCTTTACACCCTTACATCAATAAATGTTTCATGTTAAGAGAGGATCTAATGAAGTAATCTAAAATTGGGTTATTCATGGGAGGTTCTTTCCCCTTAATGAGCACTTCATATTTTGGATTTCAATAAAGTGATACCAAATTTATTTTGGATTACTTAAAATTTTACTTGGCTTACTATATGGTCCCTAAAGGGAAAAAATTTGTCAAAGAAAAGATTAAGACACTGGGATGTTCATAGGGGATACATACTCTATGAAAGAGACCCTATATTCCTTGATGGTGATGTCTAATGGATTATCATTGGGAGTTAACCCATTTTATTTCATGAAACCATTTATAGGGAATTACACTAGGCCATAATGACACATTCCAATAATTTATATCCCCATAAGATGGATGAGGTTGGAAAAAATGGTAGGTGATGAAATCTTAGTTGTCACTCCCTACAGACCTATGAGAAGGAAATAACACCCAAATCACATAGTCTAAAAGAAAAATGAAATGTATCAGTGTTATTATATATAGGAATACCACTAAGGGTAAGCAAAAAAATACCTGGTGAATCTCTTAGGATAAAACTAGTGGTTGCCTTCACATTTATAGGTCACCTTATTGAGGGGAGAACATGCAAATGAAGTAACCACACAAAAAATAAGTAAAATAATAAAAATGTGAGAAAAATAAATGACTTATAATGGAATAAGTTTTGAACCCCAAATAGAAATTATGTGTTCCTTTTAAGTATAAATTGAAGTGTTTGTTCATTTTTATGACTAAATAGAAGTGTTTTGAAGAGGGATTAATGTTGGTTTGATCTTGGGTTTAAAATCCACTCTTGTGGTCAAGGTCCTATAATAAAAGTGATACGAAGTTTTCAAATCTACCTTTTAGATCAACAAGGATGTTAAAAATAAGTTTATTCAAGTCTTATGATTTATCTACATGGGTGTAGTCATCTAAAATGTTATTTTAGTGAAATTAGTGTAACTTCAGACCACCTTGTCCTAGTTTAGCCCTATACCTATCTTAGGGCCTCTTTTTATCCTTTTCTAGATTTTGTGTGAGTCTAACCCACTTTTAGATGTACCAAAAGTATCAATAAGTCATCCCCTAGGAACCCAAACCCCTTATTCACCAACTTATAGCACTTGGATATTAGTGTGACCCTTTGAACACTAACACACTACCCTATTGACCTAGGGACCATGCTAGTCTCCTTTAGCTCCTTACTTCCATAATATATATCTTTATGTTCCCCAAACCACTCCTAGGGTTAGACTAGACCTATTTCACTTTTTTTCAAGCACCAAAATGAGATATATATTATGGAAGTAAGGAGCTAAAGGAGACTAGCATGGTCCCTAGGTCAATAGGGTAGTGTGCTAGTGTTTAAAGGGTCACACTAATATCCAAGTGCTATAAGTTGGTGAATAAGGGGCCTGGGTTCTTAGGGGATATATATATATATATATATATATATATATATATATATATATATATACCACTTTCATTCACTTATCCACTAGATTGACATCAAATGAAAATACTTATAAACGAAATTAAAAACAATTATGAAAATCAAAGTCATTGATCCTTATTCTACCCTACATCTACATACACCCATCTAAAATAGACTAGAGCTTAGATTACATAGATTTCTAGTCTCAAGTCACTCAAAACACTAGAACTAAAAACTTTCACATTCACCAACACTTAAATTGGGAGAAATACATCAGGTTCAATCCCTTTTCAAGGTAATGGTATGTAGGAAAAACTCAACACATGGGGTGTTAAGGTCATGTCCAACCTACCCTATTAATGCCATGCCTTTTCTATTTTTCTCATAAA
Source organism: Torreya grandis (assembly GCA_037957365.1). NCBI lineage: Eukaryota > Viridiplantae > Streptophyta > Pinopsida > Cupressales > Taxaceae > Torreya > Torreya grandis. Next base: position 158,218 of record JARHVA010005473.1, on the reverse strand, counting down.
ACACCCTAACAAACATGGAAGCATAGGATTTGGCATTAAAATCAATTAAAATAGGACACAAACAACAAACCGACATCTGTGTACATAAGCACAAAATTCATAGAAATATTGAAGATCCACCTAGAAGATCACTATCCCTACTTGCAAAAGGACACTACCATGGCCTAGAGGACACTAATAAAGTGTGTTATCACATAGGGGATCACACTATTGTCTAAGAGTGTTTTTGACTCCTAGTTCCAATTTATGACACCATTTCCTACACTAGTTGTAGCCTATCATTCATCTATCTTAGTCAATTTATAGTTAAGTTCATCTCTTATAACTTCATTTTCTATTTATAGAATAATCATAAATGTCAATTATTATATATTTCACTAGATGTAATTATTGCTTATTTATTCCCTAATTTATTATTCTAAAAATTTATCAAACTAGGGTTTTACATTCCATAAATCCTTTAAAATTAAAATCATTTTATGAATCTAACTTACTTTCAATAGTGCAAAAACCCTATCCCTAAATGCTCTTAGGGTTTGTATAATTAGTTTTCCTATTTCCATTTTCTATGCTAGGCTTTTCAAATTTCATATATTCTGTTATAACAACCCTCTTTTATTTTTTTACTATATGTCATCTCAAAAATTTATATCTCTTCATTTACAAAAAAGTGTTAGAATTAGTGGTTACTCTATTGAACATATCTAGATTCCTTCCATTTGAGCCTATAGTATGGATAAACGACCAGTAACAACCCCCATCATTGATATTTCACATCTTGATTATGTGAATTTTAATGACAATACATCAAAACATGAGCAAAACAATAAATATATTGATGATACACCTCCTATACTTAGGACACCCCCCTCAATGATGAAAATATAATTATTAATAAAGATGAGGTATTACATAGTTTTAGAGATAGAATTTAGGAATAGCCCCATTATCATGCATAGATTTTTGAATCTATATTATAAATCAAGAACACATCAATTGGTCAATCCATTAATCCCACAAATAAAAATATTTTCACACCTATTATGGGGACAACTCAAACTCTACAATAATTAATTACAACTAGCCAACCCTTACCAATGGTATAAACTCTTGTGTCCAATACACATCCTTCCTCTTTAGATATACAATCCCTTCAATAGGAGATCAATTCTATATATTCTAATGTGTTACATCTCTATCAAGGTGCTACTAGAACATATTATGCCTTATAATCTCATATAATCATATATACACCTTTGGTGCAACATATAATAGCAAATCCTTTTCCATCTAGATTTGTGGCACCCAAGCTTACTTTATTTGAAGGTAAGGGTGAACTAGAGCATCATCTCTAATTTTTCCATGTAACATATTTGGACTAAATGTCTAATTATTGGATATAAACTAAGTTGTTCCCTCATGGTTTAAAGGACTATGCATTAAAATGGTTCTATGATCTTCTTAATCAGTCCATCACAACATTTAATCCACTAGAAAATATGTTTTTATCACTTTTTTCAATCAATATCAATGACAAGGTTTCATATGATCAAGTTGCACAACTCAAGTAAAAATCTAATGAGCCAATAGTGGAATATGTCTTGAGATATGAAAATATATTAAAAAATAAAATAAATCCTTGGTAGATAGATAATTATAGGATATATTAAAGTAAATATTTTTATTGGCATTACATGAAGCTATACTAATCAAAAGGTTTCCATTATTCATAGATCTATGCCATATAATGAAAGAATAAGAAGACAATATTTTCTCCATGGGTAAATTAAAGTACACAAATAGATTAGATTCAACTAATAAGAGTTATAATAATCCCCCATATAATTTTAGGCCCACTAAAAAAAGAAAAATAAAAATACAATAGTTAATGAAACCTCAAAAAAAGAAAAATAAAAATACAATAGTTAATGAAACCTCAAAGCCAACTCCTCACATGGTTTTATTAACTTCTCCAAGGAGACATTTCATAAATCTTCTCAAATTGAAAACACATATTCTCAAACAAATCTTGGAATGCAATTACATATCTCTCCTTCCCATCAAAGAGGTTGATATGACTAGGACTCTAATAATTAATTATTATTTCAATGCATTATATGATTATCACAAGGCACCAATCCATATTATAAATATATGCGTCAACTTGCAGCATAAGATACACAATTTAATAGATGATAATATCATTACTATTGAAACTCCTACAAAGGCTCTCAAATCAAAAATAATAGAATCAAAATCATAAAAAATATTTTTAGATCCACTTCTAAAGCATACAACTAATGAGATAGTAGGCACTTTAGGTGTTTATTATACTTATCAAGCACATCCACCTCTAGAATCCTATCATACTCATATGATGGACACACACCCTATAAATAATATCATTGGTGTATGTCATGCACTAGTTATACCTCTCATCACTTTCTTAGAAAAAGATATTGTCAATGATGGCTCAAATTTATATACACTATTTGTATGAGCTTACATCATCATCATCCTATTCAGAGTGTCATGGTTGATAATGGGTTAAGCATTAATATTTTTACTATTACAATTATATAGAAATTGGGTTATTTAGAGTAGGATATTTCTCACATAGATATAGTTATTCATGGATTTAATGGCAATGTTTAAATATCCATTGGGGATATGATACTTCCATTATATGTTAGTAATGTACATATGGCCATTAGATTATTAATGGTACCTAGTGCTGACACATTTGAAATGTTATTGGGTAGGCCTTAGATACAATAGATTCAAGCCATTCTATCCACTCTACATAAATGTCTTAAGTATATACATGTTAATCAAGTGGTTATAATTGAGGGCCTTCTATGTGAGTATCCCTTACCTATTCCATAGGAAATTAAATAGTATACATTACTTATTGTTTTGAACATAAATCCTATTAACACACCTCTGATATTAGTTGAGCCCCTAGTGCAGGTGAGGTTTACTCCTATAACATTACCACGTACACATACTCTCACATGGAGGCCTATATTAGAGAGACCCCTACATTAGAGACATGTTTTAGATTCTAGATAAACTCTCTCTACCCCATCACCATCTAGATTAATATTATAATATAGATCACCCATGTCAGTCATAACTTATACTATATGGGTCCCCAATAACCCCATAGTTCACAAGACTATTCAATTAGCTCCATAGATTCATAGCCTCACTCCATAGGAAGTTTTATCTATTGATTACTCAATACATCTAGTTCATAGATCTCAGATACCTCATTACACAACATGTTTGGTTACCCTTCCTTTATTCAATATAAGCCACCTTAATAGTGAGTCTCTTACAAGACTCATTGGTTAGCGTGTTCCTCTCTACTTGTACATATTTTATCTTACCTTGATCCTTGTATATAGTTTCATTTTCATGTTGCTTATACATAAATTATACTCAAAAAAGATAAAAATAATATAATATATTCAAAAACACAAAAATATTCAAATATTAACTTAGAAAATAGAAATTTTAGATTGTATGCATTTCCATGTTTACATTATTTATATTTTTTATGTACTACATATGCTATCCACACTAGTATAGTTAATTTTATCATACATAAATGCTTCACTTATTCTCTTTGAGTGTTTAAATATCACTATAGGACTTGGGTCCTCTACACATATCTAGATTTACTATTATCTACCCATTGGGGGCACATACACAGATACATAGACTCATCATTGATACATTCACCTATTGGGGGAATCATACTACATAGCTTCTAGTTTTCCCATTTAAATCTTTTTATAATTTATATCATAGATTTAACATTGATTATGTATTGATATTGATCATCTTATACTACACAATTTTTTTTGACTACTACTATAGACTTAGATTACGTGCATGTGTACTCTTATATAAATTTGTAGCACATATTCATGCATACTTTCATTTCTATCTTTCCTAGCTTATATTTGATTATGTCTCTTTGATTCTACATTTATTCAAGGGCATTTGAATATGCCATTTTTATATGTATATAAGTCACTTATTTCATTATGTGTATTCTCTATACATATGACCATGTCCTTGTGTGTGCCTTAGTGATCATGTATGTAGACATTTAAACATGTCCTTCTATATGGATCTAAGCCAACCTTACTTTTCCCTTTATATATGTGGACATTTGAACATGTCCTTATATGTATTACTTTCTTAGACTTAGTGATATGTGCCCATGTACCTTGTATTATATCCCCTTGGCCTAATTTGCATGCCTCATGTGTTTGTATGTATGATTTCATGTATGCATCATGGTCATTCCACTTGTCTCTTACTTGTTATGCTCACATCCATTTTTGTGATGCCATGAGTGACCTCATTGATGCATGAACATAATTGAAAGTGTGATAAAATGGTGTATTAAATCACTATATAGACTTATAAGTTCATGTCAATGCATAATTATTTGAGGCATTAAATGTCATTCTTAAGATAATCTAGGTCTTTAGGAAGTTTCCCTCCAAAAAAGTCAAATTTGGATTTTTGAATGATTTTCTTATAAATACATAAGTAATTGTAATTTTGAAGTTTCATGGTATTAGAACATGTATAGAGAGTCCTCTAAATTTTATCCAGTGGTTTTAATTTTAAATAACCAAATAAAGTCAATGTAACTAAGAAACTACTCAAAATTGAGTATTTACTATCTTGAGGATTAGGCAGTTGAAAAGAATATTGGGTCAAATTAGGCATCTCCAAGATTTTAAAAGTATTTATTCATCTAATAGACATTGAAAATCCATTTAAGGATAAAATTAAGACCATTAACAAGTATAATAGGGACCAAAAATCTCAAGATTCATTAGAGTTGTTAATAGTTTGCAATACAAAACATAGGGAAGTATGAGTTTCTTGTAGAGTAAAGAAATAGTTGTTTTAAATTATTATATTCATAAAATATTATCAATAAAAACTTAATTTATTTTGTTCTTGATGTAAATTTATTCTTGTTGAAACCTTTAAATTACTCTATTTTCTGTATACATGCAGTCTTTCTAATCACTGATTACATGTGTGAATCATTACAAGGATTATATTTAATGATTGGAGAAGTAATATATTATTTTTTAGGTCCTAATATATTTTTTATATAATAAAAATAGTTAAAATTCTTCATGAAAAATCCTTCTATAGCTCTTGGTTTCTAAATTAAATGTGTAAACCTTAAAACAAGGGTTTTAATACACAAAGGCATGTAACTTGAAAAGTAACTAGAAAAATCCATTAAAAATTTGATGGAATTTTTTAAATAAGGTTTATAATTCATTATAATTTGTCTCATTTCCTAATTAATTATATGGTTTCACTTATAAGTGACTGTGTTTTTAACACCTATAGGTTGTTACCATATAAGCTCAAGAAAATGAAAAATTTATCATTTTGCTTTGCTTTTAGTTTACAAACTTTGTTTCAATGTGTGTTACTGATTTAAAATAATTATATAACGTGTGAATATGATTTTAAGTAATTTATTGAGGGTTTTAATCTGAAACTAATAAATAAGTCATCCCAAGCCTATTTAGACCCCAAGAGAACAATATTCTCAACTAAGCCAATTCGTTAAGAAACCAATAATGAAAATTGGTTTCTCATCTTAAAATATAGTCTAAAAATATTTCAATAAAACTAAATAAGAATAATTTTATGAGTTTATATTAAACACTTCTTTCAAGACTAAATATGCCTAAGGGCATCACTATAGCAATCCTTAGGACTGAGTCAACTTTTTGGACAAATTGGTGATCTAACTAGAGAATTAAACTTGCATATGTTTTTTTACCATTGTATTGAGTCATTCTAATTATCTTTTTGTCAAAATACTCCTTAAATATTCCAATCTTTAGGATTGAGTACTATCATATCTATAAGTTATCATCAAGAAAGTAAGAAGAGAAGGCTTTGAGTGAAAGTTTGTGATATTTAGAGATAAAAACCCACATAGAGGCTGAATATAATTTTTTTCTAGTAATTAACATCATAAATGGTGATTTGAATTTTTTTAAGGCATGGATTTAACTATGATTTCATAAATATAGAATTAGGCCTAATAAGCCTATAAGAGTTAAATAAATATCACTTGAGTTTTGAGTTGAATTTATTCAAGAGATACTAAAAGTTTGAAATAAAAAAAAAACATATAATATCCTCAAATAATATACAAGAAGTTCAAATTTACATTTAAGTACTTTAAGAGGTGCATAATGGTTATGTTTGAGGTATATTTTAGTCCTAATACTAACTGCCCTATTTCAATTTCATTGAAGTGTCTTGTGATCAGAATACATAGGTTTAATGAGTCAAGAGATAAAGTAAGATCATTAATATTTCAAGACTAATACTTAAAAGGATCTTCTTATAATAGATCATGAGATAGTCAATATAAAGATAGGTCTAGTTTATAAGTAGTTGGATAAGGTATTAGTGTGAGTTTTAGAGAGAGTGAGTGGACCATTTACTTTGACATCAAGTGGTATCAGATCATAGAAGATCTGATCTAAATATTTGATTTTAATCCCAGTGAAGGTGACCCAAGGAAAGGAAGCAAGTTGAGGAATAAAGACATGTGAAGAAGATTTGATGAAATGAGGATAACAAGCTATTAAAGAAAAGCTTGTAGAGATGGCACTTAAGATTAAGGGTGAAAAAAGGGTTAGAGAATGCAATAAAAATAAAAGGAAATGATGATGGAGCTGAGAAACATAAAAGAATGATTAAAAGGAATGGAGAAGGCACAAAGAAGAGGTAATACATGAGGCTACATCAGTGATGATGATGAAGAGGAACCTTAAGAAGACACATCACCATCAAAGGAGAAATAAAGTGTTGAAGAAAGATATTTAAAGGAAATTGTGAAGGTAAGTTCAAAACCTTAATTTGAATCTCCAATGTATGATGGAAATCTTAATGTAGAAGAATTGATAGTTTGGATAAATTATCTAGACAAGTATTTTGATTATGAGAACACGGATAAGAACAAAAGAGTGAAGTTTGTTGTGAGAAGGTTAAGAATACATGTACCACTATGGTGGGATATACTAAAAATGATAAAGTAAAGAGAGGTAAGCATAATATTACCTCATGGGATATTATGGTGGCTAAATTCAAAGGTAAGCTTACGCCTAGAGATTATTAGACTAACCTTTTTAAGAAACTTTAGAATTTGAAACAAAGAGATTTGTCAATTAAGGAATATACTAAAGAATTATATATATCGACTACAATAATAGGTCATATTTAATAAGATATGCATAAAATTTCTATGTATGTCAATGGTTTACAATTTAATATTCAGGATTAAATTACTCTACTATCTCCTAGAATAGTGGAAGAGGCTTACCATCTTGTACTTAAAGCAAATGATAAGTTAAGTAGAATATCAATAATTCTTATCTCAAAAACAAGAGATATCATGGTGAGATCATCCATATTTATTAATAAAAAAATACCACCCCTTCAAATCAAGATCAAATTTCAAGAAGAAATCATCCATACAAAAGGACATTATATTTATAAGGTAAGAAAGGTTTGTTTGGGGGTAGTTGTTATAAAAGTTATGAATTTGGTCATAAGTATTATGAATTAGAAAATTATTTTCAAGGAGGTCATACTAATTATATTTTTAAAATTAAGAATGAATAAATTACATGATCAAATGAGAAATCTAAAAGGAGAAGATTCTTGCTGATGGATAAGGTACTTCCTAATCCAAATGAGGAAAATGTAAAATTAGAACAAAGACAATGCTTATTCAAGACTACATGTAAGGTGTAAAGTAAGTGTTTTAAAGTCATTATTGATAGTGGGAATACTAATAATTTGGTGTCTATTGATATGGTTAGTAAATTGAATTTGGAAAAGTTAGTTCATTCTACTCTTTACAAAGTGTCCTAGTTGCAAAATGGCCATAAAAATTTGGTGAATGAATAGTGTAGAGTGGAATTTTATATTGGAAGTTATAAGGATATGGTATTATGTGATGTGGTATAAATGGATGTTTTTCATACTATTATAGTTATTCCATGGTATTATGACATAAAATCTTTCCATGATGTAAATAAAAACACCTATACTCTTAAGAAAGAAGGACAAAATCATATACTCCTTCTGCTAAAAGAATATGTAATTGTGGCAAAAGGAAAAGATAAGGTGTTGATGACAAACAACAAAGAGTTATTGCCATAAATAAGAGAATTAGAGGTTGATGACATCATCCAAGAGTTTTTACAATAGGTGAAAGAAGATGAAGAAGAAGATGCAATAGCTAATGAAAATATTGAGGTAATTGATTTACCTTTATAAAATCAATTTTCATTTGATGAGCATGTGAATTTGGAGACTAATTAACTTTATAATGAATTTTTGTTAATAAGAAACACAATTTTTCCAAGAAATATTTCCATGGAAGGTAATGGAAAAGAAAAAAGTGTAAAATTATTTATTAATATAATGTACATAAAACTTGAATTGGAGGATAAACTTAAGACCATAAACAAGTATAATAGGGACCAAAAATCTCATGATTCATTACAGTTGTTAATAGTTTGTAATACAAAAAAGAGGCCTATACATAGGGAAGTATGAGTTTCTTGTAGAATAAAGAGAAATAGATGTTTGAAATTATTGTGTTCATATTATTATTTTATTCATAAAATATTATCAATAAAATTTAAGTGATTCCTCTCTTTAATTCAAGTTCTTCTTGTTGAAACCTTCATATTAATCTATTTCTTATATACATGCAGTCTCTATAGTCACTGGTTACACGTGTGAATCATTGCATGGATTGAATTGAATGATAGGAGAAGTAATATATTTTTTAATATGTCCTATAGGTTTTATATGATAAAAATAGTTAAAATTATTCATGAACAATCTTTTTGTAGTTCTTGGGTTCCAAATTAACTGTGTAAACCCTAGAATAGGGTTTTAATACAAAAAGGCATGTAAATTGAAAAGTAACTAGCTAAATCCATTAAAACTTTGAGGGACACTATAAAATAATGTTTATAATGAATTATAATTGGTATAAAGTCCTAATTAATTATTTAATTTAACTTATAAGTGTTTGTGTTTTATACACCTATAGGTTGTCACCAAATAAGCTCAAGAAAGTCAAAAATTGATCATTTTTCTTTGATTTTTGTTTCCAATCTTTGTTTTGAGGTGTGTTGGTGATGTAAAATAGTTATATAACGTATTGAAAGTTTTATTAAGTAATTTTGTGATGGTTTTTATCTAAAACCAATTAATAAGGTAGCTTAGGCCTATTTAGACTCCAAGAGATCAATATTCACAACTAAGCCAATTTCTTAAGAAACCAATAAAGGAAATTGGTTTATCATATTCAGAGATAGTATAAAAACATTTAAATAAAATAAAATAAAAATCCTTTGATGATTTTTGAGTAAAAAAAGCCTCTTTTTGGACCAAATAGGCTTTAGGCATCATTATAACAGTCCTTAGGATAACTCAATTTTTTGGAAAAATTGGTGATCTAATTGGAGTATTAATATTGAATAAGTTTTGTAACATTATCTTGAGTCATTATAATTATAATTGTGTCAAAATAATCCTTAACTATTCTAATCTTGAGGACTAAGTAATATAATAGTTGTAAGTTGTCCTAAAAAAAGTAAGAAGAGAAGGTTTTTAGTGAAAATTTGTGTAATTTGGAGATAGAAACCCACATAAAGGTTGAATATCATTTTTTATAGTAATTAACATCAGAAAGAGTGATTTGAAGTTATTTGAATTCCTAGATTGAACTTTGATTTCCTAAACATATAATTAGGCTGAATAGGCCTATAAGAGCTAAATAGTTATTAATTGAATTTTGAGTTGAATTTATTTAGGAGATACTATAAGTTTGAAATTAAAAAAACATATAAGATAATAAAATAATATACAAGAAGTTCAAATGTACTTTTGAGTGACTTAAGAGGTGAAGAAGGGTTATGTTTGAGGTAGATTATAGTCATATTACTAAGTACCCTATTTCAAGGCCATTAAAATGTCTTCTAATCGAAAAATATAGAGGTTCAAAGAGTCAAGATATATAGTAAGATCATTGGTATATCAAGATTAATAATTAAAATTATCTTCCTATAAGAGATCATGAGATATTCAAGACAAAGAGAGGTCTAGTTTGCAAGTAGTTTGAGAATGTATTGGTGTGAATTTTGGAGAGAGTAAGTAGACCACTTATTTTGGAATCACTCATGGATCTCCCCTTTCTCCTTGGGTGCCTTGATGGACATCATTCCCCCATACCCCAGGTATTTTACTTAGATTATACCTATATTTTCTATTTATAAACATGTTTACATTTTTCTATCTATCTTGACAACCATGTGAATGCTAGATCTATCATACATTGTACATTACCAACTTATGATTAGATTATTGTACATTATGACATCATGTATACACATTATATTATTTTATCATGCATACATCATATGTTTCCAATACAACACACATGATGCATATATTTTATTTTGAGGATTGTTATTATAGAGGTTAAACAACTCACCTAAAAATAGGGAGATTCCACATGGGTTTTCACATAGATCAAGCCATCCTAATGCACTCAGAACATAGTTTTTAGCATGCAGACATATAATATAGATCCTATATTTAAGAAAACACAATGAAAAATAGTCAAATATAGTTTAGTTTTAATTTTGCATAAAAATAACATAGTTGGCTAATAGCATGACATAAAGGACACTACCATAGTGCACTACTATCCAAGGGACCACACTACTATCCAATAGTCCTATAAATAGAAAATAATGGAATTATTAGAAAGGTAAAATAGTTTAAATTTGCATAATCTTAGTCACAAATTATTAGATATGCTCAATTTATGCTTAGTTATACATAGAATTAAACAAGTTTACTCAAATTGGGGACATCATACATGGTGTGTCATTCCCATTTCCATTATAGATATATAGACATAGATTATTATGACTAAGTCCAAAATCCATATGCATAGATATCAAATTTGGGGCTATGTGCATGGCACATTATTCCTATATGTTCAATTTGACACTAGTACTATCAGATGGAATGACATCTCCATGTCATTATCCACATTATTACTCTAAACACCATTTACACTAGGTTTTCACTAGATTAATGCCTTATTCTATCTATAGATATTATCATTATTGATTAGAACCTGAGCTACATTCTCAAGTACCCAAGTGGTCCTTGAGACATTTTTCATTTCAAAGTTTTTGAGTGGACCCAAAGCCATCTTATACAATTTTAGTTACATCACATAGCTTCAATTACATTATGATAATTTAATTTTTAATGCATCTAATACACATGGGTAGGAAATGATGGATTCATAGCCTAATTGAGTTATTACACCACCTACATGAGAAGGTTAGACAAGCCATCCATCTAATCTAAGTTATTCATAGATTGTGATCTACTAAGTAGGGGTGTCCAATGATGGAATCAAGATCAGATTATGTTATTCATCTACCCACACATGATTATTGATCAAGACATCAACTTAGTCTAAGTTATTCAACATTTTATAGCCATCTACACACACATGATATCACTAATATTTAGCACTAGTTCACGTACCCAATGAGGTGTATTCATTGCTTCCCTCTTTATATCATCTCTTCACTCAATTTTGTCCTTGATTTTGATAATTATTAATTAAGGATTGATTCTTTCATGTTTTATTTATAGGATATATAATGGATCACACTTTTTAGACTCAGACCTAGATTCATGAGCTTCACCTCTTACGTAAGTTCTAGTATGTTTCTTTTCCTTTATCCTAATCAGTTTGCTTTTTTACATTTATGTGATAAAGGGGGAATGTAGTCATATAAAATGTCATTTTAGTGTAATGAGTGTCACTTGAGACCACCTTATCTTAGATTAGACCTAGACCTATCTTAAGTCTTCTTTTAATCCTTTTATAGCTTTCATGTAGGTCAAACCCACTCCCAAATATATCGAAAGTAGCAATAATCCATCCTCTAGGCACCCAGTCCTCTTATTAACCATATTATGCCACATAGACATTATTTCAACCCTTTGGACATTAGCGCACTAGTTTATTGACCTAGGGACTACACTAGTATCCCTTAGCTCCTTACTCCCACAATAGATATCTATTTCATCCCCAAAGCACTCCTAGGGTTATCCTATACCTATTTCACATCTTAATAAGAACTAATAAACTATATATAGATCACTTTCATTCAATTATCCACTATATGGAAATTAGATTAAAATACTTATTAAAAACTCTTAAACAATTTTTCAAATCAAGATCATTGATCCCTATTCTACCCTACTTCTACATATGCCCATCTACAACATCCTAGAGCTCAAATTACTCAAATTTTTAATCTCAAGTCACACTCAAAGCACTCAAACCTACACTCATACTATAATTCACTTATAATTTCACCATCACTTAGATTGGGATAACTACATTAGGATTGATACCCTTTTAAGGTATTGGTATGTAAGAAATGCTCAACACATGGGGTGTTGAGGTCATGTCTAGCCTACCCTAAAAATGCCACTCTTTTTTTACTTATGCTCTTCAAATACCCTAACAAACATGGAAGCTTATATTTTGGAATTAAATTTAGTCAAAATAGGGAACAAATAATGAACCATCATGTGTTCACATAGACATAGACTCCTCAAAATTAGGTGAAGTTCCATCTAGAAGATCATTATCCCTACTTGTAAAAGGACACTACTATGACCCAGAGGACACTACCATTGTACACTACTATATAGGGGACCACACTATTATATAAGAGGGTTTTTGACTCATGTTTCATATTCATGACACCTAACATAATTCTTATACCAATTTATAGCCTATCATTCATTTGTCTCAATAAATTTCTAGCTAAGTAAATCTCTTATAAGTTCATTTTTTATTTATAAAATAATAAAAAAAGTCAACTATTGTATAAATCAATATCTATAATTATTGCATATTTATTCTTTGATTTATTATTCTAGAACTTTATCAAACTATGGTTTTACATTCCTTGAATCCATGAAAATTTAAATTAATTAGATGAAACCATTGTTTCTTAGGGTAAAACCACTTATTCCTACAAACATAGACCATATATAGAAACTTAGTGAAATTAATGATTAGCAAGGAAAAACTATGAAATAATTTGATGAAAACACTGAGAAAGTGAAAACATCTAATAAAACAACAAAAATGCTTCAAAGGATGAAACTACCAAAAATCAATAACAAATAAAAATGTTACCAAATATGAAACTACTGAAATGTAGGGTGAGGCCACTAAAAAATTAGTGAAAATGCTAAAAAGGGAAAAACTATTGATTATGACAAACTTTAAAATGATATAAAAATAAGAAATTGATGGGCAAAACCACCAATTTTAATGAAACTCCCAATTTTTAGGGGTGAAACTATTAAAATATAAGGAAAACCATATTTTTCACCTATGGTGAAATTTTATAGATTTTATAAGAAAATAATAAGAATTAAGCCAATGTATAGATTAAATATTTCAATTACTATAATGTAAAAGGCTTAGAAGAGTTTGTGGGGTACCCACCAAGAGTGTGATTATGAAAATCAAGAATCCAAAGAAGGTTAGATAATCATTAGTGACTACAATAAAAATAACTTAAGGAAAATAACATTATAAGCCTAATACCTAAGGTTGATCAAGGTCAAACAAGATGGGAATCAAATATAAAACAAACAAACACTGTTATACCTTCCTTAGAGACTTCCTTGCTTATATGTTTGAAGAGGCTTGTGCATGGCCTATAGACTAGATATATTTGACAATGTTGACTCCATGCATGGGTAATATTTTCCCTTGTCTAGTTCTAGTTTGGATTGGAAATTTGTATGAGAATTTTGAAGCTATATTATGATTTTTACATGGTAATTTTAGTTTAAGAGAACTTGTCTACAATGGAGGTAAAAACCTAAATTTATAGAATTTTGGTTTGAATGTGTATTATTGATCTAAGATAAAGATAAATAGTGGAGTATTAGTCCTCAAAATTATTATTTCACATATGGAGTATGTAATAAATTCCATTTAAGACCTTTTTTCTAGTGTGGAAGGAAGTTTGGAAGAAATTTGTAATGATTGCTCCTAGTAGAATGTGCATCAACATTATAAGTGAGGAGTGTATAAGATGACCTATAAGAGGTGTAAGAGAGTGTGTAAGTGGCCATGTAATAGATAACCTTACCCACAATCCACTCCATTCCATTTAATTTCTTATATGATGTCACTAAAGTAAGGTAATAAATCATTTTGTGCATTTAAAAAATAGATAATTCCAAAAGCTATGGAATTTACTATTAGAGGAAGACTATGATTGATTAAGTAGAATTAATCAATAACTAGAATAATGGAGGTATTTTTAAATTTTATTTTTCCAATGAAATATTCATTTAATTACCCTATAATAACACTTTAAAAGGGTTTAGTTGATTCATGATGCACTTGATAAGATTATTTTTTCAATACAATCCATTGCCCCAATCAAGGATGTGTCATTCTAATTTTACATTAAATAGGTAATTATGTGGGTAAATTTGATCAAATTATGATTTTTATTTAAATTTACATGTAATTGAATAAATTCATTCTTATTGCATTTTAGACACATAAATGACTAAAATGAAGTGTCTACATGTGCACAATTGTAAGTAAGTTAAATCAATGAATGAAAAAAATGCAATCAAAGATAAGAAATATAAAAATATGCATAAATGAAAACATGAATAATCTCTAAAAGAGTGATAACTCAAATTTAGGGCTTGTGCTATCATGTAATGTAAGAAATTGTGTCCACCTACTAACCTAGTTAGAATGGGAAAAAGGGGGATGTATAAGGAACATGGGTATTTTGTGAGGAAAGCTTGGTCCTATCCAAGGTTTTACACTACAACTCACAAAGTTAAAACTAAAAGGTGTAAGCATAAATTGTGAATAGATAAAAGAAATATCCATCAAGGGGAATATCAGGGATAATATTATGTAAATAAGGAGTGTGAGGCACCACATGGGTGATGAAAATATACTTCAAGAGAATGAGACACACTAAACAAGTATACAAGTGTTAAACATGATTGAAATCAATGACTTAAGATACTCTAACTAGTAAACACAAATCTTGGGATAACAAGTGAATTACATATATTAGTCAATGAAGGATATATGCATGAAAAGTAAAATGTCCCTATCTTCCCACAACATGTTCCCTATTCCTTAGGACCCATTACATAAGCATCAGTATAATATGAAGATTTGGTAATTATGTGAGAAATTAGGTGGCATGAGATAAAATATGATATAATGAGACCTCTTATCCTAGTCTACTAGACTAACACACCCCAATAGACCTCATATCTCTCAAGAAGAAAATATGTAGTTTGATATTTAACTAGGATATGAGATGTGATAAACAAAGATCACTTATTTTGGCGTGATTTGAATTTTAAGATTATATTTACCTTTTGATCATTTCCTTTTATTTCATTTATTTATGTATTTTTTTATTCCTCCTATGTACATATTTAGAAAACCAAGCATGAGTGAAATAAGTGATGAATACAAGAGAGCTTACACTTGATCATTATATAAAAGTATTAAAAAAACATGGTGTCAAAAAAATCCTATATTTTCCCATAAGTGTGAAATCTAAAAATTGACCTATGAGTGCCTCAAATGAAGGGAAATAAAGGGAAGATAGGGATCATAAAATGTATGTCCATGTAATAATTGGTATATTTATGGGTATACTTATATTTGATCACAAGGATGAAAATTAGTTACATGAAAGTGGCATGAGATATGCTATTATATCTAAGTTACTAGGAAGTTGTACTATCCTACAAAAGATTTAGAACAAGTTATAATGAAAGTAGTGATCATCTAAAAAAGAGGGGGAATAGAAATGGTTATAAAAAACTATGACAAAGAGATAAAAAAAATAGTATAATAAAAAATACCTGAATAAAGGCCAAAAGTAAGTATCAAAGATCTTAATCAAGGAAACAATGATATAAAAAACATGTCATAAATTTAAATTAAGTGTGGAGAATTAAAATACTAAAAATTCAATAGAGCTTATTATATATGTGTGTGTGTACATGTACATGTGTGTGTGTGTGTGTGTGTGTGTACATGTGTACATGTACATGTGTGTACATGTGTGTGTATACATATATATATATACATATATATATATGTGTGTGTGTGTGTGTGTGTATATGTATGTATGTATATATATATATATATATGTATGTATGTATGTATATACATATAAGTCATCATAAATGCTTGTAATGAAATGTAAATATAAAATAAAATCATATGATAATGTGAATAATAATATGATATAACAAAAATATGTGCTTATAAATGTTAATATATATCTTGACATACATCATCAATAACATCTGATAAGTCTTGTTGTAATTGTTGATAATTTTGACCCTATCAGTCAAATTGTAACCCTTATCATTTGAAACTTGCATAATCATGGCTTTATGTCTTATGAGTTAGTAATTGGTCCTAAAGAGTCCTTGAAGAATCCATGGTTAATAAGTCTTAGGGTTGTTTAGGTGATTTAGGGTCTTTTATTTCACTTGTCTTGTTCTTTACAGAAAAGTTTTGATATTGATCCGAGAAGTTGAAGGGAGTGAGTTTTGAAAAATACTTCAGGTTCTCAAAGAATACGACTTCGGTATTTTTCAAGAAGAAATACTTTGGGTTTTTCTATATAAGCAAAATTGAAGGACTTTGCATAAAATCCAAAGGATTATTCTTTTTGAAAAAGACATTTTCAACAATCCTGAAGGGTAGTTTCCTTTTGGGAAAGTCACTTTTCAAGAAGTCTGAGAGGGTTATTTTCCTTTGGAAAAGTCCTTTACAACTTTTTTAAAGGGCAAGTAGACCATTCAAATTCTTCTGAAAGGACCTTTTCAAAAAGTCCAAAGGGTCATTTTAAATTTACTAAAGGACCATTACACATTTTTTGAAGGGCAATAGGACCTTTACAATTTTTATGGAAGGGTCTTTCCTTAGCGAAGAGGACCATTTCAAAACGTCTGAAAGGAACTTCTAGGGAGAGGTCCATTTCAGTTTTTCCAAAAGGGACACTTGCAAGAAAATCAAAGGGTTCTTTTCTTGGAGAGGTCTACTTCAAATTTTTTGAAGGGCTCTTTTCCTTTGGGAAAGTCCATTGCAAGAAAGTTGAAGGGTATATGCCCTTTGAAAAAAGGCATTTTCAAAGGAATAAGGACCATTCCAATTTGTTTGAAGCGACATTTTAAAGAAGGGTCACTTAAATTTTTTGAAGGGTCATTTCCTTTAGGAAAGTGACAATCAAAAATTTTTAAAGGTTCTTTTCCTTCGGGAAAGTTCTTTGCAAGTTTTTTGAAGACCTTTTCAAAAAGTCCAAAGGGTCTTTCCTCAGTCAAGAGACCATTTCAAAAGTTCTGAGAGATCATTTTATTTTGGCCAACGGTCCATTACAAATTATCCAAAGAAAAGGACTTTTCAAAAAGTTTGAAGGGCACATTTCAAAACTTTGAAGGGTACTTTCCCTTTAGAGAGTTCATTTTCAAAAAGCCCAAAGGGAAATTTTTAAAGGTTATGAGGACATTAATTCCTTTGAACTTTTTGTCCAAAAGAATTATCCATTGTAAGAAGTCTGAAGATAGAATTCCTTTAAACTTTTTGTTTGAAGGAAATGAATGAAGGAAAGGTTTTGAAACAAATAATAGAAAGAATTCCTTTAGAATTTTTATCTAAAGGAAATGAATAGAGAGATAAAATGTGGACCTTTTTTCTAAGGAAATTTTAAAAGGAATGATTAAAAGGATGTAAGTTGTGGGAAATAGGCCCAAAGGAAATGAATGATGAGGAAAGTCTACTAGAATAGATAGAAGGAATTAGCTCAAAATAGAATAATGGAATAAGATTAAGTCAAATGGTTAGCAAGTCCAAAGGGCTAATTAATCAATGACAAGTGGCATAAGCACATTCTATAATAAAGAGATCAAAGGACAAGGAAAATCTAGGTTTTTAGAAGGATTCTAGTAGTATTTTGATAGCCAATCAGTAGAAGATAATGATGACTTCCCCTTTTAACTTAGATCAACATGTTTTACATTCACATACAGAGCATACAAAGTGACCCAAGAAAGATTACATGCATCTAGGATAAGCATGAACATGCAACAAGTTTTATTCAAGGATTAAATCATCCACACTTAGTAAAGACATGTAGATGTCTTCAAGTATGACTCTCTCAGTTCCAAAGGGAGAATAAAATGCATAAAGGGCTCAAGGAGTTTAACATTGGAATAAGCTAAAAAGGAGTTCAATCTAAGTTTCTCCACCATACATTTTCCATTCTTTTGGAATTTCCATGCACCTCTCACGCATCAAGGTCCTTTTCCATGCAAGAAAAGGCTATCTATAGTTGAATGGTCAAGGCTTTAATTAATTTTTTGTTGAAGTCATGCTTATATCCTAGTCATATCATGCATTCAATGATCCAACTTAGCTTCAAGTTAAATTAAGAGGCATATTCCTTTGAATATTATGGCATGGCTTTCCATGCAAGATAGTTTGACTTTTTAAAGTTGGCCACCATCATTTTAAAACACTTCTAACTCAGCTTCAAGTAGAGTTGTCTCTTTGAAGATTCACCTAGCATCATGCATGAAGAGAGTTAAATTACCAAAGATCCATGCACATTTGATAAATTTTTAAGAACTTAGTGTTTAATCTAAATAATGATTATGAGATGGGCTCTCCATCATTTTTAATGCCAAAGAGCTTTTCATGCAAGATAGAAGACAAAAAGATATTATTTGAAGGCTTAGTTATCTTTTGATAGCTAAAGTTAGACTTGTGAGATGTGGGAGTTGATCTCCTTTTCTATTTTAGCACCAATCTTTGGCTTTTCTATGTTTTTTCTATATAAGTTGGTTTTTCCAACCATTTTGAAATATGAATCCCTCTTTTGACAAGATCAGACTTTGCCAAAATTTGAGTTTTGTAACCTTTTTAGATGAATATAAGGACTATTTTTTCAAATTCTATAATTCTAGTATAGTGTATTTATGTTAGTGATTTGCATATGTGATAGAATTTTCATCCTTATCAAGTCTTGATTCTTACCTAGTTACTAGTTGATTAGATTATGCAAGTCATGTTCTATGTTTGTTATTTTTTGGCTAAAGTTATAATGGATTTAAGTGGTTGGTTAGTGCCTTGAATTAGGCCTATTCCCTCATTTCCCTCAAGCTTTGATCACTAGATATAACCTTTTCATGAAATAATGATGCATAGGAGTCAATGGGAATTGAAATTTCAATGTTTTTCTTGTCTAATCAGTGTTTTTAAGACTCAAATTGAGTGGATGAACCAAAATATAGGTGTATCACTATCATTAGATAGGATTTTTTCCTTCAAGTTTCCCTTGTTTTATTTTTCTTGATAGTCTATAACATAAATTAGATATCTTAATTGATACACCTAAGGGAGCTAGTCCTTAGAATCTAGAGACTTAATTTGCTGATTAGGTCACCCATAACATAGGATTGTTTCCATGTTTCAACAAACTGTGAAGGCCTGAAACTACCTTCACAAGGGTGCGAGTCTGATTGACAATAATTTTTTGCACAATCGGTTGGACACATTGGAGCTGGTATTGATGAAATTTAGTTGCAGTAGTGTTCTTCATGAAGTATTTGGTGATTTCAAGCTCACTCAATTGCTTCTAATGGTCTAGGCATAGTTTCCATGTAGGTATATTTTTATTGTATTATCATTAATGAGTTTTGATGGCTGCATATGAAGACAATTCCTATGCTATGTTTCCTTATCATCCCTATGATGAATCATACGAGCCTTGTCTCCAAGAAATAATGGATGAGATAGAGCTCAAAATACTAACATATGCAAGAAAACTTTGTTCAAGCTTTCAGTATGAGGAAGTTAATGCTTTTTTTATAAAAATGTGCCTAATGATATAGAAAAGATAAATGAGTTATGTATTTTTGTATTGGAGAAGATTGAGTCTTGAGAGAGGCAACAAACTGAGTTGAACCAATTTTCTCAAGAGGGTTCTTATATTCCTTATTCTCATGAAATTATTAACCATGATTAGTGTGTGCTAATGGAGCTTCCTAGTTGGAGTCACAAGTAAAATCATATGCATATTAAAGAGCCTATTCAAGAGACTAAACCTTCTTGTAGTCCGATTTCTTCACCAATTATCCCTCAAGTTCAAGTTTTCCGTGAATATAAGGAGGTTTTAGACTTTGATGAGGTAATGGACAAGTGGAAGGAAAAAAATGTAGAGGTATTTAAGAGTTGCTCTTTCCCTCCTCTCCAAAATTCCCTAAATGATTCCATTTCCCTCTAGATCCTAAAATATGATCATGATCAACGTCCCATGCTTCATTTTCCCTCTAAAACAAATTAATTTCATCACCCTCCCACCATCTCCCTTCTTCAAGAGGAGCCTATTCTCTGGAAGATTGAGAAATCGGTTGTAGTTACAAGTCAAGTTTTTATAGAGTGCAAATAGGATGATTCAAGTCTATATGAGGAAGAGTTTCTCATCGATACTTCACTTGATGTTGTAGTTTAGAATGAGAAGCCTAATCTTAATGTGAAGGAACTCCAAGAGGATTTAGTACAAATTAAAGTCATAAATGAGTTAGAGATATCTCCTATTGAGAAGTATTAAGATAAATTTCAAGCTAATCCCATTCAAATTGATCAAAATGAGGAATAAAAAGATGGTTGGCAGTTGTACCTTAAATCTTTGTAGGAGATTGAAGAGATTTGTAGGGATATGTTGCCTATTAAAGAGCATTTTTATGAGAAATTTGATCAAGAATCACCTATTCAAGATAATAATACAAATTGGGTTGCCTATTCAAATATCCTTGAAGAGTTAGATAAACTTGTAGTAGTTGATAGGAAGGATGAGGTCACTCAAGGATAATGCATAGATGAGATATCACTTGACAAGGTTGTAGTTGACAAGAAGTATGAAAAAGATCCATAAGTACTACATAATTTTATGTTTCTTGTTGATTGGTTTGATATTAATGACTCACTTAAGGACATACTAAGAGAGTTGGTGGGAAATAAAAATGCCTCATCAAAGGTTATGATTAATAAACATCCTACCTTTCAACTTGTACCATCTCTTATAGTGAGTGAGTTTATGAATTTCCCTTTTGATCCATATGGATCATGCTTTATCATGGTTAGTTTATTTGTTTTTTTCCCCCAAGTGTTGTTCAAGCACATTAGTTTAGTTTTATTTTTTCCCAAATAAGTGCTTTGTTTATAGATTTTCTTTGTCTAGTTAGTTTTCCTATTTTGTGTGTTTCCCTTCTCATTTTGGAGGAGGAAGGTTGTCTTTTCTAGGTCAAAAGAGAATTTTTAGTGATGGACCAAATTTTACATTATTTTATAAGTTCAAATATTATGTATGTGGTCTAAGTTCTTAAGCATAGCAGGCATGCTTCCCAGTTGAGTCACCGAAATGTTGACAATTTTGACCCTACATGTCAAATTGCAACCCTTATCATTTAAAACTTGCATAATCATGCCTTTTGTCTTGTGAGTTAGTAATTAGTCCTAAAAAGTCCTTGAAGAATCCATGGTTATTAGGTATTAAGGTTTTTTAGGTGATTTAGGGTCTTTTATTTCACTTTTATTGTTCTTTACAGAAAATTTTTGATGTTGATCCAAGCAATTAAAGGGAGCAAGTTTTGAAAAAGATTTCAGGTTCTCAAAGAAGAAGACTTCAATATTTTTTAGGAAGAAATACTTCAAGTTTTTCTATATAAGCTAAATTTAAGAAGAATGACTTTGCACAAAATCTAAAAGCATATTCCTTTTGGAAAAAGACATTTTCAAAAATATTGAAGGGTAGTTTCCTTTTAGGAAAGTCACTTTTTAAGAAGTCCAAGAGGGTTCTTTTCCTTCAAAAAATTCCTTTATAACTTTTCTGAAGGGTAAGTGGACCATTCAAATTCTTCTAAAAGGACCTTTTCAGAAAGTCTAAAGGGTCATTTCAAATTTGTCGCAGGAACATTACACATTTTTCAAAGGGCAATAGGACCTTTATAATTTTTTTGGAAGTGTCTTTCCTTGGCCAAGAGAACCATTTTAAAAAGTTTGAAAGGCACTTCTAGGGAGAGGACCATTTCAATTTTTCCAAAAGGTACACTTTAAAGAAAGCTGAAGGGTTCATTTTTTTAGAGAGGTCCATTTCAATTTTTCTAAAGGGCTCTTTTCCTTTGGGAAAGTCTATTGCAAAAAAGCTGAAGGGTATATGCCCTTCAAGAAAAGGCATTTTCAAAGGAATAAAGACCATTCTAATTTTTTTGAAGGGACATTTTCAAGAAGGGTCACTTAAATTTTATGAAGGGTCATTTATTTTGGGAAAGAGACAATCATAAAGTCTAAAGGTTCATTTCCTTTAGGAAAGTCCTTTGCAAGTTTTTTGAAGCCATTTTTAAAAAGTCAAAAGGGTTTTTCCTTGGCTAAGAAACCATTTCAAAAGTTTTGAGAGATTATTTTCTTTTGGCCAATGGTCCATTACAAATTATCTAAAGAAAAGGACTTTGTAAATAGTCTGAAGGGAACATTTCAAAACTCTGAAGGTTAATTTCCCTTTGGAGAGTTCATTTTCAAAAATCTCAAAGGGAAATGTTCAAAGGTTTCAAGGACATGAATTCCTTTAGACTTTTTGTCTGAAATAATTGTCCATTACAAGAAATTAAAAGATAGAATTCCTCCAAAAAAAATTTTAAAGGAAATGAATGAAGGAAAGGTTCTGAAAGAAATAATAGAAAGAATTTCTTCAAATATTTTATCTAAAGGAAATGAACAAAGAGATAAAATGTGAAATTTTTGTCTGAGGAAATTCTAAAAGGAATGGTTTGAAGGAAGTAAGCCATGGTCAATAGGCATAAAGGAAATGAATTATGAGGAAAGTTTGTGAGAATCAATAGAAGTAAATAGCTCAAAGGAAATAGATTGAAATAGATCAAAAGAATAAAATTAAGTCAAATGGTCAAAAAATCCAAAGGGTTAATTAATCAATGACAAGTGGCATAAGCACATTCTATAGTAAGGAGATCAACATATAAGGAAACACCAAGTTTTCAAAAGGATTCTAGTAAGATCTTAATAGACAATCAATGGAAGATAATGATGACTTCCCGTTTTGACTCAACTCAACATGTTTTACAATCACATGCAGATCATGCAAAGTGACCCAAGCAAGATTAGATGTATCTATGAAAATCATGAACATGCAATGAAGTTTATTCAAGGATTAAATCATCCACACTTGGAAAAGACATGTAGCTTTCTTCAAGTACCACTCTCTTAGTTCTAAATGGAGATTTGAATGCATGAAGGACTCAAGGAGTTTAGCATTGGAATAAGCTAACAAAGAGTTTAATATGAGTTTCTATGCCATGTATTTTCCATTCTCTTGGAGTTTCCATGCATCTCTCACTCATCAAGGTCCTTTTCCATATAATCAAAGGCTATCTATAGTTGATTGGTCAAGGCTTTAATTGACTATTTGTTGAATTCATGCTTATCTCCTAGTCATCTCATGCATTCAATGATTTAACTCAGCTTTAATTTTAATCAAAGGCATATTACTTTGAAGATTATGGCATGGCTTTCCATGCAAGATAGTTTGAATTTTCAAAGTTAGGGCCACCATCCTTTTCAAACACTTCCAACTCAGCTTCAAGTGGAGTTTTCTCTTTGAAGATTGGCATAACATCATGCATGAAGAGAGTTGAATTACCGAATATCCATGCACATTTGATAAATTTTGAATAATTTAGTGTTTATTCTAAATAATGATTATGAGATGGGTTCTCTATCATTTTCAACACCAAAGAGATTTTCATGCAATATAGAAGACAAAAAGATATTATTTAAAGGCTTAGTTATCTTTTGATAGCTAAAGTTGGACTTGTGAGATGTGGGAGTTGATCTCCTCTTCTATTTTTAGTACCAATCTTTGGATTGTGTAATATTTTTCTATCTAAGTTGGTTTTTCCAACCATTTTGAAATATGAATCCCTCTTTTGGCAAGATCAGACTCTACCAAAATTTGAGTTTTGTAACCTTTTAATATTATAGAATGCCGGTATAGTGTATTTATGTCAGTGATTTACATATGTGATAGAATTTTCTTCCTTTTCAAATCTTAATTCTTACGTAGTTACTAGTTGATTATATTATGCAGGTCATATTCTATTTTTGATGTCTTTCGATTGAAGTTATAGAAAATGTAAGTGGTTGGTTAGTGCCTTGAATCAAGTGTATTCCCTCAATTACCTCAAGATTTGATCACTAGATACAACCTTTTCATGAAATAATGATGCATAGGAGTCAATTATAATTGAAAGTTTAGTCTTTTTCTTGTCTAATCAGTGTTTTTAGGAGCTCAAATTAATTGGATGAACCAAAATATAGGTGCATTACCATCATTAGATAGTATTTTTTCCTTTAAGTTTCCATTTTTTTAATTTTTCCCAATAGTTTGTAGCATAAATTATATATCTTAATTGATACATCAAAGTAAGCTAACCCTTAGAATCTAGAGACTCAATCTATTGATTAGGCCACCCATAGCCTAGGATTGTTTCCATGTTTTAGAAAACTATGAAGGCCTGAACTACCTTCATGAGGGTGTGAGTATGATTGATAATAGTAACCAATATATATATATATATATATATATATATATATATATATATATATATATATATATATATATATATATATATATATATATATATAATCTTAGTCTCATCTATCTTTAAAAATATTCATGCAATGAATTCTTGATGCACAATATCTATGGAGAATGTAAGAGAATGAGAATAAGGAGGAAGGTGAAGTGCCTCCTATGAGGGATTATAAATTCAAGGAATTTGTAATGGTGTGTGGTCAATATCCTATGATATATGAGAATTTGAAGGTCAAGAAAAACATTGAGTCTTCATCTAAGAATGAACCTACTAAAGTTATTGAGAAGGTGAAGGTACAAGCCTCAAAAAATCATGAAATTTCTATTAGAGTGCTCTACATCTATTTGTATGATGTGTAGCACACTGATGCCAAATGAAATTATATTCATCATGATTGGGGATATATTCTAAATATATCTTAGGAGGGGGTAGGTTTTTTTCACTAGGAGGATGCATTGTTTCAAGATGAATCACACCAATATATTATTAAAGATGCTAATAGTGTGTTGAGGTATACATCATCATGCCATAAAAACAAAAGATGTCCATATGAGTAATTGAGTACGGAGGTCTACTATCTATGGTAGGAAAAGAGCTTTGCATCTACTATTATGCTAGGAATCTCTAGTATTATCAAAAATCCTTGTCCTAATGATTATATATCTTGTAAAACTCACAATATGGATCATCTACCCATTATATAGGTTAATAATCATGCTTAGGCATGGGTGAGGCCTCACCAAGTAGATCACCATTATCTAAACATCTAATATTAGGATATATAACTATAAGAGATGGTCTTGGTGTAGGTTACAATAAATTAGCTGACATATTAAGAGTGAAGATGATCGAAAGATCAACAAATCTAGTGAACTAGTATAGTCATGTGTCATGGCATGATCAAGGAACATACTTAAAATAGGTTCAAAAGCTACAAGATTATAATGGGAAGGATTTGGTACCTAGTCCATCTTAGACTTATGAACATCCATGGAAAAATAAAAAATATCAGGTGTATTAGAAGAATAAGCAACTACATTTACTAAATGAATACTATGTAAATGTAAAGTAGACTCATAATAATATTATAAGGAATATAGATCACAAAGGATTTATGAAATTTTAGATTAGAATTATCCATCTATAAGGGGTCATCTATATAATATCCATAATTTCAATTAGTTGTATGAAGATAGATATGGAAGGCATCAATTACTTTGTCAATCAAAGAAGATTGAGGAATTGATTGTTTAAGCATGATTATTGAAGAAATGTTTTTTCATGACTTATGATGAGAACAAGGTCAAAAAGAAGGGGTTAAATGGTTGATAATTCTAGTAGGTAATTATAATGTTTTGATCTTAAGATCAATATCTTTAGGATCATCATCATCAAAATCTAGTTGGTTAGGTGGGATGTTGCCTATAAGTTTAGAGTGTCCATTATAACCTTGATTGGAATTGATATGATAATTAAATCATTGATATTCATAAAAGGGAATGCTAGGGAAAGGTTAAATAATATGGATTTTTAAAATAGCACATTAATGAAATTATTCAAAATTACAAGGGTTCGTATCTTAGTGAATATTTTATATAGCATCATTTTGGGGATTCTTGACACACTGACATGCAAAAGAGGTGATGTCTCTCATGTGATGCATCCATTATCAAAAAAGAAATATGTTATAGTATAGTGTAAATTTAAATATCATGACCTTAAATTGATCCATGATGGGATGGACCATGATGGAGATCCAAACACAACCCAAAAGTGGGATTTGTCTTTGATCATAGACTTAGAATGTGTTTTAGGTAGATTTAAGGTTACATTTGGAGTATCCAAGAGTCTTAATGAAGTTGATGGAAGTGAAAATAATGCATGATCCTTCATCAATCAAGGCACAGTTGACTTTAATATCAATTACATAGATACTAATGAATAGATTAGGATCATCAAATAAAAGTAATATTTTGTTAGGAATCATATAAGCAATAGGAAATTTAAGTGAAAAAGAAACATCCAATTTTTTTTCAACTTATATGGACATTTATTCACACTATTAAAGATTAATATCCTCAAAGTTAGATAAGGTGGCTTATTTCCATATAGGTATAGGTCATGGGATATTCATTTCAAATAAAAGTTTCATCAAGTGATTATGATGATGAGGGTAAGTCTTCACGAGATCAAGAAAAAGAATCTACGAGGGAAATTGAAATAGTTATATGATGGAGTCCCACCCATAATATCTTAAGAGGATTGAATAAAATTGAGATACAAGTGTGTAATGTTGAAAAAAATTAGTTGATGGAGGGGTTGAAGTACACTTAAACTAAATATAAAATGAATTATGTTGTTTTTGCTTAGCTGATGTAGTTTGTCTAGGAGAAAAAAATTACATCATAATAGTAGATTTAGTTTTATTAAAAGGAATTGAATACATTGAATTAGTTGATATTGTTTATTTCATAAGAGAAATAAAAACTCTCTGCATCAAACTAGTCATTATATTTTGGTTACAAGGAATAGACTACACTAAACTGGTCAATGTAGTTGTTTGGGATGAATTAGAGATATCAGACTATATCAATCTAGTCAATGTAGTTGGTTGTAGTATTGGATTGGATGTTGTTGTGGTAATAGATGAGTAAAAATGAATAGATTATATAAGGTTAGATGATATATTAGATCAAGGATGATCAGCCTATGTTGAGTTGTATGATATAGTTATAACTATTGTTAATTAAAGTGACTTCACCGATCTATTAAATGTAGTCACAAGAGTTGAGTGGGTTGTGATTTTGGTATACTCAACATCTGATAATTGAGATGGATATGTTTCTTAAATAATTTTCAAAGTGGTAAAATTACTATAAGTAGAATTTGGATAAGGATCACTATAAAATAATGCATGCCTCATGTTATTCATGTTGAATACATTTTAATCATGGGTTAAAGAGTGAGGATGAATTGATGTTTCAACAACATCAAAGAGTGATGGTTGGGTAGTATTAGATTGATTATTTTAAAATGGATCTTTATAGATGGGAAGGTGAACATTAATCTTATTTATAACATCTTGCTTAAATTTGGAATCATGATTTTTAGCTACCTTATCATAGGATTGTTGATATTTGTGGATCATGGTTTCATGATTAAAATTGGGTCCATGGAGAAAATCAAGATAAAAAAATACTAATTTACCTACATGTTTCATGAGAATGTCCCCAACTTGCATGATACAACAATAATTTTATGGATCTTACCATTATTTGGTAGGGTGAGTAGGGTAAAGTTATCTTGATAAAGGTTTAGGAATACATTTTTAGATTTCCTCTATGGAAAGAGGTTTATGAATGTCAACATTGTTCACATATGATCATGAACAGGAAGGTGGATAGAAGGGGATTACCATGAAAGGTTTGGAAAGAGTCACTTTATTGGAGCCACTAGTTTGAATAGCATGGATGGTATGTGTAGAATCATAACTATCCATAATACTATTATTGGTATCATGTTTATTTTTATATTTCAAAAGCATACAAGTTCCTTATGTAGGTTGGGAAGGCTCAAACTATCTTATGAGGAAATATTTTCATTTATCTTGATCAAGGGGTTCTTTAAAATATTTTGGAGAGAGAGTCCTAACTCTATATTGGAAATTAGGATGGAGATCATTAGTGAAAAAATGGAAGAGGTTGTCTACTAACATGTGTTCAAATTTTATAGATAAGGATTTCCCATGCTTAATGAAAGTTTGGGAAATTTTAAATTATTCCTATTTATAATTAAATAAATGGGATAAAATATTTTTAAGAAGATCATTGGTTTGAAATTCCTAAACTAATGCATTAACTAAGTCTTCTAAGCTAAAAATAGTATTATACTTAAGTTTAATGTACCAATATGGGGCATTACTTAAAAATGTTTTAGCTATAAGTTTGGTATAAATAAATGTATTTATATTATATAATATTTTTAAAGGTTAACAAAATATTTCAAATGTAGAGTGAGATCATTAAATCCATTATAAGTGATAGTAGGAGTGATACCACCTATGTCTATGTTTATGATTTTAAGAATTAATGATTCATTTTGAAGATGCTTGATGAATTTATTAATAAGTGGGGTTATTGAAGAAGAATTTAAAAAATTCAAGAGTTGATTTTTCATCTGCATCATTTTATTAGCAATATTAGTTTTTAAGGTATCCATTTGATTCATAGATTACAAGAAAATTTTATTAGTATTAAGATCTTGATGACTAGTAGAGGCAACATGAGATGCATTAGTGGTAGAAATTACGTAAGTTTTAATATGTGTACTTTGAGTGGGCCCACTAAAGGAATGACCCACCATGATCATAACAGTACAAGGCATGGTAAAGGAAGAAGGATAGGGGAATTCATATATTGACTTTCCCTAAATCCTATAGAGAAGATAAGTGTAGGTAAAATGGGATATCTTATGGGGGGTTCCATCATGATATTATAGATTACCATACAATCCTTTTACTTATATTGAGGGTTTTGATTAATGAATAGAATCATTTTGAAATTATAATCAAGATCAATCTCATCCTCGATAATAGGCATGTGTGGAGGATAGTTAAAAATAACAAGAGGTTAGGAAATAAGGAGTGAATTATAATTTATGGTTCTAGTATTCATGTGAATATTTGATTTATCTTAGTTATCAATAATGTGAAAATGTTATTTAAGAACTTTATGGTAATTAGTCAAGTCCATAATGTCATGTTGTGTTCTCTATCTAGAATAATCAAAGATATACTACATGATGGATGATTGAGGTATAAATTAAATTAAGTTGGATGACTACATAAAATTAATTATATTGACCAAATAAATAAAGTGGGGGGATTAGAACTATGTTAAGTAGTTTAGTGAACTAAAGGTTAAGAAATAGACTGTATCAAACTATGTGATACACTCTAAGAGAAAATTTTGAAAATATAATAGAAGTGAATTATACCAATATGTTTGATACAATCATGAAGATATGTGATGATTTATAAATTGTATCAAGTTGGTTAATGTATTCTGGTCTAGGAGAATTAAGGGTAACAAGAAATAGAATGCTTCGGTCTATTCGATGTACTCTAAAAATAAATAGTCTAAAAATAAATTACATCAAGTTATTTGATATATTTACACAATCAAAGAGATGGGATATAAAAAGATATACTACTTCAAGTTATTTTATGTAGTCAGGATCTAAAGATAGAAGACAAGATTGAGTTGGTCAATGTAGTTTACACACACACGTAATTATATAGATGCTAGCTGATGTAGTTACAACATAGAACACACAATTGTATTGATGCTAGATGATATAATTTGTAGTACAAAATATAATAAAAAGTAAAAATTTCAAATCTAATTATTTTTATAACTATTTTTTTGAAAAGAAAATCAATTATATGTACTAAAGGATTTTCCATATTTGTAGGTTATCATAGATATTAACTTGTTCATTGGATAGTTTCAACCCAATTTTTAAAATAAATAACTATGGAGGAGGTAATGTTGGAAAAGAATGGACTACATACAAATTTTTTGCCTATATGGATCAGGCCATCCTCTTGAACCATTTAGTAACCTTTTAACCCCATGACTAGTCTTTTTCTAGTCTTGACTTGATGATGTAGTGCAATATCCTAGGAGATCCTGGTGGGGTGTGAGAAGCTGAGTACAGTTCTTATTAATAAGGTGATCCAATTATGGAATGATCAGATAGACATCATGACCCTACCACATGTTACTTGTAAGATTTTGAAACACTTCAAGCAATTTTTAAGGTGAATTTGGAGATTTTGAGGAAAATGTCTAGAAACAAGTCTAAAACTACAAGTGAAGGATCCAATAGGTTTCCAAGGTGTTCAATAATTTACGGGTAGGAATGAGGTTTTCACAAGGTCTCATATATTCTAATAGGTCAAACATAGATCCTAAAGAAGCTATTATGCCCAAAAGACCCCCCAAAAGTGCATTAGATGACTTAAGGGTCCTCAAAATAGAAGTTTCAAGTGAAAAAACAAATTTTTGAGGAATTATAATTTGTTTTAACTTACTCCCACATTTTTATGGGGGTTTTTTACCTATTTAGACATGTTCAAGGCCATTTTAAGTGATTTGGAGTGGAGGAGAGGAGTTTGGGAGCAAAAAAATGCACTTTTGATCCTTTAAGAGCTTTGGCTAAACAAGTTTTTGAATATATTTCTTAATTCATGGGATCAGATATCACATGTAAGAATCCATGGTGTCTATAATATCCTATCATAGGCCTCTGAAATTAGATTCAATCATAATAACTAGTAGGGGTAAGGAAAACCTATTGGCTATAAACTAGTCATGAAACAAGTTTTCTACCATTAATGGAGGTCCAATCATTTTATAAGGTTTCAATAAGGAATTAAATGTCATTTAAATCATATAAAATGTTTCCCAAGTTTTTTATTACATATCTAGGCTTATGGTTCTTCATGCTAAGGAAAAATCATTTTAAACAGTTTTAGACAACTCTAGGAGAGCCTTAGGTTTTCACTCAGTATGATTGGGAGAGATAGAGTTGGGTTAGAATATTTTGATAAATTATATTTACCCTAAGTTAATTCCATTTTGTGGTATTGGTGGTTTGGGTCATCTCCACATTTTTATGAATAATTGTTAATATCTTAGGGGTATTTATATGGCCTACTCAACTAGATAGGGTCCATGTTTTCTCTTATTTCTTTAATTTGGAATTCAATGAGAAATAATGGATTTTTTAGAGTCATTTTATGGTCAAATATGACCTATTTAATTTTTTTCATTATATAATTCCTCTTATGAAGGTATTTATGGCATAAAACTTGTTTTCTTTATTATCCTTATGAATGGTCCATTTGATTAGTTTTAGATCAAAACCTAGGTTAGAGGGATAATGAACACTCCACCTCCTTATTCCACATAAAATTACTCAATTGATATTTTATCATCAATTCTCAATATTTCATCAAAGCCTTGATGAGCCAAATATCTCAAGTTGCTAGTTGGAGCATCAATATAGTTACAGGCAAGTTTATCAACTATAAATGTTTTCATTTCCTATAGTGGTTTCAAAACAAAGAGGATATGATGTTTTAACCTCTAATATATCATGTAAATCATCTATCATCCCAAAAATCAGTCTCAAAAAATATAGCATCAATGGAGTTGTAATGAATAAAAGGAAAACACAGTCAGCTCTCTGCACATGTTCACTTACAACCAAGTGAATGAGGTGTATGAAGGTTTTGAGAATATAATGTAGATGAAATTAAGATTTAAAAGAGGTGTGTAAGCACACTCTTGAATAATTATTAATCAATCTAAATCCCTTAAATTATAGTGGACTGACTATGGCAACTAGTTCAAATTTTATACACATTCATACACCATAAATGCACACCTACAAGAAGTTAACCACATTGGAATGGAGATGGTAAAACTTGTTTTAAGTCCTTAAATGTTTTTAGGATTAATTTATCATCTTGAGAGAGTCCAAGACTAACCATAAGGCCCTTTTTCCATGCATATAGTTCATCTCCACACTCACTACCCTATATGTAGAAATACACACCTACAAGTGACTTACACAAGACCTAAAGTTGGTCATATAAAATTCCAAACACATTATGAGACCTTCATGAATTATTTAGAGTTAGATAATAGTATAAATATAATGTTCAAGGACATATATTGGTAGGTAAATTTTAAATGTCACCCCAAGTAAAGGAATTTTAGTTTAAGAACAAGTTTCTCTAAAAACCCAAAATAAAGGCCCAAACACTTTTGGTGATGCCATATAATAGTGTTTCAAGGAGTCTTGATGAATCCAAGTGAATATATTTTATATCCTTAATATATAGGAGTTACCTTGTAAACTGATATGGAGGTTGGACAATTAATTAGGATGTTATAAGGCTTCAAAGTTGCACTTTTGTTCACTATATTTCTTAAGTGTTGTCTACAATTTTGAACCCCTTAGGTGGCCCACACCCTAAGATTGCAATAACAGAGCATTCATACATGTTAATTTGTCTTGATGAGTTGAGAGACATTACAAGGATCTAAAGATCATTGAATAGGTTTTTAGAGTAGGGTCTTGACCTACACTACCACTTCAAGTGTGTTATTGCTTAGAAAAGTACACCTACAACCACTTAAAACATAACCATATGTCCAAATTGGAAATTAGTATGTAAGAAAAATGTTTTAGGTTGGTTTCATGATTCAAATACTTTCCAATTACATGTAAATTATTTTTTAGGCTCATCAATAAAAATAAATGCTACTCAATAACATCATCATATAGTAATGCATGAAAAAATGGACCTACAACCATCTAAGGCAACTTACAGCTACCAAACATAAGGATGGAAGGTCAAGAAGGTGAATGGTGCTTCAAAAATATATCAAGGATCTTAGACCTTTCAAGATAGATATTTTATTTTAGATATATTTGGTAAGTGAAAGACTCATGATATTTTGTTACTTACTCCAATCAGCCCATAAGCATTGTTCCTTGTCTGTACAAAACCCTACAAGGATCACAAGGACAGTCAGGCAAAAGGTGGTTAAAATGGTCTGTTCATAAGTGATAAATAGTGTCCTAAGTTTTTCAAAAAAAATGGTGAATAAGATCATCATAAATCATAAATGATATTGTGTTTGCATCTTAGTGAGGTGTGAGTGATAGTCATATATCCTGAAATGCACTTATAGCCCTAGGAGCATTGTTACTAGCAAGTTGACAAGCCATGCCCTTAAAGGGTCTAATGGCAACCACTTAATGAAACTTTTGGGTTTATAATATCATCATCATTCAAGGGAGAACTAAATTACAAATCATATCAAGTGTTGAGGGGCTTATAAGGAAGATTAAAATACACCTATAGTCAGCCTTGATCTTCACCAACAACCTTGAAGGTAGACTATGATTTTGAGGAAACCTAGAGATCTCTAAATCCCTTATGGGAATTTTTTGATTTTTTAAGAATTCATTAATAATATATTAACTTGTGGAAACTTTGTGCATTTTTAAACCCCATAAGACACCCTTAGACTTTGAGCTTAATCTATACAAGTCTTAACAAGGGTTAAACACAATCATAGTAAAAGGAAAAGGCTTATTTCCATAAGAATGGTGGTATGGTATAAGGGAGATTGATTGAGGTTATGAAAATAAATAAAAATAATAAATGGAATTGGTTTTCATAAATAAAGGACTATGTTCAAGCTTGGGAGGATAATCAATGGAGGCAAGACTATAAGTAAAAGGCATATATGAAGGATAAGAGGGAGTTTAGTTGCATTTAAGGTGTGTAAATTCAAGAGTAAGGTTTGAACACTAACCTTGAATATGAACTTGAACCACATTACCCCCTTGTGTTTTTATTGTGTCATTCTAAAGTGGTAATTGATGAGAAAACAACTCAGTCTCTAAGTATTCTATGTATTGCATACCAAGTTGGCAAAGTTACTAAATGAGGTTTGCTAGCTTTTCATAAGAGTCCCAAGGTATTTAATAACTTGTGAATAGTATCATGTAATATATGAGATACTTTTTAGGGTCAAAATAGAAGTGAAATTTTCAATAATAACTTGCCATCATTAATGCAAATAATTCTTCCTATACCCTATCTAAGTTAGTCATCATGTTGCAAGAGAAGTGAGGTGTATTTATTATCCTTGTAAGGTATGCCATTGAATACATGGTCTGGATATATGGTTCTAGAAGGATATCAGGTTATGAATCTATTGAAAATATTATGAGGGTCTTGAAATTGAATAAATGAACCCTATTATTACCATAGGCATATAGGTTATCTTGTAAGTGTGCACATTCAAGTAGTGAGGTGTGAATTTCTTGCCTAAAAGGAGAATGATGTTGATTCAATTGGGTTATAATTATGAATATAGGTCAAAGTATGATGGTGTTATTTTTATAAAACCCATAGAGGAATCTTGAAAACCATTAATACACAAATTTTGTTAACATTGTCCTAAATGTGACCTAAAAACTCTATGTTTTGATGGTTAAAATCCATTTTAAGGAGAAATAGGGTGTATTTCTTGTTGGAGAAGGTGTATTATGATAAAATAGACTTTTGTGTGGATTTTTAGTCCTTTAAAACTCTTTATAAATCATGAAAATGAATTTATAGTGTTCTCAACTTGTGTAGGGTGACTATCTAGGGTTTGAAGCTAAAAAAACCCTATAAGAAGAGTTCTAATCCTTTAAAATTAGTTAAAATTGGTAATATTTCTTGTCTATACATGTACAAAGTGAATAAAGTGGTTTTATCCTAAGGGAGTATGGAAAAGTATGGTTTTTAGAATTGTAGATTTGAGATAGGGCTAATTAGGCCTATCAAGTGGTTGGTTTGCAAAGGAACTGTGGTTTAGGTGTGGATTTATCCCATGAACTTGAAATAAATCTATAAGAACATATATAGTGGCTAAAAATTGTTTACATCTTCAAATGAGTGCCTAGTTTGATCAAACAAAGGGAAAATTCACAAAAAAGGGCTATAAGCCTAGAGAGGTCATGGTGAGCTTTGCATGTGTAAATGAGATTTTTAGGGTATTTGGTAACTTTAAGGAGGTCAAACCTATTATTATTTTATCATTTAAAATAACCTATGTTATATTATTGACTCTTTAATACTTATACCAAGATTTGATACCTGAGACCTAAAGAGGATTGTCATTTTGGGGCTAGTGAGTGAAGGCTTGTGGAAAAGATGAGTGAGTGAATAGAGATGAATAGAGGAAGTTAATAGAAAAAATAAAAGGGGTTTTTTAGTGGTAATATCTTATTATATGGTGTTATAAAAATAAATTAACAAGAGAATACTATTTAGCCTAGTGCTAAGATGATAGTGGTTAATGGAGTGAATGAACCTTTTGCCTAAGTTGAGTACAATGATCATATGTAAAACCAATAAAATAATTTTTTTTACATAAAATGGTGACATATACCCAACCATTTATAAAAATATATATCCAAAGGTGATAAATATGTTTTTGATGAGAATTTCAAGCTTGAAGATCTTTGTGAAGGGTAAGGAGTTTAGAGCGTCATGATAAGAGATTCTCAAGGAAACATTTTGTTTTATCCCCACTCTACAAGTATAAAAGGACCCTAATAAAAATCCTTAAATCTCAAAACATTCATCTACAACCTCACTAAAAGATATACTTAGCTAGTTCAAGCATGTATAAGAGATTACAGTGTTTTCTAAAGTGGTGGTATGCTCAAAAGGATGTTTCATGAAGACACTGATAGAAAATTTTTATCAAATAATCCATGAATTAATTCAAATCTTCATGAAATATAGTCAAATTACATGTCAAGGTTCAAAAAATATAGTCATGTTTCCAAGAAATGAAGGTGAGAGTAAGTGGTCTTTGAATGAGATTCTTTTCAAATGAATGGTTCATATTGAGGAGTTTCATAATGGTTTAGATCATCTAAGGTGAGAATTGGAATTAATTTATGTCTAAGTATGCTTTTATAGACCTTAAAATATAAACGACAATGTCTCCATCTCAATTTACACCTACATCCATCTTCTTGTAGGGACTAGACAATGGTACCAAATGAGGTTGAGTCCTACTTGAGGAAGGTGGGTCTAGAGAGAGTGGAGTTCTCACCATGTAACCAAGGTAAACATCATGATTATATTGAAAACTAATGAGGGGATTGTTTTTAATATATATAAGGTATGTGTTTAAGTTTTGGATATGGTTAATGAAGGCAGGGTATAGAAAAGAGGCGTGTGTGAAGGTTTCATAAGAACATGTGGATGGAATGGGGTCTATATTAGTGATAGAGGACTTAAAAAAAATAATCTACAGTCATTAACTTCATAACCATAACCTACATCACTATGAAACATATTCAAAATGAGGTTATTGAAGTAACTTAAGTCATACATGTGTTACATGATGGTGAAGGTTGAGCAATGAAGGGTGAAATCATGCAAGGAAAAATTTCATGAGTATTTCAAAGAAAACTCCAAAAGATAACCTCCATGGTCAGTTAAGTACCAAATTATAAATCAACTAACATTTTTCCAATCATCTTCTATAAGGTCAAGTGGAGTGGGGTGTATAATTATAAGAGAGATAATTTTGGAGGTTGGCAGGACAAGTGGAGCATTCAATGTGTTTTCAAAGTCTTTGGACACTTTTCCCTTGTGAGTGGATCATGACATCATCATCCTCAAAAAGTTTTGTCTTCTAGTGTGTTTTTAAGCAAATGAGAGGGATTAAAGTATATTTAGACTAATGAGGGTTATTTTTCTAAGGAAGGATTAGTGTTTTATCTAAATGTGGTTGAGACTCCATGGAAGGTGGTTGTGTCTCATTTATTGATTTCTGATTGCTTGCTTCTCCTCTCTCTCTCTTCCCCCTTTCTCCCCCATTTTTGTAATATATTCTCATTTTACAAGGAAAAAACTATCAATTTTTTTTAATAAATACCTTTTAAAGCAATAAATATTACTTTTCACCTATCTCTTGCCTCTAACTTGTGTTTAACAAGCTTGTGTATGATGGCTTTGTGAAGAAGTGTTCTTCCATGTTAGTTAACCTTCTTTATTTCCTATTTTTATGTGTTTTCAAGGTACTTTTAGTTTTTAAATTAATCTATTTCCACCATTAATTTATTCTTGGTGTGATTTTTATAACTCCTCTTTGCTTCATCTATTGTTTAGTGAGCCTAGTTTAAGAAATACTTATGCAAATTAGCTAGTTTGTGAGATTGTTTTAGAAAAGATTATCTTATACTAAATTAGTTTTTATTTAAAAATTATTAGAGTGTAAATAAATTTAATTCATAAAATTTTAATTATCTTATTTAGCTCATACCCCCTTTCTATCCCTTTTCCAAGCATAAGTATTAGTTTAGGTGATCTACCAAGAGGAAACTAACCTTCTCCAGAGGTTCAATCTCACTACAAGATACCCACAGCCTAAGGTTGATCCAATATTGTATTTGGGAGTGAGATATCCTAAAAAAATCTCCCAAAATGGTGACATTATATGTTATGATAGTTTATATCACACCTGATGGGACCCATGTTGTTCACTAAGTGAAGAGTTTTGGTGTTCTCTTCAACCAATCGGCCTTTAGAGGCATGTGTGAAAACACCAATGGTGAATCCAAGTATATATTAGCTGGTATAAGTATCCAAAGTTCCTAATAATTGATATTTTTTATGTATTATCACTCACTTGATCAAAATGCATGTTCCTTGCTCCCTTATCCTTCATATCAGATAGTAATAATTATGGATTTACCCCAAGTGGCTCTCAAGCTTTAGTGTATCAGCCTTGTCAGAGGTTGTCTCTATTTAATTAATCAAAAAAGATTATTATAGAGATAAGACTTTATTTTTAAATATAATTGAGAAATATTGATTTGGTGAAAGAGTGTTATAGGCAACAAGAAAGTCTTGAACATCAAGATTTTATTCAGGAACAAGAGTTGGGGTTTTAGGAAGAGTGTTTGGTTAGGCAAGACTAAACTAAGAAATAAAATGACTATCAATTGTTCTTAATAATGAGAGAATCCAACCATAAACCTCTTTACCTCTCCTACCATTGTTTATTCTCAAATTTAACCCCTTAGTCAACCTTGTCAAAGCTCATCTTTGTCAAGGGTCAAGTAAATAATTCTAGAGCATAGGAAATTGATCATGAAGGTGAATTCAGAGGTATCCCTTAGAAAAGAGTTCCCCATCCATGTCATGAATAAGACAAGATACTTATTTCAATATTTTTGGAGTGTTTAGGTAGCCATTGAGGAGGGAGATTATCCAAAATTTGAGAATAAACAAGTAAAGGAATGAATACTCTCAATAGAGGAAATGTTGACTCATTGGGAGGATGAGTATGCCAAACCCAAACTAGTAAATTTACCCTCTCCTATGTCTATGCCCATTCCCACTCAAAATTTCAAAACCATCTCAACTTGGACACCCTCCTACACTTTGGAACCCAACTATGTCATTCCCTCTCTTGTGAAACCACTCTATCCTATACCCATTCAAGAAGAAGATAATGTGGTTGTACCCTATACATTCCCCTCATGGAAATCAATCAAGGAGAGCATTAAGAAGAAACATGAGGTGCTAGTTGAGGTATTCCAAGAAGAATTATTGAAGCAAGAGGAGTTATTTGTTCAAAATGTGATTTAAGAAACCATATCTCAGCTCAATGAGTTTGCTCTATAATATTTTTAAGACTCTCTCTCCCTTCCCCAAGAACCACCTAAAAGAGCCTTTAAATTCCCTAGTTGGAAAGACACTCTCTTAATTTGAAAGTTAGGTGAAATATTTAACCCTCCTACCATCTCCATATTGAATAAGCATATTTTATACCATTTCATTGTGAAGAGGAAAGTCTTGATAAGTTGGCAATGGTAGAGCCATAAATAGGCCCATAAGATGCTACTATGAATGAAGAAATGGAAGACCAAAATGAGTTTGTAGAGGCTGACCAATCACAAAAGGTAAATTCAATTAAAGGTAGTATTGGTGCCTTAATACTTGAAGATATGTGTATTTAGGTTACATTTTAGAGTAAAAGAGATTTTGATTTTTTCAAGAGCTTCCATTTGGTATGGTTGAAGATGAATATGAGCAAGGTGTAGAAATTGATATGGTTTCAACAGTCAATCAGTTAGCTTATCATGTTAAAGAGGTCATAAATGAGCAAGATAAAGAGATAGAGGATAAATTATTAGAACATCTTTGTGAGATTGAGGAGTTTGATGTAGTATAATTACAACTAGATATCCTAATTGATGCTTCAAATGTGTAAAAAATTGTTGAACAAGGTAACTATGAAGACTTGTTTGAAGTGTTAGAATCAAACTATATGTTGTTATTAGGTAATTATGAGTTGACTAAGGTAATTATAGGTAGTCTTGGTGACATATTCATAAATATATAAGTGGTGGATGAACAAGTGTAAAATCCTCAAGAGGCTATTGAGAGCCAAATTTACCACTTCAATCAGCGATGGGTGAATAAAGTTACAGTAGTTGATCAATCACAAGATGAAGTATCACTTAGAGGCAATACTATTGTTTTTAGGTTTGAAGAAGATTGGTCAAATAAAGATCCTCAAATTACTACCCCTCCTAAAAATGACCAAGAAAAATCTACCTTTTAGGATGAACTAAAAATCTTTTGCCAAAGCCTAGATAGTCAACCTTCACTTTCAAAAGAGTTATCAAGTGAGAATATTTCAAGTGCTCATATAGTTGAAAATGAAGTAAGGTTTGAAGACTTAGAACAATATTTATACATTAGAGATATGTTTTTCCCTTTTCATCCACTCGAGATAATGTCAAGAAGATTGACAATCAAGCATCCCAATGTAAGATTAACACCCAAGCATACTTTCTCACACTATGACCCATCTCATGAAAGAGGTGATCCAAAATATTTTTCATTTGATGTGGGTGGAAGGTACTAGTGAGTTTTGATCCTTGTATATATTATATCAGATGTGTCTTTACTCCTAGTGTTTTTGTTTTTCCCTTTTTCCAAGTGCCTTGTGCACATTTCTTTTTTAGTTGTGTGTTTCCCTTATTTAAGTGCCTTGGGAACAATGTTGGTTTTGTTTCTTGTTGTCTTTGATGATTCAAAATGAAGTTTTTAGAAGTGGACAACCTTGTATCAATTTCATATTAGTTGGAAGGAAAGTCTTGTGACCCTGTATGCCCAATAAATTAGACAAGGCAACTAATATGTTGAATAATAGGCATACAATCCTAAGAGGTCACTAAAAATGTTGGCCAAAATTTTCCTACATTTAAAAATTTTGCCTAGAGGATTAGTCCATTCTCTTAGACCATTCAGTAACCTTATACCCCCATGACTAGTGTTTTTCTAGTCCTAACTTGATGATGCAGTATAATATCTTTAGAGGTCTTAATGTGGTGTGAGAAGTTGAGAAGAGTTCTTTTTAAATGGATGATATAATGGTGGAAGTAGGTGACAAACTTCATGACCCTACCACACATCACTTGCAACATTTTTTGACACTTTGACCAAGTTTTAAAGTGAATTTGGAGATTTTGAGGAAAAGGCCTAGAAACAGGTCTAAAACTATAAGTGAAGGATCCAATAATTTTCTAAGGTGTTTGATAATTTAGGGGCATGAAGGAAGTTTTCACAGGGTCTAAAATATTCTAATGGTCAAAAATAAGGCCTATATAATCTATTATGCCTAAAATACCCCCAAAAGTGCATTAAATGACTTAAGGGTCCTCAAAATAGAAGTTTCAAGTGAAAAAGTAACTTTTTGAGGAATTTAAATTTGGTTTGACTTCCTCCTACCTCCTTATGGTAGTTTTTACCTATTTATACATTTTTAAGTCCATTTTAAGTGATTTGGAGTGGAGGAGAGGAGTTTGGGAGCAAAATGATGCATTTTGGAGCCTTTTAGGGCTTTGGTTGAATAGGTTTTTGAATATTTTTCTTAATTTATGGGATCATATATAATATTAAATCATCCATGGTGTCCCTAATATCCTCTCATAGGCCTCTAAAATCATATTCAATCATAGGAACTAGTAGGGGTAACGAAAATCTATTGGCTGTAAATTATGCATGAAATAGGTTTTCTACCATTAATGGAAGTCCAAGTATTTCATAAGGTATAAAAAAGGAAGAAAATTTAATTTACCACATATAAAATATTACCAAAGTTTTGGATTTATTAGGTAGGATTTTGTTTCTTCATGCTAAATAAAAATCATTTTGGATAGCTCTAAGAGAGCCTTAGGTTTTCACTTAGTACAGTTAAGAGAGAGAGAAAGAGAGTTTTTCCATAATATTTTGGGAATTAATAAGGACCCTAATGGCCTTCCACTTTTTTCAATTGGTTTCATGCTTCATCTCCCCATATTTATGAATAATCGCTAACAGTTTAGGGGTATTTAGATGGCCAACTCATCTAGACAAGGTCCAAGTTTTCTCTTGTTTATTTGATTCAAAATTCAATGAGAAATAATGTTTTTAGAGGAGTAATTTTAGGTAAAAATAATACCTATTTAATTTTTTTTCATCATCCAATTACTTCCAAAAATTTACTTATGGCATAAAACCTATTTTCCTTATTATCCTTATGAAAGGTCCATTTAACTAGTTTTAAAACAAAACTTAGGTTAGAGGGATAATGAAAAATCCAACTCCTTATTCCACATAAACTTAATAAATTGATATTTGATCATTAATATTTAGTAGTTCATCAAATCCTTGATGAGACAATCATCTCAAGTTACTAGTTTGAGCATAATGGAGTTTCAGACAAGTTTATCAACTACAAAGGTTTTCCTTTCCTGTAGTGGTTTCAAAATAAATAGGATATCATATTTTAACCTATAATATATCATTTAAATCACCTCTCATCCCAAATATAAATCTCAAAAAATCTATCATCAATGGAGTTGTAATGAAGAAAATG
Source organism: Torreya grandis (assembly GCA_037957365.1). Taxonomy (NCBI): domain Eukaryota; kingdom Viridiplantae; phylum Streptophyta; class Pinopsida; order Cupressales; family Taxaceae; genus Torreya; species Torreya grandis. Next base: position 115,787 of record JARHVA010005473.1, on the reverse strand, counting down.
ACAACACAATCAACTCTTTGTACATGTTTACTTACAACCAAGTGAACGGGGTATATTAAGGTTATGAGAACATCATGTAGATGTATTTAAAATTTATAATATTTGTGTAAACACACTCTTAAATAATTATTAATCAATTTGAATCCCTTAAATGATAGTGGACTGACTATGACAACTAGCTCAAATTCTATGCACAATCATATACCATGAATACACACCTACAAGAAGTTAACCATGTTGTAATAGAGATGTTGAAACTTGTTTCAAGTCCTTAAATGTTGTGAGGATTCTTTGATCATATTTTTAAATTCAAATATTGACCAAAAGGCCTTTTTTACATACATATAGCTCATCTCCACACTCACTACCTTGTATGTAGAAATGGACACCTACAAGTGACTTACATATAGATCTAAAGGTGGTCATATAAAATTCCAAACATATTTTGAGACCTTCAAGAAGTCTGTAGATCTAGATAATAGTAATAAAATCATGTTAAATGACATATATTAATAGGAAATTTTGAAAGGTCACCCCAAGTAAAGGAATTTGAGTTTAGGGACAAGTTTCCCTAAATCCCCAAAATAGAGGCCCAAGCACTTTTGGTGATGCCATATAAAATGTTTCAAGGAGTATTGATTAATCCAAGTGGATATATATTATATCCTTCATATATGGGAGTTACCTTACAAAAGGATAGGAAGGTTGTACACGTAAATAAGATGTTATAAGGCTTCAAAGTTGTGCTTTTGTTCACTACATTTCTTTAGTGTTGTCTACAATTTTGAACCCTTTAGGTGGTTCACACCCTAAGATTGAAATATAAGATCACTCATCCATGTTAAATGGTCTTGATGATTTTAGAGACACTTCAATGATCCAAAGAGCATCAAAGATGTTTGTAGAGTAGGTTCTTGTCCTACACTACCACTTCAGGTGTGCCATTGCTTAGAATAGTACACCTATAGCCACTTAAAACATAGTCATATGTTCAAATTGGAAATTAGTATGAAATAAAAGTGTTTTAGGTTGGTTTCATGATTCAAATCCAATATAAGCACATGAAAATTAGGTTTGAGTCTCATCAATAAAAATAAATGCTGCTCAAGAACATCATTGTATAGTAATGCACCAAAAAATGCACCTACAGCCATCTAGGGCAACCTACAACTACCAAACTTAAAGATGGAAGGTAAATAAGGTGAATGATGCTTTAAGAATATATCAAGGATATTAAACCTTTTAATATAGGTTTTTGAGTTTAGAGAGATTTGGTAAGAGAAAGACTCATGAGATTTTTTTACTTACTCCAAGCACCCATAAAGCATTATTCCTTGTCCATACAAAACCCTACATACATCACAAGGATAGTTATGTAAAAGGTGGCATTGGCCAAATTTGGCCCACATAAAAATCTCATACCTAGATAGATTATTTGAGTAGAGATTTTGATTGACAAAATGATCAAATGACTTGAGCAAGTGAAAAAGATAGACTAGATCATCATTAAACGTCATGTAGAAATAGATAAGTTAGTCTAGTTTCACACTTCATGATTTCACTTAAGAGGCCTCTTAGAGACAAAGGATTGTATGGACACCATTTTTTTCATGCCTTGAACATCCTCTACAAATTTTATATCTAGATGAGTTTTCTATCTCAAGATATATGTATTCAAAGATGAACTAGTAGAGTAGGACATGTGTGGGGATGTCAACATACAACTGCATCAAATAGTCATTTGAATTTAAATTTTCTAAGGATAAATGTGTAGATAATAAGTGGAAAGATATTAGGTGCCCATATAGAGATCTAATGGTACATAGTGACTAATGAAGATAGTGGGTCCAAACATATTGATGATGCATAATCCATCATGAAAAAGTAGATCAATGATGAATGAAAAGTCAATAAATCATCAAACATCATAAATAAATATGAAGTTTTTAAGTGTCACAATCATGGTAACTACTAGGTAAATCAATAGATCATGTGCAAGACATGAAAAAGTAGATCGATGGTGCATATAAAGTCAAGAGTTAATAGTAATGAGGATGAATGTGAGAATGACACATGGTACAAGCACAAGAACCAACCAAAAATGACTACAATACCCATGAAACAAATGAGGAGTTTATAATTGGATCAATGTGAGAAACCTAGATCAAAATTAATGGCCAAGATTAAAATTCAAAGCTAGGTGTTTTCAAGTAAAGGTCAAACATAGTTTAATTCAAACCAGGGTAAGTGTTTAAAAGGACATGTGCCACCATTAGAGTTTAGTAAAAAGTAATTAATCAAGACATAGTCATATAGTTAGGATTGTCAATGATGAAACTTCATCACCATTAAATCTTAGATAGGACCTCTGGTTGATGATTTAGAACTTGTCAAACCCATTCTCTAAAAGTTGTAGGATTATTCCATGGCGTGTTCATTGCTCTTTTAGAAATAATATCCTCATGTGTAATTACTTCTCAGCTCCCATAAAGTTTAGAGGTAGAATAGGTTTATTTAAACCTAATATAGTTCAAAACAATAATATACAATCTAAGTTTTTCATTGATATTATAGATATATGAAAACCAATAAAGGGATTGGTTTTCAATCTATAGTAAACCTATGTTTAGGTTTAGAGTAGGGGTAGATATAAACAAGATATGGAAGAGTGCCTTATCTTATAAAATATTCATATCCTCAAAAATTAGGTACCTACAATCACTTAAATCAGACATGGCAAGGCTCTATCTAAATTTAGGATATAAGGACTTTGTCTTTACAGTGAAAGCAAGTGGAAAGTGGCATAAAAGATTAGATCAAAGAGATATGGTGATTAGAGAAGCATTAAGAGCATTAAATACTATTTATAAAATTAAATATATTTTATCTAATAGACTTATTCATGATTCATCATGCAAAACAAACCCTTGTCTTCTAATTGATATCTCGGCCAATGAGAAAGCTTGAAGGCTATTGGGATAAATGTAGGCTAGCTTGTTGAGGAAGGATTAGTCTTATTAACTAAAAAGGTGGTGGAGAATTAAATAAAGTTGGTTGGGACTCTATACAAGTGATTAGAACTCATTTATTTATTTATTTACTCATGTTCCCTCTTCTCTCTCCCTTTCTATTATATCACCCCATTCTTTCTCATTTGTAAAGCTCTCTCTCTCAAATTCTAGACTCTCACAAGGACTCTTTGATCTTGAAGAGTAGGTGACTCTCTAAGATATTGTAAAATATGTTTATCTTGATTAGGCTAAACCCTATCAAGAATTTTTAATAACTACCTCTTGATGAAATAATAGACTTTCTTTACCTTACTCTTACCTTGGATCTGTGTTGAGTGAGTTGTGAATGATGGCATTATGAAGGAGAATCTTCCTCATCCATTATCCTCCTTTATAACCTCCTTTAGGTTTTTTTCAAGGTATTTTAGGTCTAAATTATTGTTCTACATAAACCTAGTCTATGAAACACTTATGCACTAAGCTATATTGTGAGGTTATGTGAGCTAGCATTATCTTTTATAGATCTAGTATGGGTTTAATCTTATGGGAGTTTCCCATTTTTATTTGGTGTATCACTTGGTTAACTTTATTAGAATACATTTCCCCCTTTCTAACCCTTTTCTTAGTTCATTATCATTATTTTAAGTGATCTATCAAGAGGAAGTCATCTTTCTCTAGAGGTTCAACCCCACCATAAGAAACCCACATCCTGAACTTGTTCCCATATTATGACTGGGAGTGGGTAAGCCTAAATAAATCCTCCAAAAGGGTGAAATATCAAGTCATAATAGTTTATGGAATTCCTAGTGGGACTTAATAAATTATTCACTAGTGAATATTTTTGGTGTTCTCTTCATCCAATCAGCCTTTTGGAGGTATGTGTGCAAACATAAATGGTAACTCTGAGTATTCATCAGCTAGTTTAAGTAGGCTAGGTGACTAGTCATTATTATTCATTATGTACCATAACTCTTTTGATTATTATGATTATTATATACCTCATCATCCTTCATATTATGGCTTCATCCTAAGTGGTTCTTAAGATTCAGTGCATCATCCTTCTCAAGTTCAAGATGTCCCTAGTTTTTTCCCAAACTGATCCATTTCAAGTTGGATGAAAATACTCTTAGGATATGAAAGGTACATGATATACCTTAATACATAGAGGGGATATTTTTAATATATCCCTAGTCACATCATTGATGACATGCTAAATGCATTATGGCTAATGAAGGAAGAATGGGTACCTATTGAGGGAGTAATTTGCAAAAACCTCTCAAATGAGAAGATGGATGCAAGTAATTACATTCAAAGCATCGAGGATAAGCTAAGAGGACTTGAGGAACATTAGGAACAACTTCATCAACCTCATGTGTCTTAATATATGCCCTCATATATGCCACCCATTCTTCCCCAAAAGAGCACTCCAAGCGACCGTTCGAGTGTTCCAAGTTCTTCATGTGTTCCTCAAACCTTACATTCTTGGAATTAAATCCAAGAGAGCCTTTAGAGAAATAAGGAGACTATTGGTGAGTATCCTATTATTGAGATCTAAGATTCCACTTATCTTCCCTAAGAATCCTCTTGTATCTCATACCAACCCTCCTGTGTTCCTTATCTTGATGAGGCCACTAACTACCTTAAAGAGGAACTTTTACAAGAGAATATAGATAGGCAAATCAAATAATTAGAGTTAAAGATGAGGAAAGTGGAAAAGACTCAAAATAAAGAAAATAAAATTGTTTTTTACACATTCCCCCATGGAAATAAATTAAAGAAGGCATATAAAAAAATAATACACCAGTTTAAGAGCCATCTAAAAGATCCTTCAAAGTCTCTAGATGGAAGGATACACTCGTAAGTTGAAATAAAGGTGAACTTATTCACCATCCCACCATCTCCCTCTTATATAAATAACTTGTTTTGAAAATGATAGAGGAGGATCTTACAATCGTAGGTGAACCTGAAGAGGACAATGCAAGTGTCTATGATGAGATCATGATAGTCATTCCACTTCATTTAGAAGGGGAAAAATCAGGGTTGGACCAGGCTTCTTGGCACAACTTTGACACTAATAAACTGTATCCTAATGAGGATAATCATCAAGTTGAAAATATATAAGACCTTTAATGGACTACTAAAGGTCCATTCTACATAGATGAAGAAGAGGATCATAACCAAGAACCAGAGGTTGGTTCACTTTAGGATGACTTGTCAAATGAAGGTAGCCCTAATATGTTAGATCTAGAGGAAGGTAAATCATACCTTGAGCAAGAAAAATGTGTCTTTTTGGACCTTGTTTGGTCAAATAAACCCTTATTTTTAGTTGAAAAACAAGATTAAATATTGAGTGAGGTTGATGAATAAGACATCTTGCATTATTAGGTAATGTATTTTGATGAGCTACCACTTTGTGTGATAAAGGAGGACCTTGAGGGTGAACAAAGCTTTTAATATGAACATGTAATTCAAGGAGAAGATCCTAATCAACTAAATATTAGCTTGCATAAAACATCAAGTGAAAGGAAGTTGGAGGACTTGTTTGAGATCTTGAGAGTAGACTATGTTCCTCTCTAAAGAGATTATGATCTGATAATTCCTAAGGAGCATAATGATGGAGTAGCAAAGTGCAAGAGTGAGGTAAAATCTGATTTCTCAATGTTTGTATTGATAAGAGGATGTCATATTAGGTACCCATCTCTATTATAAGATGAAAATGAGGATCCATCACTTGTGCTTAATTCAGAGCACAAAGTTAAGCATCAAAAAGAGATAGATCAACTTGCCTATCCACTCCAAGATGTTTGTATGTCCAATAAATTATATTGGTTAGGTGAGTTTGTTTTTATTCTTATTCTTGGAGAAGTATATAGTTAATATGTTAAATATCCACTCTTCTCCATCTTTGGATGGTTTCCCTCAAGCATGTAAAGAATATTAGATTAGTGAGAAAGGGCATCTATTTTATACATCTAGTCAATAATTTTGTATAGGTTCTATTTTGATTGGTTAGTTTAGGGTAGGTAGATTTTATGATTTCCTTTAAGTGTCTTGTGCACATTTCCTTTTTGTTATATGTTCCATTCAAAAAGTGCCTTGGGTATAATTTTTATTTTGTTTTTAGTCCTTATTGTTTCAAGAGGAGTTTCTAGAGTGGTAGCCTTGTATCATTTCCTATCAGCTAAGAACAAAGAGAAGAGACTCCAATCCCAATGGATCAATCAATATAAATGATCTAGGTTCTCAAGAATAACATGCATGATTCCTTATGAGTTGAAAAATATGTTAGAAAAATTTGGCCCACATACAAATCTTCTACCTATATAGATCAGTTGAGTAGAGTTCATGATTGACCAAATGATCAAATGACTTGAGCAAGTGAAGAAGATAGATTAGACTGTCATCAAACATCATGAAAAAATGGATAGGTTAGTCTAGTTTCACATTTCATATTTTCAAATAGGATGACTATAATATAAAAAGGATTACATGAACATTATGTTTTTCATGCCTTGAACATCCTCTACAAATTTTTTATCTTGATGAGTTTTCTATCTCAAGATATAAGCATTCAAAGATGAAATGTCAGAGTAGGATGTACATGGGGATGTTAAGTTAAAGTTTTAGAAAATATCCATTTAAATTAAATTATTCTAAGGATGAATTTGTGGATGAAAAGTGGTAAGATCTTGGGTGCCCATACAGAGATATAATGGTGTGTGGTGATTGACAAAGATAGTGGGTCCAAGCAGATCGATGGTGCCTGATCCATCATGTAAAAGTAGATCAATAGAAAACGCGAAGTCAAAAATTTAGTAAATATTAAAGACAAATATGTATTTACCAAGTGTCATGACCATGATAACTATCAAGTAAATAAATGGATCACATGTAAGTTATGTAAAATCAAATCAACAATGAGTGTGAAGTCAAGATTTAATGCTTGTAAAGATGATTATGAGAATGCCATGTGGTGCAAGTGTAGGAATGAGCCAAGATTGACTATAGGGCCCATATAACAAATAAGGAGTTGAAAATTAGATCAATGTGACATACTTAGATCAATATTAATGTCCAATATTAAAATTCAAAGCTGGGAGTTTTCAAGTAAAGGTCGAACATGGTTCAAGTCAAATCAGGCCAAATGTTTCAAAGGGCATGTGTTGTTATTAGAGTTTGGGTAAAAATCATTAATCAAGACACAATAATAAAATCAAGATTGTCAATGATGAATATTCATCACCATTAAATCTCAAATAGGACCTTTGGTTGATGATTTAGAACTTGTCGACCCCATTCTCTAAAAGTTGCAAGATTATTCCATGGTGTGTTCATTGTTATTTTAGAAAGAATATCATCATGTATAGTGGCTTATCAACTCCCATAGATTTCATAGATAGAATATGTTTATTTAAAAATAATATAGTTCAAAATAAGACTATACATATTATAGGTTTTCATCGATATTATAGCTATATGAAAACCAATAAAGGGATTCATTTTCAATCTATAGTAAACCTATGCTTAGGTTTAAATTAGGGGTAGATATAAATAAGCTATGTAAGATTGTATTATCTTCTAAAATAGTCATATATTTGATAATCATGTACCTACCATTGCTTAAATTAGACATGGCATGGCTCTATCTAGTTTTAGGATATGAGGGCATTATCCTTACAACAAAATCAAGTAGAAAATAGTGTAGAAGATCAGAGCAAAGAGATTTGGTGGTTAGAAAAGTAGTCAAATCATTCAATACTATCTATAAATATAAACATATTTTCTCTAATTGACTTATTCATGACTCATCATGAAAAATAAACCCTTGTCTTCCAGTGGATATCTCAGTTAATGAGAAAAGCTTGAAGGCTATTGGGACAAATGTAGGCTAGCTTATTGAGGAAGGCTTAGTCCTATTGATTCAAAAGGTGGTGGAGAATTCAATAAAGGTGTTTGGGACTCTATCTAAGTGACTAGACCTCATTGATTGATTTTGGTACTCAAGCTTTCTCTTCTCTCGCCCTTTCTCCTATATCACCCCATTATTTCTCATTTATAAAGTGTGCTCTCTCTCTCTCTCTCTCAAATTCTAAACTCTCATAAGGAATCTTTTATCTTGAAGAGTAGGGGACTATTTGAGATATTACAAAATATGATCATCTTGATTAGGCTAAACCCTACTAAACGTTTGTAAGAAATACCTCTTGATGTAATAATATACATTATTTCCCTATCTCTTGCCTTATATATATATGGAGTGAGTTATGCATGATGGTATTATGAAAAAGAGTCTTCTTCATCCATTATCCTCCTTTATGACCTTCTTTAGGGTGTTTTTAAGCTATTACAGGTCTGGATTAGTGTTATGCCTAAACCTAGTCCATGAAACACTTATGCACTGAGCTAGATTGTAAGGTTGTGTAAGCTAGCATTATCTTCTACAGATCTAGTGTGGGTTCAAGCTTATGGGAGTTTCCCATTTTTATTTGGTGCATCACTTGGTTAACTTTATTAGGATCCCTTTCCCCCTTTATAACCCTTTTCTTAGTGTAGTAGCATTAGTTTAGGTGATATATCAAGAGGAATTTGACCTTCTTTAATGGTTCAACCCCACCATAGGATACCCACAGCCTGGGGTTATTCCCTTATGTGATTGGGAGAGGGGGAGCCTAAATAACTCTTCCACAAGGGTAAAATATCATGTCATAACAAGTGGTTGAAATGGTTTATTCCCAAGTGATAAATAGTGGCATAAGTATTTCAAGAAAATAATGGTGAATAACATCATCATAACTCATAAAGGAGATTGTGGTTGCATACTAGCGAGGTGTGAGTGACAGCTATACATCCTAAATGCACCTATAGCCCTAGAAGCACTGTTGCCATTAGGTTGATAAGCCATGTCATTAAAGGGTATAAGGGAAACATGAAATATTTGGGTTTATAATATCATCATCATTTAGGGGAGAACTAAAGTACAAATCATATCAAGTCTTTAGGGGCTTATGAGGAGTAAAATACACCTACAACCAGCCTTGATATCCACCTATAGCCTTGAAGGTAGACTATGATTCTAAGGAATCCTAGACAACTCCAAACCCTTTATGGGATTATTTTGAGTTGTTAAGAAGTAATTTATAAGAGATAAACTCAAGGAAACTTTGTGCATTGGAAAACCCCATAAGACACCCTCAAAATTTGAGCTTAATCCATATAAGTCTTAACAAGGGTCAAACATAGTCATAGTAAAAGGAAAAGTCTTGCTTTCATGAGATGGTGATATGGTATAAGGGATATTCATTGAGGTTATTAAAAAAATAATACCAATAAATGGAATTGGTTTTCATTAATAAAATACTATGTTCAAGCTTGGTAGGATAATCAATAGAGATAAGATTATAGGCAAGAGGCCTATATGAAGGATAAGAAGGAATTCAGTTGTATTTGAGGCATGTGAATGCAAGAGTAAGGTTTTAACATTGACCTTGAATCTGAAATTGAACTAAATCACCCCTTTGTGTTGTCATTTTTGCATTATATATTGGTAATTTATGAGAAAACAACTTAGTCTCCAAGGATTCTATGCATTACATACCAAGTTGGCAAAGTTAATAAATAAGGTTTGATAGCTTGTCCCAAGAGTCACAAGTTCTTAAATATACTATGGATAGAATCATGAAATATATTAAGGTCCTTTATTGGGTTAAAATATAAGTAAAAAATTCAATAATATCTTGTCATCATGAATGTAAATGATTCTACCTATACCCTATCTTAGTTAGTAGTCATATTGCAAGAGAAGTGGGGCTTATTTTTTATTATTATTATCAGGTATACCATTGAATACATGGTTTATATATATATATATATATATATATATATATATATATATATATATATATATATATATATATAGTTCTAGTATAATATGAGGTTATTAATCTATTTAAAATATTATGAGGGTCTTTAAAGTGAACAAATTAACCCTATTGTTACCAAAAGCCTATAGGTTATCTTACAAGTGTGCACAGTCAAGTAGTGAGGTGTGAGTTTCTTTCCTAAAATGATAATTTTGTTGATTTTAGTGGGTTATAATGATTAATAAAGGCCAAATTATGATGTTTGTATTTTTTTTTTAAAATTAAATGAGTCTTGAAAATCGTTGATACATAAATTCTATTAACGAAGTCCTAAATGTGACCCAAAAATTATGTGTTTTGATGGCTAGAAGTCTTGATAAGGAGAAAGGGGGTGTATCACATATTAGATAAGACTTATGATGATAAAATATGCCTAAGGTGGATTCTTAGTCCTTTTAAAATCTCTATATCTTAGGAAAATTAATTTATAATATTCTCAGCTTGTGTAGGGTGACTGTCTAGGGTTTCAAGATAAAAAACCCTAAAAGAAGAGTTTTGACCCTTGAAAATTAGATAAAATTGGTAATAATTATTTTATATACATTTAAAAAGTTAATAAATTGGTTATATCCTAAGATAATATGGAAAATTATGGTTTCTATAATTATTGATTTGAGATAGGGCTAATTAGGCCTAACAAGGGGGTGGTTTGCAAAGGAAGTGTGGTTTAGGTGTGGATTTATCCCATGAAACTTTACAAAAACTTCTAATAAGATAGAGGGTGGCTATAAATGTGTTTAAATATTCAAATTAGTGCTTAGTTTGATCAAACAAAGGGAAAATGCATAAAAAAGGGCTACAAGCCTAAAAAGGTCATGGTGAGCTTTGCATGTGTAAATGAGAGTTGTAAGGTATTTGGGAATTTTAAGGAGGTAAAGCCTAGTTTGATTTGATAATTTAATACAATATATTTCATAGGATTGAATCTTTGATACTTGTACCAAGATTTGATACCTGAGACCTAAAGAGGATTGTCATTTTGGGGCTAGTGAATGAAGGCTTGTGGAAAAGATGAATGAGTGAATAAAGATGAACATAGTAAGTTCATAGAAACACTAAAAATGGTCTGTTAGTGGTAATATTTTATTCTATGGTATTAGACAAATATATTAACAATATAATACTATTTATCCTAGTGTCAAGATTGTAGTGGTGAATGGAGTGAATGAACTTTGTGCCTAAGGTGAGTACACTGATCTTATGGAAAAACAATAAAGGAATTGGTTTTCCATCCAATCATGACCTATAGCTAAAAATTTAGAGAAATCTACATCCAAAGGTGAGAAATATGATCTTGATGAGACTTTCAATCTTGAATATCTTTGTGAAGGGTAGGAAGTTTAGAGCATCATGATGAGAGTTTATCAAGGAAACATTTTTCTTTGTCCCCACTCTCCAAGTACAAAAGGACCCTAATACAAATCTTACAATCTCAATACATTCATCTACAACCTCAAATAAAGATATAATTAGCTAATTCGAGCAAGTAGAAGAGAATACAATATTTTTAAAGTGGTGGTATGCTCAGGAGGATGTTGCATGAAGATAGTCAAAGCATAGGTCAAGGTTCAAGAATTCACCTTTATCCATACATAGCTCATCAAGCAGAGTCATGTTTCCAAGAAATTAAGGTGAGAGAAAGTGGTCTTTTAATGAGGTTATTTTCAAATGAATGGTTCATATTGAGGAATTTCATGATGGTTTATATCATCTAAGGTGAGAAGTGGACTTTATTGAGGTATATATATTCTTGTAGAGACCTTCAAAGATGAACTACAGTGTCTCCATATTAATTTACACCTAAAATCATCCTCTTGGAGGGTTCAAACAATGGTACCAAATTAGGTTAAGTCCTAATTGAGGAAGGAGGGTCTAGAGAGAGTGGATTTCTCACCACGTAACCAAGGTGGACATCATGATTATATTGAAAACCAATGAGGGGATTTTTTTCATCCATATAAGGATTGTGTTCAATGTTTGGAGATGGTCAATGAAGGTAGGGTATATAAAAGAGGCATGTGTGAAGGTTTCATAAGAACATGTGGATGGAATGGGGTCTAGATTAGTGATAGAGGACTTGAAACAAATAATCAAAATCATGGACTTCATAACCATCAACTACATCACTATGGGAAACATAGTCAAAATGAGGTTTTTGAAGGAACTTAAGTCATACATGAGTTGCATGATGGTGAATTTTGAGAAATGAATGGTAAAATCATACAAGGAGAAGTTTCATGAGCATTTCAAAGCAAACTCAAAAATATAACCTCCATTGTTAGTTAAGCACCAAATGCTAAGTCAACTAACCTTTTTCCAAGAATCTTCTAGAAGAAAAAGTGGAGGGGGCATAGAAGTCCAAGAGAGAGAATTTTGGAGGTTAGGAGGACAATTGGAGCATTCAATGTGTTTTCAAAGTCTTGAGAGAATTTTCCCTTGTGAGTGGATCATGACATCATCATCATCAAGAAGTTTTGCCTTCTAGTGTGTTTCTAAGACAATGAGAGGGATTGAAAGCTATTTGGACTAATGAGGGTTATTTTTTTGAGGAAGGATTAGTTATAATTGATCTAAATGTGGTTGAGACTCCATGTAAGGTGGTTGTGTCTCATTTATTTATTTTTAATTTCTTTCTTCTCCTCTCTATTTCTCTCAATTTATGTTCATTTCTTAGGAAAGAATAAGTAATAAACTAGTAATAAGGGTGTGGTAAAAGAAACTATTTATTTGTGTGTGCATGATATAGATTATTGAAAAGAGATCCTATTTATTTTCATAATAATTACCCATAGATAAGAAATCACTAATACAAATAAGGTTTTTAGATGGGTAACAAGGGGGATTGCCTAACGTAAGCTAGATCCAAGAAGAGTGAGCTTACTAGGAGGTTGTTAATCCATACCCTTAAAATAGTTAAGTTGAAATAAATGAAGATAAAGTACTTGTATCAAATAACATAAAATAATGAAAATAAATACAAGAAGAAATAAATGCTTGATAAAAGGAAAATAGACTAATCAAGCAAATAGTTGGTCAATACTAATGCTAAATGGGTCAGGTTGGGTTCAGAAAATAGGTAGGGTCTTTATGAATAAGTAGGAGCTTAGAAAGTAGAATTTGGCTGAGGGTAAGTGGGTATAAATAAATTTATATTATTTCCTACCATAGTGATCATCAGCGGTTAGGGTGACTATCAAAAATTATGTTGATCGTCAGTGGTTGGGTGACCATCAATGATTGAAGGTGACCATTAATGATCAGGGTGACTGTCGATGGTTCATGTGGGATCTAGGTATGTTTAGAAATGGGTTGAAAAATGGATACAATAAGATGTAGAAGGTTTTTTTGGGGTCAATAGGTCAGAATTTAATAGGTAGAAGGGTTTGGGTTAGACAAAGATGTTAGAAACCAAATAAACAACTTAAAAACTAGAAATATTCTTAAATAGTTATTTGACAATTGGTAGTTGATCCTAGAGTAATTTTGGTAGAGTAATAGTACTTTTCCTAAAGAATAGTTTTATTATAGGTTTGAGCCTCTATCATAGATGTTGAGTTGCTAAAAAGAGAACATGCAAAGAATTTTTATAGCTCCTGATGACTGTTGGTTCCTCAATGAATGGATTGATTGATTACTAAATTCTTGGATCCCTTTTCACTTCTTACTCCCCTCATTTTATAGGCAAAGAGAGATGGAGGTAGAAGGTTCCATATGAGGTTTGGTTGGTTTTTTTGATGTGTTATTTTTTGATCCATATTAAATTTTGGTGTGTTAGCTTGCACACAACTTGAGTTATCTTTGTCCTGATGGGGAAGAGACCTGACCGTTGATTGTCAAGGTGACCATCAATAGTTGAGTGTCAAATTTTAAGTGGGGAAAAAGGGTGGGTTTAGTTAGTAAGTAAAATTGACTATGGTTAGGTTTGGTTAGGGGTTAAATGGTCAAAATTGGTCCCAAGGGGGTCTTAAGGTATTCCAAGGGTGTTTCAACATCTAGAACCATCGTGTGAAGTTTTCTAGTGTCTACACTTCTCTCTTCCCCTTTTATCATATATCTCCTATTTCTCCCCCATTTTTGTAAGATATTATTATTTGAAAAGGAAAAAACCTATCAAAATTTGTAATAAACACCTTTTTAAGTAATGAATATTATTTTTTACCTATCTCTTACCTCTAACTTGTGTTTATCAAGCTTGTGTATGATGGCTTTGTGAAGAAGTGTTCTTCCATGTTCATTGTTATTATTTTTTTACCTCTTTTGAGATGTTTTCAAGATACTTTCAAGTATAAAATTGAGCTCTTTCCATCATTAATGGATGCTTTGTGTGATTTTTAGAACTCCTCTTTGTGTCATCTATTACTTAGTCTAGTTTAAGAAATACTTATGTAAATTAGCTAGTTTGTGAGATTGTATGAGAAAAGATTGTATTTTGATGAATTAGTGTTTGTTTAAAACTTATTAGAGTGTCATTAAATTTGGTGTATAACCATTTTAGTGATCTTAGTCATCCCATACCACCTTTCTATCCCTTTTCTAAGTAGAATTATTAGTTTAGGTGATCTACCAAGAGGAAGTCAGCCTTCTCCAAAGGTTCAACCTCATTACAGGATACCCATAGCTTGAGGTTGCTCTAATATTATAGATAAGAGTGAGAAATCCTACAAAACTCTCCCACAAGAGTGAAATTCTATGTTATAATAGGTACCATTCTCATAACCCACTAAACTCAATTTCAAGGGTAAGATTTGAGTAATTTTTTTGATGGTAACCACTAACCGGTGATCTACATAATCAAATAGATGGATGGATTCCTTAAGTTCAATAAAAAAGAATCCTAGGAATTTATAATATACCATGAGGTATGTGTAAAGTAAAGTTTGTGTTTAACTATGTAATATGGAAATGATTATTGGGAAAATCCCCTCACACCATGATGTTTGTAAGTAATTAACTAAGATTTTAAACAAAACATAATGTAGTCCTTCATGATATTAACTAAGTAGTTTAAAAATAGTTAGAACATAATTTATAGATAAATATAAATAAATGTAAAATTAATTTCAAAAACTAGTATCAAAAACCAATTTGTAGCATTCAATGAATTGAAATAAATAGGTAGTCAACTTGAACAAAAATGTGTGATTAAATTTTGAAATAAAAAGTTTATATGACTTGATTATGCTTGAAAAAGTAAAACAAATAGAACTATATCAGCGCTGGCAAATATAGTTATATTGTTACATAACTATATTGAGTAGATTGATATAATTTATTTAAACATAATTGCATATAAAAAATAATAATAAATTAAATTAATCATTATAGTTTACTAAAATTAATCACAATAAATAACTAAATCAAATAGATCTATGTATTTGATTATAAATAAGCCCAAAAAGATGAAAAAATCTAAAGACTAAACTATATCATGCTCACCGATACAATTTACTAAAAATGTAGAAATAGAATTGTATCAATATGTTCAATATAGTTGGTTAAATAAATGAATGAAATCATTAGATTCAAATTGGATTCACCATAATGTATGCAATGATCTAGGATTGACTTGCAACTATCTCATCTAAAGATCTAGACTCAGAGAAGGTAAATCAAAGAAAGGTAATTGATACTTAATGAATCGAGATATGACCAAATTGGTATATAAACCTAGAAAGAGGATCACCTACAACACAATGTCAATAGAAAGGGTTCCAAAGCCTCTAGGAAATCAACACCATGAAATATCTCTAACCAGGTCTCTAATTTTTAAGTAATTTAATAAATAATGTTTGTAAATAATGACATAAGATTTTAAACAAAACATAGTGTATTCCTTCATGATAGTAACTAAGTAGTTTTAAAATAGTTAGAACATAATTTATAGAGAAATATAAATAAATTTAAAATAAATTTCAACAATTAGTATAAAAAACCAATTTGTAGCATTCAATGAATTGAAATAAATAGGTAGTCAACTTGAAGAAAAATGTGTGATTAAATTTTGAAATGAAAAGTTTATTTGAGTTGATTATGTTTGAAAAATTAAAACAAATTAGAACTATATCAATGCTAGAAATAGTTATATTATTACATAACTATATTGATTAGATTGATATACTTTATTTAAATACAATTGTAGACAAAAATAATAATAAATTAAATTGATCATTATAGTTTACTATAAATAATTACAATACATAACAAAATCAAATAGATCTATGTAGTTAATTAGAAAGAAGCCCAAAAATAAAAAATCTAAAGACTAAACTCTATCATGCTCATCGATATAGTTTACTAGAAATGTAGAAATAGAACTGTATCAATAAGTTTAATATAATTGGTTGAATAAATGAAGAAAATGGTTAAATTAACATTGGGTTCACCATAATATATGCAATGAGCTAGGATTGACTTGCAACTATCTGACCTAAAAATCTAGACTCAGAGAAGGTAAATCAAAGAGAGGTAATTGATACTTAATTAATCAAGATATGACTAAATGGGTTTGTAAACCTAGCAAGTGGATCACCTACAACACAATGTCAATAGAAAGGGTTCCAAAGCCTCTAGGAAATCAACACCATGAAATAGCTCTAATCGGGTCTCTATTTTTAAATAATTTAATAAATAATGTTTGTAAATAATGAACTAAGATTTTAAACAAAACATAGTGTAGTCCTTGATGAGAGTAACTAAGTAGTTTTAAAATAGTTAGAACACAATTTATAGAGAAATATAAATAAATGTAAAATACATTTCAAAAACTAATTGGTAGCATTTAATGAATTGAAATAAATAGGTAGTCACCTTGAAGAAAAATGTGTGATTAAATTTTGAAATGAAAAGTTTATTTGAATTGATTATGCTTGAAAAGGTAAAACAAATAGAACTATATCAGTGCTAATGAATATAGTTATATTGTTACATAACTATATTGAGTATATTGATATACTTTGTTTAAACATAATTACAGATAAAAAAATAATAAATTGAATTGATCATTATAATTTACTATAAATAATTACAATACATAACTAAATAAAATAGATCTATGTAGTTGATTAGAAATAAGCCCAAAAAGAAAAAAAATCTAAAGACTAAACTATATCATGCTCACCGATATAGTTTACCAAAACTGTAGAAATAAAATAGTATCAATGTGTTTAATATAATTGATTAAATAAATGAAGGAAATGGTTAGCTTCACATTGGGTTCACACTAATGTATGCAATGAGCTATGATTGACTTGTAACTATCTCACCTAAAGATCTAGACTTAGAGAAGGTAAATCAAAGAGAGGCAATTGATACTTAATGAATCGAGATATGACCAGATGGGTCTGTAAACCTAGCAAGAGGATCACCTACAACACAATGTCGATAGAAAGGGTTCCAAAGCCTTTAAGAAATCAACACCATGAAATAGCTCTAACGAGGTCTCTATTTTTTTGAGTAATTTAATAAATAATGTTTATAAATAATTAACTAAGATTTTAAACAAAACATAGTGTAGTTCTTCATGATAGTAACTAAGAAGTTTAAAATTTTTTAAAACACAATTTATAGAGAAATATAAATAAATGTAAAATAAATTTCAAAAATTAGTATCAAAAATTAATTTATAGCACTCAATGACTTGAAATAAATAGGTAGTCAACTTGAATAAAAATGTGTAATTAAATTTTGAAATGCAAATTTTATTTGACTTGATTATGCTTGAAAAAGTAAAATAAATAGAACTGTATTAGCACTGGAAAATATAGTTATATTATTACATAACTATATTGAGTAGATTGATATACTTTGTTTAAACACAATTGTAGACAAAATAATAATAAATTGAATTGATCATTATAGTTTACTATAAATAATTAAAATACATAACTAAATCAAATAGATCTATGTAGTTGATTAGAAAGAAGTCCAAAAATAAAAAAAATCTAAGGACTAAACTATATCATGCTCACTGATATAGTTTACTAAAAATGTAGAAATATAACTGTATCAATATGTTCAATATAATTGGTTGAATAAATGAAGGAAATGATTAGCTTCACATTGGTTTCACCATAATGTATGCAATGAGCTAGGATTGACTTGCAATTATCTGACCTAAAGATCTAGACTCAAAGAAGGTAAATCAAAAAGAGGCAATTGATACTTAATGAATCAAGATATGACCAAATGTATTTGTAAACCTAACAAGATGATCACCTACAACACAATGTCAATATAAAGGGTTCCAAATCCTCTAGGAAATCTACGCCATGAAATATCTCTAACCAGGTCTCTATTTTTTAAGTAATTTAATAAATAATGTTTGTAAATAATTAACTAAGATTTTAAACAAAACATAGTGTAGTCCTTCTTGATAGTAACTAAGTAGTTTTAAAATAGTTAGAACATAATTTATAGAGAAATATAAATATATTTAAAATAAATTTTAAAAATTAGTATCAAAAACCAATTTTTAGCATTCAATGAATTGAAATAAATAGGTAGTCAACTTGAAGAAAAATATGTGATTAAATTTTGAAATGAAAAGTTTATTTGAATTGATTATGCTTGAAAAAGTAAAACAAATAGAACTATATCAATGCTAGCAAATATAGGTATATTGTTACATAACTATATTAAGTAGATTAATATACTTTGTTTAAACACAATTTTAAACAAAATAATAATAAATTGAATCGATCATTATAGTTTACTATAAATAATTACAATACATAACAAAATCAAATAGATATATGTAGTTGATTAGAAAGAAGCCCAAAAAGAAAAAATCGAAAGACTAAACTATATCATGCTCACCAATACAATTTACTAAAAATGTAGAAATAGAATTGTATCAATATGTTCAATATAATTGGTTCAATAAATGAAGGAAATGGTTAGCTTCACATTGGGTTCGCCATAATGTATGAAATGAGCTAAGATTGACTTACAACTATTTGACTTAAAGATCTACACTTAGAGAAGGTAAATCAAAGAGAGGCAATTGATACTTAATGAATTGAGATATGACCAAATGGGTCTGTAAACCTATCAAGAGAATCACCTATAACACAATGTCAATAGAAAGGGTTTCAAAGCCTCTAGGAAATCAACACCATGAAATAGCTCTAACTAGGTCTCTATTTTTTAAGTAATTTAATAAATAATGTTTGTAAATAATTAACTAATATTTTAAACAAAACACAGTGTAGTCCTTCATGATAGTAACTAAGTAGTTCAAAAATAGTTAGAACATGATTTATAGAGAAAAATAAATAAATGTAAAATAAATTTCAACAATTAGTATCAAAAACCAATTTGTAGCATTTAATGAATTGAAATAAATAGGTAGTCAACTTGAAGAAAAATGTGTGATCAAATTTTGAAATGAAAAGTTTATTTGAATTGATTATGCTTGAAAAAGTAAAACAAATAGAACTGTATCAACACTGGCAAATATAGTTATATTGTTACATAACTATATTGAGTAGATTGATATACTTTGTTTAAACATAATTGCAGACAAAAAAATAATAAATTGAATTGATCATTATAGTTTACTATAAATAATTATAATACATAACTAAATCAAATATATCTATGTAGT
Source organism: Torreya grandis (assembly GCA_037957365.1). NCBI lineage: Eukaryota > Viridiplantae > Streptophyta > Pinopsida > Cupressales > Taxaceae > Torreya > Torreya grandis. The sequence continues at coordinate 96,252 of JARHVA010005473.1, read as the reverse complement.
TGATTAGAAAGAAGCCCAAAAAGAAAAAAAGTCTAAAGACTAAACTATATCATGCTCACCAATACAATTTACTAAAAATGTAGAAATGGAACTATATCAATATGTTTAATATAATTGGTTGAATAAATGAAATGAAAGATTATCTTCACATTGGGTTCACCATAATGTATGCAATGAGCTAGGATTGACTTGCAATCATCTAACCTAAAGATCTAGACTTAGAGAAGGTAAATCGAAGAGAGGCAATTGATTCTTAATGAATCGAGATATGACCAAATGGGTCTATAAACTAAGTAAGAGGATCACCTACAACACAATGTCAATAGAATGGGTTCCAAAGCCTCTAGTAAATCAACGCCATGAAATAACTCTAACCAGGTCTCTATTTTTTAAGTAATTTAATAAATAATGTTTGTAAATAATTAAATAAGATTTTAAACAAAACATAATGTAGTCCTTCATGATATTAACTAAGTAGTTTAAAAATAGTTAGAACATAATTTATAGATAAATATAAATAAATGTAAAATAAATTTCAAAAACTAGTATCAAAAACCAATTTGTAGCATTCAATGAATTGAAATAAATAGGTAGTCAACTTGAACAAAAATGTGTGATTAAATTTTGAAATAAAAAGTTTATTTGACTTGTTATGCTTGAAAAAGTAAAACAAATAGAACTATATCAGTGCTGGAAAATATAGTTATATTGTTACATAACCATATTGAGTAGATTGGTATACTTTTTTTAAACATAATTACAGTCAAAAATAATAAATTAAATTTATCATTATAGTTTACTATAAATAATTACAATACATAACTAAATCAAATAGATCTATGTAGTTCATTAGAAAGAAGCCCAAAAAGAAAAAAACTCTAAAGACTAAACTATATCATGCTCACTAATATAGTTTACTAAAAATGTAGAAATATAACTGTATCAATATGTTCAATATAATTGGTTGAATAAATGAAGGAAATGGTTAGCTTCACATTGGGTTCACCATAATGTATGAAATGATCTAGGATTGACTTGCAACTATCTAACCTAAAGATCTAGACTCAGAGAAGGTAAATCAAAGTGAGGCAATTGATACTTAATGGATTGAGATATGACCAAATGGGACTACACACCTGGCAAAAGGATCACCTACAACACAATGTCAATAGAAAGGGTTCTAAAGCCTCTAGGAAATCAACACCATGAATAGCTCTAACCAGGTCTCTATTTTTTAAGTAATTTAATATAAAAATAAAAAAAATTAAATAAGGGAAAAGGTTAGAAACATATAAAAATGGGTAAAGAACCATGGTAAACAAATGGTGGCCTAGTTACCTAAGCTAGATAAGTGGAAATTTTAAACAATCCTATAGCCAAATGAAGTACAAGTGTAGATCAAATTTATACAAGGATATATACACTCGTTAACCAATAAATTATGTATTTTTTATCTATCAAATGTAATATCTAGGGTTAAAATATAATTACCTTGAATAAGACTTTTTGAGCTTGAATTTCCCCCTTGGCCAATGTTTCTTTGCAAGAGAGTATTGTGGTTGTAAGGATATCAAAGGCTGAATTAAGCTCTAGGTTAAAAAGAATCCTTTTATTTCATCCAATACTTCAAAAGATAAAATTTCCTTTAAGACAAGATATAATCGATAACTCTTCTAAATGTATATTTAGGGTATAAGTTTGAGCAATAACTATGCAAAAATAAATGTTCCTCTTCATTTGAATGAAATGGTAACTTGTATTTATAGTGATGAGTGATCTTAATCCCTTTTAATGATTAAGATGATATCATAGATTAACTATATTTAGTTCTAAATGAGCCAACTAACCTCGAACTAGGTTAGATAGACTAATTTAGTTTTAAATATTATATCATAACATTTGAAAATGCATCGATTTGGTTGATGTAGTTGGGAAGCGATGAATGATGGATAATGATACATCAAATGACTCAATATAGTCATAAATTATAGGTTTTGATATCATCGGATGATGCCATATGGAAAGAGGTAGCTTAGAGGATCAAATTATGAAGAAGCTAAAATGGATATTATACTGATAAATATGCAACAATATGGCTCATAAATTACTGATAACCTACCAACCCCTTTCCCAGTGCACTATTTAAGTCATAGACTCAAGGAGATTAAAACTTGATAGGTGTTAGAAGAGAGAAAGTGTTAGTAAATGATAAAGTTTTAAAATATTATGTGTATACATATTCCCCACTTGAACACCATCATGTGTTACCAAAGTGTTAGATGGTATGGTACTTTGGGAAAGAACATAGCAACACAATATTCAAACTATCTAAATGTAGTAAAAAAGTAAAAGGAAAATGAAAGTAAATAAACTATAAATGTCTACCTTCACTTACCTTATTAATTTTGAAAAGAATCTTAATGTGTAGTAGATGATGAGATGCACCTAGTGTGTAGAAAAAAAGGCATACCTAAAAAATAAGATAAATTTGAAAATTTTGAAGAAGTATTCTATTAGCACTAAAATATTATCTATGTTGCTAGGATTCTAAATCTTCTTTTGGTTTGTGAAATGGACGTAGAAACTAAATATATGATAAAAATAAGAAATTTCTTCATAAATAACTAAAGTCTATTTATTTTTTTAAATATCACTATTAAAGGGTAAATAACCATCAATTTTATCATTTTATATTTTTGGAAACCAAATATCTATGTCCAAATTTATAAAATTTAGAGATGATGATCTATACATAAGGAGGTGGATTAGTTGGTGGATGCATTGCTACCGTGACTAGTGTGGTATAGGTATAAGGTGCATTAATTGCTAAATTTTTACCATTTTTGGATTAAAATGAGTTATATTAGTAAAAGTAGGTGATAAGGAAAATATGTGTAATATAATTTCACCTAACAAGCTTAGGTTTAGAGTGAAAAATAATATGGGTAACAAGTAGGTCATGAAAATTAAAAATTTAGGTCAAGGGCATTTATTATGGCCTAGTGAAAAATCATCATGTAGTTTTAATGGCATGGACCAAGTGGATATAGTATAAAATAATGATGATTAACCCTAGTTGACACTGTTTGAAGTGGCCAATGAAGTTAAAGTATTTTTTGTTGATGCCATTGAGCATGGAAAATGTAGTATGGAAAGTATGAGGTGGCTAATGATGTATGTCATGGCTAATGATTTTAGAAGATAGTTTGGTTGATTTAGTTTAATACATGGTCATTGGCATATGAAATATTTTATGAACAACTGATGGTGATAGTCATGGTATTATAGTAGAGATAGAAGGATGATCTCATAAATTAGGGATGATATAATGTGAAGTTATAGATGGCTAAAGTAGTAATGTACATGGCTGATGTAGTCTAAAAATGAAATGGTTAATGTATTAATGTGCATGGCCTATGAAGTAATTAATTTAAAATATATGTTAATGTTATTTTTTTTTAATTCAATTTTTAGATAGAGCCCTGATTTGTGATTTGTTGTTTGGCATTATTCAAAGGCATCAAAGACTGGATATTATTGGATGAAATATGGCTTTCAAATATATTGGAGAGGATATTTGTGGTAGATTAATCCCAATTGATTTTCCTTGGATTTGGTGGGATCATGGAGATGAACTATATTCCCATAAGTGTAGAGTTACTCACCATATTCTTAGGATCATAGGATATTTTGACAGATATCATTTTTTGGGTGGTGGATGGGGATTCTATTGATGTGAAAATCACCTTAGATGATGTGCATGCTATCTTTGGATAGTCAATTATAGACACATTGATGGTGTTTAATACCCCAACTTAGGTAAATTATAGGAGGGCCTTATATTTATGGGATACAAGCTTAGCATTTTGGTTTGAATAATTTTTTTGGAGACAAACATAGATGTTTGAATACATTTTTAAGACTATTTTTCATAATTATTTGTTGTGTAGTTTTTTTCAATGATGGAAATGGTTTGGTAATGGTGTACCTAAGATATCCTATATTTTCACGAGTGAATATTTCACTCTGACATGGTATCAAAGTGAACCAAATCTTGATACAATAGATTTGGTGATGATTTGACCCCACAAATAGCATGGTTATAGACTAAAAAGTTAAGAGAATAAATTTATTCAAATTCAACCATCTAAAAATGATCTATAAGACAATAAATGTAGACAAGAATTTATATCAAATATAATGATCAAATCTTACTATCAAAGCTAACTACCAAATTTTAATGTCAAGGCATCAAGCAAACAATGAGAACCTATCCAATTTTTACAAATGAGCCACGCAAAAAATGTAGTGAGTATGTTATCAATTAATTAGAAAGAGAATTCAAGTGGGTAAGGGGACATAAATAAAACTCCTATGGATTCTTAATATGAGATTATATGCTTAAATAGACCCAATCTCTCCATGGTAAAAAAATGTCTTGATTCACCCATAAGAGGAAATGTAAAAATAAATGACTATTTGTTACATGCATTTTTTGTAGTGAGAAAAAATATCCCAAAATAATTGCCCAGCATGCCTCTACCTATGTTTTTATAATATATATACTTATAATACATTTATAATAGTGATTTTTAATGATAATTAAAACATAATATCAATGCCAAATTGATATGCTTCATATGTATTGACTTGTATCATAGAACTTGGTTCGATACCCAAACAAAGCCCAATATTACAAATGTTTGCATACTTCAATGCAAAACTAATGATGTAATTAAAATTTTTGATTAATATGGTTATAAAATTAAATTATGAAATGAAACAAAAGGATAAATTCTTTAATCCAACATGATGCAGAGGGCAAGTCATGTTTGGAACAAGGTAATGTGGTTAAGTCTAATGCAAATTTGATGTACATATATGAGAACCAATTTTAATAACTTGGTGTTTACAATGACCCAAAATCCATGTATTATGGTAAGATGTATTGGTTACCATAGGGACACTTAGTATTTCACTATATATTTGTACATGGGTACTTAATCAGGCCTAGTTGTTAGGATCCATCAATCTCTTTGCTTCTTTTTTGACTCCCTATTCTACACTTTAAGGAGGGTGTTGGAGTAAGTGTCTTCACACTCACTTACAGAGGTAAGTTAAATGACGAGTTTTTTATATTTTTTAGATTATTTACCTTGTGTGCATGAATAATATTTGGTTGTGTACCTATTTAGTATATACACCTATATTTGTAATGACAAACTATTATGTGCACATAATTTATTTGAGTGCACATCAATATTATATCATCTTATTTTATATGTTATTCATGCAACATTAATTTGTTACATAAAACAACCTATTATTCCTATTTAATTTCACTCCCATATATTTTTGTTTGTTTATTTTTTTATGGAGACACAAACAAACGTGTGAATATATTTTTGAGACTATTGTGCATAATTATTTGTTGTGTATTTTGTATACAATGATGGAAACACTATGTTAATGGTGTGCAAGAGTGATCTTGCATTTTCATGAGTTCATATTATAGTTTGATATGGAAGAGGAGACTCAATGGAGGACCATAGTAAAGACTACACACTATGATATTCTTAATGACATGACTGGCACAACATGATACTATACAAATGATTAATCCTTTGGTGCCCTTAGCCCAAGATTATGATGGATGGTATAGGTTGGTCAGGGAGTTTGATTGAGATATTTATAAATAATTGGCTTATGATAGATATGTTAACTTAACTACAAGTTATATATATATATATATATATATATATATATATATATATATATATATATATGGCCTAGGTGCATAATTTATAGGGGCGGTTCCATTAGAAGTAGTCACAAACACCATCCCTACAATGGAGCCAATAGAGAGGATGGTCTGGTCAAGCCTCTATAGGTAGTGTATCATTTCCTCCACTAGATGGACAAGTTTGACAATATCCATATATTTAATATTGTATTATATTATATCATTTTGTATCATGATGTATAAAATTTTAAACAATGTGTGTGTGTGTGTGTGTGTGTGTGTGTGTGTGTGTGTGTGTGTGTGTGTGTGTGTGTGTGTGTGTGTGTGTGTGTGTGTGTGTGTGTGAGAGAGAGAGAGAGAGAGAGAGAGAGAGAGAGAGAGAGAGAGAGAGAGAGAGAGAGAGAGAGAGATTAAGTATGACTCATGGATGTTTTATCTATGGAAGTAATTTATTTCTAAAACATGTGCTTCTAGTTTATTATGCTATGGTAAAATGTATGATGCATGTTTTATTCACTTATAGATTTTTTAGCAAATGCATGATCTAAAATAATGATAACATAAACGTAAACTGATAAAAAATTATAAGTAGATATTTTTTTTGAAAAAAAAAGTAAATGGAATGATTATTTACAATGTTTTACATATATCATCATTTGTGGTGTGTTTACATTCATTTTACCATTTTGAATCTAAATTATCCCAACCATTGACGATTCACCTAACCATCGATGGTCACTATGTTAAAAAATAACAAAAAAATATTTTAACCCATTTAACCCCAACCAAACCTTATTTTTTGTGTTCCTACCTATTCATAGAGACTTCTCTAATTTTTTGAACCTGACCCCAACTATCTTAGTATGAGTATTGGCCCATTTTCACTATATTTAGTCATTTTGCTTAACAATCAATTTACTTTCATCTAGTATTGCATGAATATAATTTCACATTATTAAATGTAAGTTCTCTTTATTTTTATTTATATCAACTTAATTGTAATAAATAGTGGATTGATAGCCTCCTAACAAGCATATGCTCCTTGGTTCTAACTCATGCTAGGTAGTCTACTCAACCATCCATCTAACAACCCCTTTTTCTAGTGTCTTTTTCATCTATAGTTTATTCCTTATAAGTCAAAGAGGAGTTATCACCATTGTCTAGATCATGCATACACTTTATTAGGTATCCCTTTACACACCTATTACTAATTTCATTACTTGCTTCCAAATTAAGAAATGAGCAAAAATTAAGAGAAACACTAACAAAGATTAAAAGTTACACTACTCAATATCATAAAATATTGGGTATGATTTTAGTTCATTAATTATCATATGTAACTTTTAATCTTTTTTAGTGTTTCTCTTAATTTTTGCTCATTTCTTAATTTGGAAGCAAGTAATGAAATTAGTGATAGGTGTGTAAAGGGATACCTGATAAAGTGTATGCATGATCTAGACAATGGTGAGAACTCCTCTTTGACTTATAAGGAATAAACTATAGATGAAAAAGACACTAGAAAAAGGGGTTGTTAGAGGGATGGTTGAGTAGACTACCTAGCATGAGTTAGAACCAAGAAGCATATGCTTGTTAGGAGGCTATCAATCCACTATTTATTATAATTAAGTTGATATAAATAAAAATAAAGAGAACTTACATTTAATAATGTGAAATTATATTCATGCAATACTAGATGAAAGTAAATTGATTGTTAAGCAAAATGACTAAATATAGTGAAAATGGGTCAATACTCATACTAAGATAGTTGGGGTCAGGTTCAAAAAATTAGAGAAGTCTCTATGAATAGGTAGGAACACAAAAAATAAGGTTTGGTTGGGGTTAAATGGGTTAAAATAAATTGTTGTGATTTTTTAACATAGTGACCATCGATGGTTAGGTGAATCATCAGTGGTTGGGATAAGTTAGAGTCAAAATGGTAAAATGAATGTAAACACACCACAAATGATGATATATGTAAAACATTATAAATACTCATTCCATTTACTTTATTTTTTTTTCAAAAAAAAAATCTACTTACAATTTTTTATCATTTTACATTTATGTTATCATTATTGTAGATCATGCATTTGCTAAAAAAAGTGAGGAGCATGGTCAGCTACTAGAGCAAGAGAGTCATAGCAAGAGGCATGTGACTGCTCAAGTAGGTGTAGGGCCATCAAGTGTTGGGGTAAATTATGGGACTAGAAATGATGGAGAGAGTGAGACTGAGAGTGAGGGCCTAACTCCCATTCATGACTAATTGTACTTGATACCAATGTATATGTATTGAAAACTAATCCAATCTATTTCACAACTTCTACCCATTTTATAACATGAAGTTATGGATATGTTAATATTGCTCAACTTACTAAAATATTCTACTTATTATACACCTTATGAGCTTCTATATTTAAATAATTGGTTATATCAACTATGTTTATATAACCAATTATTAAATATTTCATTTTATTATGTAAATTATTATTTCAAGTATAAAATCTATATTTATTTTAAATGGATCTCATAAGGATTCCAAATGTTAGTATAATATTTTGATTAGGAATATTACATGATGTAATGTCCCCTTCTAGTTAGACATTGTGATTTTGGCATGATTAGCCTATCAGTGGTCCTCGTAGGCTAATACGACATGGTTAAAGGGTCTTCTCCACAGTTACCCAAATGGCAGTTGGTTTCTTTGGGGGAGTTTCGACATATTCTAGAGGTTTTCTAATGATTTATTAGAATGTTTCTATTTTTAAAAACTTCATGTTATAAAATGATGTTATATTTGTACTTTATGTTATAATTCATTATTTTATATTAAAGTGCAAATATAATATAATAATTTATATTTAATATAAATTAATATGTTTATATTTAATATAAATTAATATGTTCCTTTATATTTTCATGTTTTATTCACTTATAGATTTTTTAGCAAATGCATGATCTAAAATAATGATAACATAAACGTAAAATGATAAAAATTGTAAGTAGATATTTTTTTTTGAATAAAAAATACAAAGTAAATGGTAAAATGAATGTAAACACACCACAAATGATGATATATGTAAAACATTGTAAATAAATGAAATCAATGAATGAAAAAAATGCAATCAAAGATAAGAAATATCAAAAATATGGATAAATGAAAACATTAAGAACCTCTAAAAGAGTGATAACTCAACCGTAGTATTTGTGTTATCATATAATGTAATAAATTATGACCACCTATGGACCTAGTACAAATGGAAAATAAGGGGATGTATAAGAAACATGGGTATTTTATGAGGAAAGCTTGGTTTTATCCAAGGTCTTACAATACAACTCACAAAGTTAAAACCATAAGGTGTAAGTAGGAAATGTGATCAAATATATGATCAACTAAAATAAATATCCATCAAGGGTGATATTAAGAATAATATGATATAAATAAAGAGTGAAATGCACCAAATGGGTGATGCAGTGATCCTTAGTAATAATGAGACACACTAATCAAATATGCAAGTTCTAAAAAATATTGACATAAATGACTTAAGACACTTTAACTAGCAAATAAAAAGCTTGGGATAATAATTGAATTATGTATATCAGCTGATGAAGGCTATATGCATGAAAATTAAAATGGTCCTACCTTCCCATAACATGTTCCCCATTCCTTAGGACCCCTTACAAAGCCATTGGTATTATGAAAATATTATATACTTATGTGAGAAATTAAGCAACATAAGATATAATATGATATAATGAGACCTTGTATCCCCCTCTTACTTGTCTAATGCACCCCAATGGAGCTTAGGCTACTAGGAGGCCAACTGTGGAATTTGAGATTCAATAAGGATATGATATGTTCCAAAAAAAAGATCATGTTTTTAGTGTGATTTGAATTTTAAGATTGTATTTACCTTTTAATCATTTCCTTTTGTTTCATTTATGATATGGATTTTTAATTTGTATGATTTTTTGTATTCCTCCTATATATAGATTCAAAAAATAAAGCATTAGTGAAATAAGTGACAATCACAAGAGAGCTTACACTAATCACTATAGAAAAGTACCAAAAAAATCCATGGCATCAAAAAATTCCTAAACTTGCCTAAAATTAAGTGTGCAATCTAATAATTGACCTATGTGTGCCTTAAATGAAGGAAAATAAATGGATGATGGTGATCATAAAGGATCCATCCATGTAATAAGTAATATAATGATGGGTATACTTTTATTTGATCACAATAATGTAAACTAGTTACATGAAAGTGGCATGAACTATGCTCTTATATCTAAATTACTAGGAGGTTTTACTATCCTACAAAATTTCTAGCATAAGTTCTAATGAAAATAAAAATCATCACAAAAAGAGGGGGAATAGAAATGGTTATAAAAAATTATGACAAAGAGACAAAAAATAAAGTATAATAAATAAGACCTTAATAGGATTATAAAGTATCAAAGATATTATTCAAGGAAATAATGATGTAAACAAAATGTCATTAATGTAAAGTAAGTACAAAGAAGTAAACTACTAAAAATGAAATAGATCCATAATATAAGTAATATATAGGCAAAAAATGAATAATTTTTTTTTATAATGAATTGTAAATATTGAATCCAATCATATGATATGTTAATAATAATATGATATGACACAAAAATTTGCTCATAAATGATGATATATATCTTGACATACATAATCAATAATATCTAATAAGTTCTTATGTAACTAAAATCTAGCTTTGATCATAGTCTCATCTATCTTCATAGATATTCATGAAAGGAATTCCCAATGAATAATATTTATGAAAAATATAGGAGAAAGATAATAATAACTAGGAAGGTCAGGTGCCTCCTAAGAGGGCTAATCAATTCAAGGAATGTGTGTTGGTGTTTGGATTATATCTTATGATCTATGAGAATGCACAAGTCAAGGAGAAGGTTGAGCCTTCATATAATATTATCGTGATAATGTTTTTGAGAAGGTGAAGATGTAGGCCTCAAAAAATAATGGAAGTGTTGCTAGAGTATTCTACGTCTATCTGTATGATGTGTTATGCATTGATTCTAAAGGAAATAAACTTTCCTATGCTTGGAGATAACTCTAAATATATCTTATGAGGTGGAAATTTCTCATCACTAGAAGTATGCATTGGTTTAGGATGAAGCACACTAATATAATATCAAATATGTTGGTAGTGTGTTGAAGTATGTGTAGTTTTTCCATGAAAACAATAGATGTGCATATGAGAAGCTAACTATGGAGGTATAATACCTATGGTATGAACATATCTTTATAGTTTCTTTTGTGCTATAAATTTCTAGTATGTTTGACAAAAATTGGCCCAATGACCATATATTTTATGAAACTCACTATATGGCTCATTTTCCCATCATTTAGGTCAAGATCCATGATTACACATGGGTAAGGCCTCACCAATTAAATAATAATTATCTAAACATCTAAGAGTAGTCTTTTTAGCTATAAGATATGGTCTTAGTGTGGTTTGGAGTAATATTTCTAACATATTGGGAAGAAGGATGCTCAAATGATCAGAAAATCGAGTGAAATGGTATCTTCCTATCATGGCATTATCAATGGGTAGACTCTAAGAGGATTATAAGTGACTAGAGTAGAAAGGGAATAATTTGATACCTACTACATCTCAAACCTATTAACATCCATAGAAGAATAAGAAATATTAGGTGTAGTATAAGGATAAAGAGTTATATCTATTGAATGAATACTATGTAAATGTAAAGTATACTGATAATAATATTATAAGTAAAATTGATAGAGAAGAATTTATGCATCCTTAAATTAGACATAATAGATAATAATGAGTCAATTTTATAGAATAAAAATTATCATATTCAAGTGTATGAAATAAGATATTGAAGGAATAAATTACTTTATTAGTTGAAAAATAATGAGAAATTCATTATGTAGGCATGAATATTGAATCAATAATTCTTTCATTTGACTTGTGGTGATAACAATGTTACAAATAAGGGGTAAATAAGTAATAATTCTAGAATTAATATCTAAATTTATAATCTTAATATTGATATGATTGGGATCATCATCATAATATAATAGGCTCGGTAGGATGTTGCCCATATGTTCAAAGTGTCCATTATAACCTCAATTATAATTATTAGGATAACTAAATCATTTATATTTGTTAAATAGAATAATAGGCAAAGTTTTAAGGATAGGGATTTTAAAAATACCGTATTCTTAAAATTGTTCAAAATTCTAAGAGTTTGTATCTCCATAAATATTGTATATAGCATGGTTGCGGGGAAACTTGACACACTGACATGTAGAAGAGGTGATGGCTATCATGCAATTCATCCATGCTCAAACAAGTAAAATGGTATAGGATAGTGAAAAGTTAAATATCATTACCTTAATTTAAACCATGATGGGGAGCCAAACATAACCTAGAGGAGGAATTTGCCTTCAATCATAGCCTTGACACATGCTTTGGGTAGATTTAAGGTTACATTTGGAGTATAAAAGAGTCTTAATTAAATTGAGGGAAGTAACACAAGTGCCTGACCCTTCATCAATCAAGGCATGCCTAAATTGAATATCACCTACTTAGACACTAATGAATAAATGAGGATGATATAAATAAAGTAATGTTTTATTAATAATCAAAATAGCAATAGGAAATTTAAGTGAAAGAGAAGAATCTAAAAAAAATTCAACTTGTATGTACATTTATTCACACTATTGAAGTGTGTTATCCTCAGGCCCAAACAAGGTGGCTTCTTTCCCTATAGGTGCAAGTTAGGGGATATTCATTTATAATAAAATTTTCATCAATTGATTATGATGATGAGGGGAATTCCTCATGAGATCAATAAATGAAATGTAAGAGGTAAGTAAATAGAGATTTAAGATGGTGTCCCACCCATCATATCCTAATGAGACTAAACTAAATTGAGATATAAGTGCATAGTGTTGAAGTAAATTAGTTGATGGAAGAGATAAAGTAAGCTTAAACTAAATAGAAAATGAATTATATTATTTTGGCTTAGCTTATATAGTTGGTATGGAATGAACAGACTCCATCAGACTAGAAAATGTAGTTTTATCACAAGGAATAGACTACATCGAGATGGTCAATGTAGTTAATTGCATAAGAGAACCTAAAACTATTTGCATTGAACTGGTCGATGTAGTTTGGTCACAAGGAACAAGATACATTGATATAATAAATGTAGGTGTTTGGGATTAATTATATATGCTAGATTGCATCGATATAGTCAATGCAATTGGTTGTGGTTTGGGAATAGATGATTGTATTAGGCTGGCTGATGTTGTATTTACAAAAGGTGAAAATGAATAAATTATATCATGAATAGATGATTATTATGAGGAAATACTGGCATTTATCTTAATCAAGAGATTCTTCCAAATATTTTAGAGAGATATTCCTAACTATATATATGAGTTTATGATGATGAACATTAGTGAATAAATGGAAGAGGTTGTATACTGACATGTTGTGTTTAATTTTTTTTAATAAGAATTTCCAATGCTTAATGAAAGTTTAGGTAGTTTTATATTCTACCTATTTACAATTAATGCAATGAGATAAACTATTTTCAAGAAGGTAATTGGTTTGAAATTATTGAACCAATGCTTTAACTAAGTCTTCTAAGCTAGAAATAGTATTAGAGATAAATTTATTGTACCAATCTAAGGCATCACTTGAAAAGGTTTTATCTATAAGTTTGGTAGTAGTGAAGGTATTTAGCTTAATCTAATATTTTTAAAGGTTATAAAAATATTTCAAATGTAAAGCGATATTAGTACATCCATTATAGGTGATAGTAGGAGTGATACCATCTATGTCTATATTTACAATTTTATGAATTAAAGATTCATTTTAAAGATGTTTGATGACTTTATTAAGAAGTTTGGGTTGAGGAATAAGATTACCCTGTGCATATCTAAGAGGGGGACCCTTTATATCTTTATGGGGGTGGGGGGCCATTTATTTTTTTTACTCCCTATTGAGTTTTTTTAGGATGACTTTACAATTGCAAGAGTTGATTTTTCATTTCCATCATTTGATTAACATTGTTAGTTTGAAAGTTATCCATTTCATTCATAGATTGTAATAAAATTTGATTAATTTTGAGATCTTAGTGACTATTATAATCAACATGAGATGAAATAGTTGTATCATTAACGTGAGTGTTAATATTAGAACTTTTAGTGTGCCCACTAAAGAAATGACCCAACATAATCATAGTAATACTAGTCATGGTGGAGGAAGAAGGAACAGGGAAGTAATATATTAACTTCCCTAAAATCCTATAGAAAAGCTAAGTGTAGGTGAAGGGGAGCATCCTATGTGTGGTCCCATCATGAGATTATACATTATAATATGATCCTAGCTCTTATGTTTATGTTTTTCATTAATGAAGATGACATGATCACTCTCATCCTTGATAATAGGAACATGTTGAGAATAGTTGAAAGGATCAAGAGGTTGGGAAATTTAGAGATTTTATTATAATTTTTGGTTCTAGTAGTCACATTAATATTATTTTTATCTTGGTTATTGATAATATAAAAATGATATTTTGGAGATTTGTGTGGGTTAGTTAAGTCCATCATGTCATCTTTTGTTTTTTATTTAGAATCATCAAAGATATACTATATGATATAAAGTGTGGTCAAGGAATCCAATAAGGGTGGTTAGATCATATGTTAGCTTCATAATGAAATTCAATCAAAATGAAAATAAACACACTAAAATTCATAACACTATCTTGCCTAGTTCAAAGGGATGATCATGGTGAAGAAACACAAATTAATAAAGCATAACTAAAAATGGAAAGAAATCACACAAATTCCTTACCAATTCCTTGAATGATCCAAGAGGTTTCTTCATTTGGCTTGCTTAGATTGTGTTCAAGAAGTCTTCATCAATGGGGCTTGGTTATCTCCATTTCCTCTTGGAACCATGGTTGTCTTGGCTTTTGATATGGCTTTGATGTGGCTTGGCTTGGCTCAATTTTGGCATTGTAACACTATGTGTTTGCTTCATGATCAAAAACCTACATTATAACATTACTCTATCCAAGATCTATAAATGAAGATCTCTAAGATTGTATTAATAGGCTTTGAAATCAACTTGGAATAAGTTAAATCCTAACCTAGGTTTGCTTAGTTAACCCCTGTAAAATTAAATGGTGTCTAAACCTCATTATTAGAATGGAATAAGCATGTTTGAGATATTTTGGATTTTGGACAACTCACAAAAGCTAATGATTAATTCCTAATATTTTTATTGATTTTTGAATTTCCCTTTTGATAATTAATTGAATTGATCAAAGATGATTCCAATTAGGATTTTAATGTTAATTAATCCTTTTTAGGCATTTGAATCATTTATGAAAGATTTGAATTAAATGATGTGTGAATTTGTCTCATTTAATTGATTTTTAGGCTAAATTGATTTAATTGCTTGTGATGAAGACAAATTTGAGACATTTATAAATTCTTATTCAATGGCTAGTAATAATTGTTCTAAAGTTAGGTGTGGATTCATTAGTAGCCAATTTTAGCTATCTATAGTTTGCCCCTATTTGAGAAGGTATTACAAGATGTAATCATAGTAATGTCTTCTCAAAGACTAAAAATGTTTTGTGTGCTTAAGACTTCAATAGTAATGGATGAACTATAAGGTACCCCATTGAGGGAGCAGTGGGAAAGGGGTCAGTAAATGGTCCCTCTAAAGAAGAAAATGAGGGGACCAAACAAATTAAAATGATGGGGTGATAACACAATGATTGGTCTAAATCTGGTCAAAATCATTGAGAATGCAAGTGGGATGGTGTACAATGATTTTCCCAAAGGTGGTTATAATAATTATACCCCAATAGTGGAAAACATGGTATGATAACACAATGATTTTCCCAAAGGTAGTTATAATCATTAAGAATATGTAATTACACTAGTTAGGATAGATAAATAAGATAAAAACTTGCCCTAGTTGGGTAGATGAAAGTGAATTATTTGCCCAAAGGTGGTTATAATCATTAACCCTTAAATTGGTGATAAAAAAATTATTTACCCAAAGGTAGTTAGAATCATTGAGAATGTAAATGGGATGGTTTACAATGGTTTTACCAAAGGTGGTTATAAGCATTGTACCCTAATTATGGCAAACAAGATTGATGGCTAATGATTGAAAACATGGTGATAACAACTTGATACGAAGGATAAAAAAAAATTGAGACAACCTGCTAGTATGGAGATGCTCTTCCAAACTAATAAAGGTTAAAATTATTTTTTTGTTTAATTACTTTGTTTAGGATATGATTTGTATTTTTGTTGATGTTAGTGTTAAGGAGATATCAATAATGCATTGTTATGTAGACTTCTTGAATCTAATGTTTGCTATTGTACATGATGTTAGGCATTATGATAGAACACCATGAGGACTTTCTTAAAATATGCATAAGGATTGACTCCTGATATCAAATACTCAATTGAAAATAATTCACCAATGATAAAAACCATGATGATAATGTTGAGGTGTGAATATCGATGGATTTAAGAATAAGTGTGTAGAGAATCACCTAATGCATATAGATAGACTAAATCAAGGCAATAGTACTAAAAGTAAATAGACAAGAACATAAACAAATAAACAAAATAAACAAAGAAATAAACAATGGTTAGTCCCAATGTTAGAAAAAACAACATGACACAAACAAGATGATGAACATTACCCCTAGAAAATAGGTGACAATTTAACAAACAAACATGATGGGGGTATAGAAGAATAGTAAGGGGGTGGCTACGCTATCTCCATATGCACTAGGCCAGTGGATGATGTGTACATAGTTCTATAAATGATATATCCAAAAAAAACTTCAAGCTAAATGTGGTTCTCCTAAGAAAGTGGATAGAATAAATTGATGATGATTCAAAAACATGATTGATATGATAGAATAATAGGAATGAACTCATAAAATAGTGAGAGCACGAGATAAAAAGGCCAATAAAGATGGGAGAACTAAGGAACACGTGATTTATTATGACCTAATAAGGGTTCCTAGAATACTTAAGGCAAAGAAGTGATCAATGTTTTTAGTTTTTCTAAATGATTTTCAAATGTTTTTAGAATTTTGGAGTATCTCAACTCCATTAAGAATGACAATATACTAAACAGTCCAAGATTAAAAAATGATGAGAGCATGGAAAACTTGAATGTTGCTTGAGAAATAGTGAGAGCATGGAAAAGGGGGACTAAGCTGACTTTAAAAAGTATTGAACATGGCCCACATAGTCCCAAAATGACCTCAAGTACCAGTAGTTTCACCTTATAGTGGAGGAATTTGGCTAGTGTAGTAGCCAATTCAAATAAAATAGGCACAATTGGCATAGTGGCATAGTATGACATAAGAAAGGCTAGTTGGTATGTCAAGGCATAATAAACAAATGTTACCCCTAGTTTACCCATAGGCAATTATAATTAGGATACAATGGATCAAATCAATGATACTAATTTTCCCATAGGTAGTTATAATTAGTAGCAAGACTAGTGAGATACTAATTGTCCCATATAGGTAGATATAATTAGGTTCACATAAATAAACATGATTAGAATGGACAAAAATTAAAGGATACAATTGTCAAAACTTCTATCTTACTAATCCAAAATACTACCTCTATCTAGAATTCTTGAAATAACTATTGAAACTAATCTAATTCTTTGTGGTGAACATGAAACCAATGGATGAACCAAAGTCAAATCAGTTAGGTGGGGAGTGATCAAAACATGTTTTGGTTGATAGTTTGGAATGATAGAATGGATAAGTGATAGGCAAAGTGATAGGATGATAGGATGGTAGGATGGTTTAATGCTATAATACAAGGAAGAATATTGATAATATGGTATAAATTGAAATGGTCCTCATAGACAATACACTAAGTCACTCAAGCATAGTACCGATTGAGGTGTATAATATTCATAAGATCATCAAGTTCATCCTTGTCTAATGTGGTGAGCCTATATGTTCTTGTGTCATAGTCTATAATAATAATGAAATGACCTACCTAATTGGGTTTTAACTTGCCTTTATGCTTCTTTTCAGCCATGGTATTCTTTTGGTTCTCTTTGAGGAGAAGATCACCAAGTTCAAATTGTCTATATTTCACACACCGATTGTAGTGGCCATAAATCTAGTTATGATATGCTTGAAGGTTATTTATTGTGTTCATACATTTCTCATCAAGTAACTCTATCTCTTTTAGGTGAGCTAATCAATAGTCTTCATCATCTAGGACATGATTTAAAGAGATGTGTAATGAAGGTAACTTGACCTCAATGTGAATAATCAATTTAGTACCATAAACAAGTGAATATGGAGTGGTACCTATGGGAGTGATATGATTGGTATGGCATGCCTAAAGGGCATGAAATATCTAAATGTGTCAATCATGGCCAACATCATTGAAAATCTTTTTAAGGATGTTGATAATGGTTTTGTTTGATGCTTATGCCTAGCCATTACCTTGAGGGTAATATGATGTGGAAAAATGTTGAGTAATCTTGTACTCGACACATAATGATTCACCATGCTTATTCTTGAATGATCTTCCATTATCAAATATAATGTCAGAAGGGATACCATAGTGGTAGATGAGGTGGTTGAAGATAAATTTGGAAATTTGTTTTCCAATCATGTAAGTGACGGGTATATCTTCAACCCACTTACTGAAATATTCTATGATGGTAAGGATATGTTTATGGCCATCATATAAGTGTGGTTTATATTCCCAATGATATCAAGGACCCATGTATAAAATTTCCATGGTGTCAACATTGGTTTTAAAGTCTTGATTTGGGCATGAATTAGATTGGCATGATGTTGACATTTATTACATCTTTTCACATATGTAGCTGCATCTACATCCATTATTGGTCAATAGTATCTAGTACATAAGATATTTTTGGACAAGACTTCTGGTGAGCTATCATCAGACTATAAACAACAATATTGATGAGAATGATGATCTAAAAACACCATCTAGGTCAACATCAAAGTCTGCCATTACACAATCCATAGTGTTTGTACTTTCATCCTCTAATGCATCAATTTCAAGACCAACAATGAGACCACACAACTCTCCTTTTGTCAAACACTTATCTTTATCAGAATCAAGTTCTTGGAAAACTTTATTAATGACATCTTCATCTGGTTCACCATCATCCCTAATAAGTCCTCCATAATGCTTATGATGCATAGCCAAAATGGATGATATGATATGTCTATATTTTTAAAAAAAAGATAGTCGCCTTTTTTTGAACCCAAGGGTGCACAATCTAAAATACACAATAACCCAACAACGATAGAAGTTATACAATGTAGGCAACCAAAATACTCATATGCTTTCCTAATTTCAAGTTAAAAATCAATGGAATTTGTGCAATAATAAAGGGAAATATAGTTGCCACCATAATCTAAGAGGATTTGCGAGTTGATTCATCAACAGTAACACCGGATCCATAGAGACTGAGGCTTCATAAAATGGATCTGTAACATTTACCCACACATACCCGTATATATCTTTCCTAATCCAACATCCTTTCAAAATAGGAAAGCTCAGGTTGCTGTATATTTCAATACTGTCTTGGTCAGCCTATTTGTACAGATATCCACGTTATATGAATGAAATCTATACAAATCAAAGAAAATATAATAATACTTGGCTTGAGTTTCTGTGTCTTCACATCAGATTGATTTTGCATTGACATCAAAATATGTAGCCTGTGTAGATTTGAAAGACCCCTGTATTCTCTCTAGCGAGCACCTCTGCCCTCGGCTCTGCTCACAAATCAGTGACCACACCTTGGATCTCATTCAATACAAAGTGATTTATGCATTTCACAAAGCTTCTCTCAAACTCTCCTCCACACCATAGCACATCTTCTTCCCATGGAGACTACCCTCAACCTAGTCTTAATAGTCCTCTACCTCTACAAACCTCGACTGCATGAAATAGCATCTCCTCTACCTATCTACTCATCTGCAGATTTAAAACACTGGGCTATTTTTATAGTACATGTTTTCTTGGGATTCCATCTCCCCTGAATGGCATCTCCTCAGCCCTTCAATCCTCCTTAGTAAGCTTTGAAGCCTTCAAAACTCTTACTCTCCTCCTCTCTCTATGCTTCACCAGCTGAATTTGAAGCATTCAAATTGGCATTTACCTCAGCCTCCTTTTTTTTTCTCATAGAGTATCCAGAAAATTGGAAAAGGCTGTCATTGTCCCTCAAATGAAGGATTCTTCTTATCCCCTTGAGATTTTCTATTCAAGTCGAGTGGAACCCAAAATCCAGGAAACTTATTCTTCTCTACGTTCCTCCCTCTTGAATGAAATCCAACATAATACATATATTACTCTTTTTGAAAGAGTCTTTTCTCTCCTATGCCCAACTTGGGTACTAAGACCAACAAGAAAGATTTACAATCCAACCAATATACTAATTTGGAGAAGATTTATCTCAACTAATATCTTACGGTTGAAAGATTTCAACCACTCCCCTCATCTGCTCTTTAAGCCAATATTGGCTTCCAACATGGGGATTCTCTCTTACCTAATTTTACCTTTTCACTTTTCACTTTTGACAATTACATTTACTCTCAAGGTAAAGGTTTGAAATCTAATCACAATTTGGAGGGAAAACAAGAATTTGAAGTTGAATTCAACTTCACGTTAGAACATTATTTGAATTTGCATGTTTGATGACCTCAACTAGTGCTCCATGAAGCTATTGTAGATGCTCCTACATCATACTCTCCTTGTAGAAAAGATTTGAACCTTAGTTCAAATGCAATGCTTCCTCCATGCTTTAGCCTTTAATATATGCCTAGATCCCAAGGTATTATTGTTAATGCCAATGCTTGAATTTGTCTTTGATGGTCTTTGCCTTTCATTTTGCTTTTTTTCCTCTTTAAATATGTCCTTCTTCTCATTTCTTTTTTAGCTGCCATCTTTTGCTTCCATGCTTCTTCATCTTCATACATGTCTTCTAGATCTTCTTGTTGTTCTTCTTGTTTCACGATCTTATCTAATGACTCATGTGTGTCATTCACTTTAGAAATCTTCATACCTGCATACAAAACATTCAAAGCCACCTTAGAATCAAAATATTTAGGCTATGAAGCCTCTTGGTTGTCTTCACATTCTTGCTCCTTGATCAAAATTGTCTTGACCTCTTTGCTTTGCTCTTGTCTTGTTTCATGTTTCCCAATGGTGTCTTCACCATGGCTTGTACCTTCATTCATCTCTCTTGAATGACCAAACAGCTCCTCCAACATTCTCAACTCTTTCTTTAGTACGATCTCATCTATCTCACCATTCTCTTCATCAAACTTGGGCTTATCAACTTGAAAGATTGCTTTTTACTTACTAGCCTTACTCTTCATCTCATCCTTTCTTGAGCTCTTCATACAAACCAACTTCTTCAATATACTCATTAAATACAATTGTAGTATCCTTACCTTGTGTCTCCTTACTCTCTTCAATCTCTGCTTGAATCCATCTTGTTTGTTATTTGTTTTCAAGGAGGCATTGCTTTGTTGCATACTCTCCCCTTTACTCATCATCCATCCTTTTGTAACTCTCTCCTTGCTGCATATTAGTCCACATATCCACTTTCCATTTTTCATTTCTTATGAAAATATCATTGAAGGATTCAAAAACATCATTATAAACAATTTGTTTACCTTTTACTTCTTTGGTATACCTCTCAAGCGTCCTGTCTTCATGGAATGCCCCTTCCATACTCACCACCTCACCTTCATTCTCTTGGTTGCTTGAATCACCTTCAATACTCTTCCATTGACTTCTTGGTGTTGTTGCCTCAACACTCACATCTTCTCTCTTTGCCTTCTTAGGCACCCATACTTGTTTCTCTTTCTTATCATTTGTCTTCTCAAACCATGTAGGCATCCTACATCCATGCTTTTGTGATAATACTAAAAATCCAACTTTGTTTGTCCTTTTATTTTCTTGTACACCTTCATTCATATTAGGCATATGAGAAAAATTAGTCTTATAAGGTAAACTTGCCTTCTTGCTTACTTGTTGCTTGCTTGTGTGCTTCACCATCCACTTAGGCATTATATATCCATGATTGATTGCTTTGTGTGAGGACTTCATTTTCCTCGTGCCTCTTCTAACCTATGT
Source organism: Torreya grandis (assembly GCA_037957365.1). Lineage (NCBI taxonomy): Eukaryota > Viridiplantae > Streptophyta > Pinopsida > Cupressales > Taxaceae > Torreya > Torreya grandis. The sequence goes on along the minus strand of JARHVA010005473.1, from coordinate 74,281 downwards.
ATTAACATATTCATGCCCATAATAACAATCAAAATCAGGTCTTAACACTTCTTTTACCTCTTGGATAGCTTGATCCATGGAGCAATCTTTCTCTTCCTTTGTGCTTGGCTATTCTCTTGCCTCTTCTTGGCATTCAATGGCATCATGGAAGTCATCTTCATCTTCTATCTTTTCTCTTTCTTGTAGGGGTTCCTCAACACCTTCCTCATGCATTAACCAATGCATCTCTTCTTCTTTATCAACAACAACAAACGTTTTCTTTTCTCTTACACATTCACTTGTGTACTTGGTGTCTTCTCTTGCACCAATCTCTTCATTCTTCAAGGCCTTTCTTTTGACCTTCACAAGGCTATTCATACCTGAAATTACCCATGCAAAAACAGCATTAGATATAAAAACAAGAGACCACAAGGTCCCTATGAGCGTTCTCTTCACCAAAACTCTTATCTTTTCAAGTGTTCTTCCTGGCACTTCATATTTTCTTTCTTCTCTTCTCTTTTCTCCTCAATGAGAACCTTCTTCTCCACCTCTTTCTCTTTTTGTTGCTCTCTTGGCAACCTTCTTATCTTCTTCAAGCCTCTATGGGCTTCTCTTTTCTTGGCAATATCCTTTTTCCTTCTCCTCTTCATTAGGAGATCTATTGGCCATTTCAACCTCTTCTTCATTGGCCATACCCATACTTGCTTGTCCATTTGCATCCAAGACTCATATCTATCTGCAAACTTTGATACATCTCTTTTCAAATTAGCAATCTCTTTATCAATTTCAATACTGGTCATACCTTTCTTCTTTTGGATGCTTGTTTTCTTCTTGGTGCCCTCATGTATCTTGCTGCTCTGTAATGCCTTCAACAGTACTTCCATTTCTAAGATCTTCACCCAAGTCTTTTCCACCTTGGTCTCTTGATCCCTTTAGGTCCACTTGTCTCACCCAAGCCTTTCTCCTTGACTGGTCTTTTGATAATTTCCTTGATCTCACCTAGGCCTTTTGCATCCTAGTCTTTTGATCCCCCTTAATGGCTTTAAGCTTCATACTGAGTCATTAGTCTGCAATATGACACTACTTTAACCAAATATTAATAATTTCACAAATCCAAGCTTACCTTGCTTTGGATCTATAACATTTACCCACACATACCCATATATATATTCCCTCATCCAATGTCCTTTCAAAATAGGAAAGCTCAAGTTGTTGTATATTTCAATATTGTCTTGGTCGGCCTATCTATACAGATATCCACGTTATATGAATGAAATCTATACAAATAGAAGAAAATATAATAATACCCATCCTTGAGTTTTTGTGTCTTCACATCAGATCAATTTTGCATTGACATCAAAATATGCAGCCTGTGTAGATTTGAAAGACCCATGTATTCTCTTTGGCGAGCACCTCTTCCCTTGGCTCTGCTCACAAATCAACGACCACACTTCGGATCTCATTCAATATGAAGTGATTTTTGCATTTCACATGGCTTCTGCCAGACTCTCCTCCACACCACAACACATCTCCTTCCCATGGAGACTACCCTTAGCCTAGTCTTAAAGTCCTCTACCTCTACAAACCTCGATTGTGTGAAATGGCATCTCCTCTACCTATCTACTCAGCTACTGATTCAAAACACTGGGCTATTTCTATAGTACATGTTTGCTTGGGATTCCATCTCCCATGAATGGCATCTCCTCGGCCCTTTAATCCTCCTTAGTAAGCTTTGAAGCCTTCAAAACTCTTACTCTCCTCCTCTCTCTGTGCTTCACCAACTGACTTTGAAGCATTTGAATTGGCATTTACCTCAGCCTCCTTTTTTTTCTCACAGAGTATCCAAAAAACTGGAAAAGGCTGTCATTGTCCCTCAAATGAAGGATTCTTCTTATCCCCTTGAGATTTTCTGTTCAAGTCTAGCGGAACCCAAAATCCAGGAAACTTATTCTTCTCTATGTTCCTCCCTCTTGAATGAAATCCAACATAATGCATATATTACTCTTTTTGAAAGAGTCTTTTCTCTCCTACACCCAACTTGGGTACTAAGACCAACAAGAAAGATTTACAATCCACCCAATATACTAATTTGGAGAAGATTTATCTCAACTAATAACTTACGGTTGAAAGATTTCAACCACTCCCCTTATTTGCTCTTTAAGCCAATATTGGATTCCAACATGGGGATTCTCTCTTACCTAATTTTACCTTTTCACTTTTGACAATTACATTTACTCTCAAGGTAAAGGTTTGAGATATAAACACAATTTGGAGGGAAAACAAGAATTTGAAGTTGAATTCAACTTCACGGTAGAAAATCATTTGAATTTGCATGTTTGATGACCTCAACTAGTCCTCCATGAAGCTATTGTATATGCTCCTGCATCAACTTCCCCACTAGTGTGGGCTCCACATACTCCTTTGTGAACTTCCTTTAATGATAGTATAGATTTTTTAAAGGTAAATAATGAAGTAGGGCTCTATTAAAATTATGATGGTTTAGGGTTAGTATGAGTAAGGTATAACATTGGGCATTGTAGATAAAGTCTATGGTTTGTTTTCTAGATAAGTTAGGTAACATAACATGGTCATGTAGGTAAGCATATAGATCTAAATACCAAGTAGAGTTGGGACCAATAAAATCATAGATCATTATGATGGTTGATGGTTTATGAGATGGTACTAATAGATTTTCAATGAGAAAATGGTAGTATTTTTTGGATTCTATGTGTTGAATGTGTGACCCAATGGTAGCCATTGCATCTATTATTTTGTTACTTGCCCTTGGTATATGTTTAAACTAGATTTTGGAAATCTATTGCTTGAAAGTGTCAACCATGGCCTTACAGGGAACCAACTTGTCATCTTTGGTTTGAAAGTGGTATGTAACCTGATTGATGATTAACTATGAATCACCATTAACCTTTAGATGAGATATGTTCCATTGTACTACCTATCAAAGCCCAACAATGAGTGTTTCATATTTATCCATATTGTTAGTAGAAGGAAAGATAATTTTAAATGACTTAGGGATTAGATCCCTCTATGGAGTAATAAATAAAAGGCCTACCCCTGATTCATGTACTATGAATGAAAAATAAAATATAGATTCTAGTGCTGCTACTGAAGAGGTATGTCAATGATAGTCATAATGGATTCATTAGGAAATTGGAATATGAGTGGCTCTATATTTGGAAGGGGTACTTCAACAAGTTTGTCTGAATGAACTTATACCTTGATGGATTTTTAGTTCACATATTTTATTTCAAACTCACTAAGAAGTATGATCCATTTGGCCATGTGGCCTTATAGTGTTGTTTTGGATATTAGATACTTGAGCGGATTTATTTTTAAAATGATCATGGTCTTATTGTTTAACATGTAATGTTAGAGTTTATGAATTGTGAAGACTATAGGTAAATAGGATTTTTTAATGGGCATATAATTATGTTCATACATGACCAGTATATAAATTAGATAGTACACAACATTCTCTTTTTCATTGTCATCATGTTGAGATAAAAGTGCCCCTAGGGCATTATCAATATTTGGCAGATATAATAAGAATAGTTTTCTTGATGGGGGAGGTAATAAAATTGGTGGATTCTCTAGATATTCCTTTATCTATTGAAAATATTTCTAAAAATCATCATCCCAAAGAAATGTTACACCTTTTTTCAAAATATGTGTAAAAGGATGACACTTATCAGCCAATTGAGATATGAAACATCTAATGGATTGGATCTTTCCTTGTAAATGGTGAAGTTGCTTCAGATTGGTCAGTGTTGGCATCTCTATTATGGCTCATAATTTGGATGGATTGACTTATTTGCCTTTGAGAGACATAATGAATCCAAGTAATTTTCTTGAAGTAAATTTAAAAACACATTCTTTAGGGTTGGGCCTAACTTTATATTCATGTAATTGCTCAAATATTTTCCTCAATACTGATAGATGATTAGCCCTAGTTTTTTATTTTCATAGTATATCATCAACATAGTCTTCAACAATGTCATGCATCATATCATAACATATGACTCTCATGGATCTTTGATAGGTGGCCTCTACATTCTTAATACCAAATGGAATAACCTGATAATAAAATGTTCCCTATAAAGTGGTGAACATTATTTTGTGTTGGTCTTCTAGTCCTATTTGGATATGGTTGTAGCTTGAGAAATCATCCATCAATGAAAGCATCTCATAACCCACTATGGATTTGAAAATCATTTTAAATTATTGGCAATGGAAAGTCATACTTTGGGCAAGCTTTATTAATGTCATTAAAATCAATACAGATTTTGATTCCTTTTAGATTCTTACTGACTAGTACTACATTAGAAATCCATTCAAAGTAGTCAATTAGCCTAATACATCTCACTTCCAAGAGCTTCTCCAACTCTTTCTTGACTAATAGATAAATGAAAGGATACATTTTTCATAACTTTTGCTTCACTATTCTGGCATTAGGATGTACCACAAGGTGGTAAATAACCAAGGCAAGGTCCAAACTAGGCATGTCATAATATATCCATGAAAATATATCTATAAATTCTCACAATATGGATATAATAACTTTATAATCCTCCTTAATGAGGGATGTGCCTAATTTGATCCATTTTAGGTCATCTAGAGTCTTGATGTTTACCTCTAAAGGATCCTCCACTAGAAGGGTCAAACCATCTTCAAGAATAGTGGGCAAAGATTTGAACTATTTGGCTATGTTAGAGTCCTTTGTTAGGAATAGTTATTAAATTTATCCTAGGCATGGTGAATTAAAATCCCCTAATGGGAGGGGTGATCATGTAACAAATTTTTTTGGTAACTCCTAAATGATGTGGTCAAAATCTTGTTATTCTTCAAGACTAAATTTAGACCCATAGGCAAGTTCATCATCATTGGCATCTTGAATGATTTGATCAAAATCTTATTATTCTTCAAGACTAAACTCAAACTCATATACAAGTTCACCATTGGTGGTATCCTTGTATATATTTGAAGAATGTTGAACACACCTATCTAGTGGTGCCTAAAAGAGATTTTCACCACTAGACTGGGTTTTATGTTTAATTTTTCCTTGGTCCAAAAGTGCCTCAAAGAGGTTTTCACTTGAGGACCTCAATGTTTTATTTTATTGATTTTGGATAAGGGTGTTCACCCAGCTCTCTAAAATAGACTTTAGTATCTAATTTGATTAAGAACCCTTTTTTTGATCTCCCAATGGAACATCATCCCCAAGGCCTAGAAAATTGCAAAAGGCCTTATCATTCTAAAACTCATCAACCAACATGTTAGACTTTTGTTGGCCCTAGTCTATCAATTGGGGATAATAAAATGGTAGTGGGTTATGATGAATGAATAGTTTATGGGTATAAATGGCATTATTATCAAATAAATTTGTATGGTCTAGGTCATTAAATCACCTATGATTAGACTCTACTTCACTATTGGCATCATCGTCACTAGTCATTGGTAATAGAAATTTAATAAGATACGTGGGGTCACCCTTAAGAATTTTAAATTCAAGCCCATAGGTTATTTTGTACTTAGTCATAGAAATTGGATTGAGTGTTCCCTATTGATTTGGCCCAAGACCTCCTCCTTCATAGTCTTGGTTCTCCTTGATCCAATTAGGAATGGGATACTTGGAGTTCTTGTAATAGTCAGTGAATATGTCATTATACAACCATGATTCATCACCTTAAAGAGTATCATATTATTAGCTAGATGTTGGTATGAAAGTGATAGGTGTTGGACTATGTTAATGGCCTTTTCCCTTTCATTGCCATTCCATGTAGAGTGGTTTGGATTTTGGTCTTCTAAAGGAATTTGGGTTATATGGAAGTTTTGCAATGTGAACGGTGTCATGGGTCAAGTATTCTCCTAGGGCATTATCTGAGATGGTAAAATGATTGGAAATTTTAAGAGGTGGCATGTGGGAAAGAAAATCAAGGCTATTAGGGTCAATGTAGTTAGCCTCTAGTAAATTAATAAGTATTGCTTTCCCTTTATCCTACTTGGTGACTAGATTCATGTCAAAACGGTAATTATATCTATTGAACTTGGCCTCTAGATGTTTGAAATGCTCGTATGGATGTAAATATCCTAAAATAGTAACCTCCATCCTTGAATAGGATAATTTGATACATTGGTGCAATTTTGATGGGATTGCACTAGTTTTGTGTAGCTAGGGTCTACTTAAAAGCATATTGTATGATAAATCAAAAGGACTTTGTGTTCTATGGAATTTTTGAAATGTGAAAGGTGTCATGGGTCAATTATTATCCTAAGCCATTATCCTAGATGGTATAATGATTAGACATTTCAAGAGGTAGCATGTGGGAAAATGAATCAAGGCTATTAGGGTTAATGTAGTTGGCCTCTAGTAAATCAATAAGTATTTTTTTCCCTTTATCCTACTTGTTGACTAGATTCATGTCAAAATAGTAATTATATCTCTTAAACTCAGCCTCTATATGTTTACAATGCTCATATGGATGTAAAATCTCCTACAATAGTAACCTCCATCCCTAAATAGGAGAACTTGATACACTAGTGCAATGTTGATGTGATTGCACTAGTTTTGTGTATCCAGGGTCTACCTAAAAGCATATTGTATGATAAATTGAGATATAACACATGGCAAAGTGTATCATGGTTCAAATACCCAATGATAACTGGTAAGATGATGGTACCTTATGATTATCACTCTTTTTTACAATAGGATTTGATGGTGATTATTTCTAATTGAAGATCTATTATCATGTACTTGAGAAGCTTGATGAGCTTTAGAGACACTATGTTCATACCTAGTACATTATCTATAAGGATACGTTTCACTTTGTGTTGCATTATATATAATTTTATATACAATGGATTATTGTACAGAAGGCCAAGGGATGACATATCACTTTGGTTGAAGGTTATTTATTGGGCTAGAGCTAGATGTCCAACCAGAGCTTGAAATTTGTTAGGAGATATGTCATTTAGAACTGTGGATTGACCAAATAACTCTGTCAAGTTGTTTTTTTGGATGGTACACATGCAAAACAAATCTAAAATGGAGATTTATGCTAGCATATTTTACAATTATTCCAAAATGTCAAATGTCTTTTCTTGGATAGTAGTAAATAGCTTATTCTAAAGTAAAATGGCTAGTTGGATGATGGGTGAAGTGGTGGATAGTTATGGGCCTAGTATGGTAATCCTTGACTACCAAGTTATGATCGCATAATTGTGATTAGGTACATGACCATTATTATTAACAAATGATGGTGAAGGGGGACTAAATAAGATAAGTCTCAATTTCTAATGTACTTATGCATGGTCATGGGCTAATGATGAGTTATCAGTATAAATTCCTAACATGGTAATTCTTACTTTTTGGTTCACCTATGTATGGTCCCAAGTCAAAGTAGGATTATTAGAATGATTTGGCTGATTTGGTATGATTAGAAATGGTCTTATCTAATTTTTAATTGGTCTTAGATTAATAGAAATGGTGTTAATGTGACCTCCTATAATATGGCCTACAACTGAGTTATAATCATGTACAACTACATGATAGGTCTATTAGTTGTCACCATTCTAACCTTGGTTTTGTCTATTGTTTTGATGTTGTTGGTTATATTAAGTCTATTTGTCCAACCTTGGTTGTTGATATTGTTGTTGTTGATATTGCATTGGCCACTATTGTTGTTGTTGATAATTTTTATGTTGGGTAAAAGGATTTTGTATACACATAATATTTTCAACCTTTTATCAATTACTAATGCTTTACATATTGTAGGAACCCATTGAGACTCAATCTCTATGAGTGTATGCCTTAAGGGTTGTATCAAGAAAGGGGTGGTTAGACCTTTGGTGCTTCATAATATTTTTATCCCTTATTGTCACATTATTATTGATCCAACTAGCTCTTAAAACCATTACCTAAGTTATTACTCCTCCCTTACACACTCCTCCAATCTTTTTCCTCTTTTCATTCCTCTTTTCCTCAACTTAATCCCCTTTCCCCAGTTGATTGTACTAGGTTGACTGGGGTGACCCTATATAATTTTCAGCCTCTAATTATTGTATAGGGTTGATTAGGTTGACCTTGTATTTTTTTAAGGATATTTTTCACTTGGAGTTTCATCATCCCTTTGTCTAACCTAGCTTAGGACCTAGTAATTTATCTCTTGAAAACATATAGGGTCGATTGGGTTGACCCCATACAACTGACATATTTGGAAGGATTTAGGGTAAGACCTACTTATAAAAACAAGATAATTTCATCACTATTTAAATATGCAATCAAGATTTATTATTTTCTTGTGCTTCTTTACAATCTACTCTTCCACCATTCTACTTGAAGAGTCTTAGCTTAGGGTTTTTACTTGGAGAATATAGTCTTGTGGATAAGTCTTGGATTATTTAGACTTTCTTAGTGATCATTACAAACCACAATAACCTCTTGTGAATCCCCTTTGTCTAAGGAAGAAGTTGAGTCTCGACGGGTTCGCATTTAAGTAAGTATATTCTAAATTTTTTCTCCTCTCTTTAGTAGATAGAAGTAGCATAAGTATTGGCTCAAATAATATTACTCTTTATGCTCCATGTGTTAGGATCTTACTCATACTTAGCTTAATTGAGATTATCCTATACATGTTTTAATTTCTATACTAACCCCTCATTTTGTGCTATAATCTTTGGTTAGAAATAGATTAGATTTACTTTATTGTTTATTAGACATAAGTGAAATATCAAAACCTAGGACCCCCTTAGGGTTATTGCATGATTGTGTTAGTCTGGAAGCTTTATAACCCTCTTTATCATAGTATATTGTGATAAGTGATCCCGTGATAAAATCTAATAGATCCCCATCTTGGTCATACTCCCACTTAACAAATGTATTCCCAATCAGAAGTGTAGGTATACTCTATCTTCTTCAAGCCATGATTTATTTATAGACATGATGAATTTTTGGCTTCATACATTCTAGTGAACCTAACTTGAAATAACCCTTGCAAGATTTTTTTACCTTATTTCATTCTTTCATCATTATTTTTATCATATATTTTCCATACTAGATCGATTATATCGACCCATTATCTAACTTCTATGCACAAAATTTTAGGTACAAGCTATTAGATCAACCTAGTTGACCTAATATAGTTTTCTAACTTTTCATACATACAGTCTAGACTACTAGGTCAACCCAATCAACCCTGTACATATATTTTCATTCAGTAGCAAGTTTCTATAAAGCTTGATCGGCCTAGTTGACCCAGTTAGTAGAATTTGCAAGCATATATCAAGGTTATTGAACATGAATCTTCATTCTCTATATATCTAATCTACCAAGGTTCATTTCTATCTCTATATCTCTTTATTTATATTCTTTCCTTTCACATTTTGTAGTCTTCAAAATTACCCCTACATAGTCAATTGGATCGACCTTATTAACCCAATTTTATGTTCTATGTGTTGTTTAGATAACTAGGTCGACTCTGCCAACATTGTTCATTTTTAGACCTTACTTTTGTAGTATAAGATTGATCCTATCAACCCTATACAATATTATGTGCATACACTATTCATTATATTAATAGTATACCTTAATTCAAAGTTAGAATTAACCTTATATGCTAGTAATTAATTCACACTTTCATTTCTTGTTGCTTACATGCTTAAAATAGATCACATATTTTAATTAGGTGGTTTTTCAATAAATCATTTAGTTTTACTATTTTATATTTTATGCACACATAATCAAATCATAAAATCTAAACAAACATTTTAACACTTGTCTACCCAAGGCCAACCTACTTAGATTTTATCATCAAGGGGGAAGCTGACTTGATACTCTAGTCAAGTATAAAGCATGGTTAATGGTTATTCTAGCTAAGCACTTGACACCCTTATCCCTGTGGTATGTGAAGTGAGGGGTTAGATCCCAATACCAAGCCTGTATCATTACCACTATAGTCTCTTTCAGCCCAAACTACCTAAAACCGTCCTTAAATTGCCTTTCTAGTTCCTTGATTATAGCCAACTTCCCATTACATTTAAAATCATATCTTAATAATCTTATAAAAATTAAATTTGACTAATTAGTTATCTATTTAATTTCCAAGTTGATTTCTTTCTATTTACTTAATTATATTTTGTATAACAAAAACTTGCATTAGCCAGTATTGGTGCAAGATTTTATGCTACGCGATTCAATTGGATTGACCAACATTAATCCAATTGACTATTTATTTTATTTTAGCTAATTATTTTCAATTTACTTGAAAAAGTTATCTTGTTTCATTTCACAACCTGTCATAGGCTTCTTAACTTTCCCTATCTACTATATTGGGTTATCCCAGTTGACCTTATACTTTTTGTTAGCCTATATTCACTGTAATGGATTAACCCAGTTGACCTTGTACTATTTTTAGACTTTGTTTTCTATGTTTCCAATCTCTATTCATTGTACTAGATTGACCTAATTAACCATGTACTATTTTAGGCCCTATTTTCTATGACAGGTTGACCTAGTTGACCCTGTACTATTTTTTGCTTTCCCTATTTGTCAATCTAGTTCCTTATTTCTCATTCTTTACATTATGTTCATTCCTATTGAGTCATAATGAAGCCTCCTATCATAATCTTATTGGATAACTTAAATCCATTTAGATACTATATGGGATGTTCATTTCTTCCTCTCTTTTCCTCCTAAGATCACCATCACTCTTGGGTCACCTCTTCTCCTTCTTCATCTATGACCTAAAATATGGTGCAAATAATACCTCTAGGTGAAGTTGATGGATCTAATCCTTTTTATACTTACTAATAAACTTATCATCTTCAAAATCTTCAAACTAATGTGGGATTAATCGATAAAATTTAACTTAACAATCCTTTTGTTAAAGATTTTACTTGAAGATTTGGTTAATCCTTTGGTTAAAGAGTTTTAACATAATGATATTCCTAAAAATTGTCTTAGCCACTTCATTAATACTAATAAATCTCCCACTATATCAACTCATTACTTTATCAAAATATGGAAATCATTGACCCATAAATATGAGCATAACATAATTGATGATAAATTATTCAAACTCTTTATCACTAATTTAACTCCCACTCTCCAATATAAGGTTCGAACCTTTGCTCCCCAAACACTTACTAAAGATCTTGATCAAGATAAACATCAAGACTTAATTATGAAGCAATTCAAACCTAATCCTAAAATTATATAAGGATCTTTTCAAACATCTAATGCTATCACTAGTAATTCTCCATAAACCAAACCAAGATTTTCCAAAATCGGTATTCCTTCACCTTCTCATACACTTATTTTGTTTCAACAAATGAAACAATTTTTACCACCCTCAAAACGTTTCATCTATCCCAATGCTCCTCCTAAGTGGTATGACACCAATCTATTTTTTTGGTTCCATGATGACATTGGGCATTCTCATGAATCTTGTAGAGGGATCACTAAATTTTTTATCTCTTATATGCTTGGTGATTCATAAATCATGAAGCCATGATAAATATTCATCATCAAGAATACACTGTCATTTTTCAAAAATGACAAACTTCTAAATATTTTACCTCAAATAACCAAAAATATTATTCAAATAATAAATAAAATACCAAGGATGTTTATGCCATTGATGTTGATTATGACCAATATTTTAATAATTCTCAATATGTCAATACTACTAAGGTCAATTATCATCATAAACTAGCTCATAAAGATCCTATTACCAATCCTAAGAAGCCATATTTAGAGGATCAAATTCTTAAAGATACTACCACTACTAATGTTTCTTTATAAGCTCAATAGGAATCATCTCCTCCTTCCGATCCTCCAAATACATCTATTCCTCCAAAATCTAATTTACCTCCTAAACCTCATGTTAGTTCTTCTAAGTCTCATTGAAACTTTCTTAAAAAACTCAATTATATGCCTTATAATATTCTACGTATGGATTTGGTTCATACTTATCCCTATCATCATAAATTCCTTATGCAAAAACTCCAAGAAATTTATGATCCATCCTATTTAGATGAAGAACCACCTTCTATTAAATCGTAACCTACCAACGTAAATACCATGAGACTATGTGTCCTTCTTCCAAGCCCTCTACTGAATTCCTTGAAGAGGGCATGATCAATGATGAAATTATATTTCATTTTGATGATCCACCACTTTTTATCAAATTATCTATTAATACCACTCTTATCTAAAAATTTCTAGTTGATGATTGTTCTAGTATTACTGTGGCATCTTTATGGCTCATCTAATAACTTGGTTATAACAAGGATCTTCTAAATAAAACCTAACTTACCTATCATGGTTTTGATAATATAAATCAAAATCCACTTGGTTTTATTTGGCTTCCATTAACCATTAGACCTAAGACTATTCAAACCAAGATTATGGTCCTTGATTTACCCCTATCTTACAACATACTTTTTGGTAATCCATGGACTCATCAAATGAGGTCCATTTATTCTTATGATATTCAATGTATTAAATTCTTATGTAATGGAAAATGGTATAATCATGAAGTTGATCCCAACCCATGGAGCATTCAACTTCCTAATCATAAATCATAATATCATATTCCGACCATTCCTAAGATTAATAGTGCTCCTTTGCCTGAGTTTATCAACATGAATCCTAATTTACAAATTAATCTTATTGATTTTGATGATGATTAACCCAATTATTTACAACATATTTTCAATACTACCAAGTTACCTCTTTAAATTTTGTAATGGCTTCTTCCTTCTCTATTACCCAGGGATTGTATTATTCCTCTTATTAATGATATTATCACTTTCCCCCTCCATGCAATGTTTAGGAGCCTTATTTACCTGAATATGCCTTTACTTACAATTATTTTGGAGTTTCCAAATTATTTCAATATCCTCTCATCATTTCTCTTCATACATTCAATAATATTAGGATTTCACCCTCTAAAACTCCCCCTAGTTCTCAAGCATGCATAATTTCTCTAACATATGATGATAACTATATAATGGCCCAAACTAAATCTAAAGACTTGAATTTCCAGCATTATCATAAAATATTATCCCAATTTCATGATTTTAATTGGATAGTCATACCATTTTTTTGGGTCATACTTTAGATCTTGAGGGTCATGTGCCTCTTGCCAATCCTCCTCTTATCGATACTCCTTGGGTGGTAGAGTAAATGATATCTTCTAAACCTCCATGATTTTTTATATCTCCTTTACCACCTATCAATCCAATCATTACCTCTAATCCTTCTCCCATAATTGAACCCACTAATATTTTAACCTCTTTTTCTCTATCTACTTCTTCTACTCCTAAAATTACACTAGATGCCAAGGCAACTGATGTTCATTAGATACATTCTAAGTATGATCACCATGGTAATCAAATTATAGTTCTTGAAGTAGATGTTGAGTATTATGGTACTCTTCCTATTTTTCCTAGTGATGAAGTTATTCTTGAGCTACTTTATTCCTGAGAACCTCAACTTCCTCAACAACATCATAAACTAGAAATTTTAAGACAAACTCTTTGCTTCAACAACTTCGTTGCTAGCATTGATTTTAAAACAAAACCAAATTTTTACCTTACCCAAAGTACCATACCAATTTCAAGATGGTAATGCCATTCTTATTTAAGAAACCACTTGTATCAAATATGGTAGTCCATCTTGTCCTTGACTAATTACTATCTCTCGTGAACTCTCACCTACTGAACATGATAATTTTAGCTTAATATTCGACAAATATTATGAGGCTTTCACTTGGTCCTATGAGGACATGCATAGAATTAACCCTATCATTATGGTGCATAACATCCTTACATATCTTGATGTCAAGCCTATGTGTCAAAAATAAATAAAATTTCCACCCAAAGTTGCCACTTTATGTCATAATGAAATCATAAAATTACTTGATGCTAAATTTATTAAACTAGTGGATTATTTTGAATGGGTCTCCAACATTGTTCCCATTCTAAAGAAAGTCACTATGGTCATTCACATTTGTATTGATTTCCATAATATTAATCTTGCTTATCCTAAGGATAATTTCCCTTTACCTTCAATAGATGCCATTGTTGATTTCATAGATGGTTATGAAATGTTATCTCTTATGGATGGCCTTTTGAGATACAATTAAATTCATATCACTCCCAAGGACTAACATAAGACCACTTTCACCATGGAATTGGGAACCTATTTCTATGTAAAAATTCCTTTTGACCTTAAAAATTATAGAGCCACTTGCCAATGAGAAATGACATATTTTTCATGATCTCATTCACAAAATTATTGATACTTACGTGGATGATCTCATTGTTAAATCCAAACATTGTAAGAATAATCTTTATGATCTTGTTATCATCTTTAATCATCTTCTTAAATATAAAGTTAGACTTAATCCTTAAAAATGTGTTTTTGGAGTCACATCTAATTTTTTTTAGGATTCTTAGTCTCTCTCCATGGCATTGATGTTGACCCTATAAAAATTATTGTTATCATCAACATGCCCATTCCTCATTCTATTCTCAACATTATTACTTATTTAGGAAAACTTAGGGCAATTAGGTGATTTTTACCTAAAATGGCATATCAAATTCACTCCATCAATTCACTTCTCAAGAAAGATAATGATTTTTAATGGACATATCCATGTCAAAAATCCTTTGATAATATGAAAGATTTATTGCTTCATCCACCTACACTTCATCCTCTTTTCAATGATAAAACTTGTATTCTATGTACTTATTCCACACCTATTTTAGTTGGGTAAATGCTTTCCCAACAAGATGATACATGAAGAGAGTATGTTATTTACTACATTAGTTGAGGCCTCATCAATTATGAAACACATTATACCAAAATTGAGTGTGATTGCCTTGTCATCTATTTCACATATGAAAAGCTTTGTCACTATATGTTATACCAAACTACTTATGTCATTATTCATTTTAACCCCCTTCATCATTTATTCTCCAAATAATTTCTTCCTAGAGATAGAATTGGAAAATAGATGGTCCTCCTTATGTAATTTTATCTCCACATCATCACTCAAAAAGTTGTCAAAGGGCAAGTCATAGCTGATCAACTTGCCATAACTCCCATACCAACTACTTCTTCTCTTCAAGATAATCTTCCAGATGATAATATACTTTACATCAAAGGTCTTAATCGAGTTATTTCTCTCAAATTTTATTTTAATAGATTTACCACCAATCTTGAAGCCAATAATCTTGATAAATCCACTATTCCCTTTAGTAGTACTGAATCAAAAGTAGTTATTAAGGATCTTCCTAAAATTAATTTTGACATACATGAAGAAACTTGGACTCTTCATTTTGATGGTGTTAAATTCCTTCAAGGAGCTAGGGTAAGTTTCATTCTCACAAGTCCTCTTGGCAAGATCATTCATTTAGCTTTTTTCTTCACCTTTGATCTCACCAACAATATAGTCAAGTATGAATCTCTTATATTAGGCATGAGAGATGATCTTGATATAGAGATTCAATACCTTCATGATTTAGGTGATTCTTAGTTTATTTTTCATCAATTCAATGATTATTATCAATGTAAAAGTGATAACCTCATTACATATCATCAAATTGTAACCACTCTTGCTAAGGATTTCATCTCTTTTACTATTGAGACTATTCCTAGAGATCAAAATTCCATTAATGATTCTCTTTCATCTTTAACATCTCTCTTTCATCCACACCTAGTATTTTTCAATCCTACTTTTCTTATAAAAATTAGAAAATCTCCATCCTATACTCAACCACTAGATTCACTTATCTATCACATTGATGATGTTACCATTTGACAAAGACTATGGTACCAAGACATAATTTAATTCTTAGAACATAAAACTTATCCTACTAACTTAGACTCTTGTGAAAAGACTTTCATTCATAAAAAAAGCTTTCAAGTATGTATGTAGACACAACATCCTTTACTATCACAATGTTGAAGGTATCTTTCTCCATTGTGTTATACAAAATGAGGTCCCTCCTCTTCTTGAACAAGCACATGGGGGAATTTTTGGTGGCCACTATAGTGGACATGCTACATCCCATAAATTCCTACATATGGGTTACTTTTGGCCTACTCTTGAAAAAGATGCAATTGAATATGATAAAAAGTGTAATCCTTGTCAGCTTCATGATGATCTAATCCATTCACCTCCAGCCAAATATCAAACCATTAAATCTCCTTGGCCATTTTCCACATGGGTATTTGATCTAATTGGTAAACTACCTTGCTCCCAAGATGGGCATGTCTTTATCATCACTACTACTAACTATTTTACCAAATTGGTAGAAGTCATGCCCCTTATTAGCATCACTAGTCCTACTATTTATAAATTCATTCTTAATCAAATCATTTTCCTCTTTGGTGTTCCCTATACCATTGTTTTAGATAATGGTGGTAACTTCAAAAATAAACATGTTAAACAACTTTGCAACAAATTCAAGATCAATCACAAATTTTCCATGCCTTATCATCACAATGTAATGTCCAAGTTGAGTCCACTAATAAAATTCTCAAAAAAATCCTATAAAATATAATATATAAAACCCACATATATTGTCACCTTCATCTTTACCCTATACTTTGGGCCTATCAGACTAGCATATGCACTACCACTAGGGCAACTCCATTTTCACTAGTCTATGGTTCTGAGTTAGTTATTCCTTTATATGTTGAGCTTTCATCTCTTCATATATCTCTTCATGGTATTAATCCCAATGAATAACTACATGAATCTTGTCTTTATGCCCTTGATCTACTTGATGAACATCAAGTTTTTGCCTTGCAACATAACTATCAATAGAAGGCTTGCATTGCTAGACAACATAATAAACATGTTAAAATACACAAATTTAATGTTAGTGATATTGTCCTTAAATTAGACTACACCCATGATAAATAAGGTAAATATGCCCAAAAATGGTGGGGGTCATAGTTAGTCAAAGATATTCTTGGTCCAAGAACCTACCACCTTCAAACTAGTGAAGGTCATGTTTTCAAAGAGCCCACCAACACATAATTTCTAAAAAATTACTTTGCCTAAACATTTCATTATTTTAAGGATTTATATCTACATTTATCTAACATTTTTGTAGGTTACATACATGATTCTTTACCTTTGTATCAAGTTCCTTCCTTTCACAAACCTTTAGTCTTCCCTTTCGATCTTTTGGTTTCTTGATGTACTATAGTCTTCTTTAGCTTTTTACATATTATCTTTTTAATACCCCTTGGGTTTTTATTTTGTGAATTTCTTCATAAGATCGTGGATAGGACCCAACATTCCTAAAAATTACCATCTTTTACTTATTTTTATCCCTTATTATTTTTTATTTGATTTTTTTCACCTTGTGGGTTTCTCTTTTATGAAGTTGTAGTGTAAGACTATGGATAGGACCTAGCCCTCCTAGCCCTCCTCCTAAAATTACCATCTTTTCATGTTTATACATCTTTGTTATCAAACTTTAGTTTTTTATTCTTTTGATAGATTAAATTTTCACAAATAATCTATGTTAGCATGTTTTCCTCCATTTCCCTCTTTCTTATGGTAAGGAATCACACTTTACTATCATTTTATCCTCTTTTTCCCTTTGTCACATTTTTTGCAATTTGAATTAATTCAAATTGTTCCATGTGTCATTCCTCTTAATTTCCCATTTATTTCACTCCTCATTAGATAAAACAAGGTCAAAGTCAAGATCATACCTTTATTTCACCTAGATTTACAAGACTCTTAGACCCCATGCTCTTTGAAGTTCTCTCTCTTAGCAAACAACTCTAAAGTATTCAAATAAAATTCATCTTTATCACCCCTATTTGGTTTTACATTTCTATATGGAGGAGGAATAGAAAAATAAATCAAGAAAGTTAAAATACAAATCATTTGAAACAAAAGGCAATGATATCTAAAAGGCAACATACAAATCTCAAAATTCAAAATCATATAAAAAACGTGATTACAAGAACATATCCTATCTCCAATCGAATCTAAAACTCCATAGTTGGCCTCACATAGAGCTGAGGTCCATTGGGGATGTGGCAAGCTAGTAGATTTGAATAGGGTAATTCAATAAAATATATTATACTACCTACTTTCTCATGTAAGTACCCAATCTTTGTAGTAGACTGATGGCTCTTAAAGGGTCCTAAGAAATAGGGAACACATTTTAGGAAGGTAGGCCCATTTTAGTTTTCATGCATATAACCTTCATAAGATGATCCATATACTTCATTTATTAATCTAAGACTTGTGTGGCTAAGAGAAGTTCTTTAGAGTCCTTAAGGTCGAAAGTCCTCTTGTTTTGACAAACCTAATGTGAGGTCTTGACTTCGATAAAGAGTTCCTCTACCATGGTTTTTCCTTCATTATCCCCTCCACCTATTTCATTTCCCCCATTTACATACAAATTGTGGTTCTAAATGTATTTTTCCTTCTTTAATTCCTTCTTTTTCATCTCTTAAAAACATGATAGTACTACTTTGTTTCAGTTTTATCTATCCTTAGAGAAAAATAACATGTTTGAAAAACTATGGATTACTTCTTTCTTTTTCACCATGATTTCAAATTTATAGACTTTTCTTACTTATCCTTTTTACCATTTTTCATTTATTTTACTATCTTATTGTTATAGATACCTGAGTTTGTACCCTTTTTCCATTGCTAAGTGAGGTTGGCTTGTTACTTCTCACTCGATAATGTTATTTT
This sequence comes from Torreya grandis, assembly GCA_037957365.1. Classification (NCBI taxonomy): domain Eukaryota; kingdom Viridiplantae; phylum Streptophyta; class Pinopsida; order Cupressales; family Taxaceae; genus Torreya; species Torreya grandis. Next base: position 55,547 of record JARHVA010005473.1, on the reverse strand, counting down.
CCCTTTTATGCACCTTTTTCTATTGTTGAGTGAGATAAGGATTGTTATTTCTCACTCATCAATGTTGTTTTACCATTTTTTTTCTTATTTTTAACATTGATTTGTTTTATTACCATTCTTTTTGACATGTATCCTTTGTTTGACTTGGTGAGTTTGCCTTTCTTACTTAAGGATAACTTGTTTGAGTTTCTTGATATTTAGTAGCCCTGGTTTTTTAGTTACAAAATTTACTCTTGTTTTTGACTTTGTCATTTGGTTTAATATAATATTTGTCACCCCAACTTGCCAAATTCCTAAGTATATTCCATCCTCATAACACTAGTTATCTTGGTTTTTCTTGTATTTGTTTATTTTTGCTCTTTAGTTTTGTATTCTTGGGTTTGTCAAAAGTAGTCTATGTGCCTAACATAATCAAAACTAACAACATATTAAAAAACCATCTCATGATAAATTTAAGTTAAGATATGCATTACATTTAATTTTTAGTTACTTACATTCAGTCATTTACTTTTAGTTATTTTTGCTTTAAAATACTAAAACATTTTTTTAGCATCAATGTTATGTGTTACTATATTCTTTCTTGAAGCACCATCCCTTGTTACACCTTAGTGAAACATGATAAGATTTAATTGGGTCATATGTATACACATAATAATTTCAACATTTTATCAATTACTGATGCTTTATATCTTGTAAAAACCTATCGAGACTCAATCTCTCTAAGTGCACGCCTTAAGGGGTACATCAAGAAAGGGGTGGGTAGACCTTTGGTGCTTCACAAGATTATTATCCCTTATTACCACATTATTACCAATCCAATCAGATCTTAAAACCATTTCCTAATCTATTAATCCTCCCTTACACACTCCTCTAGTCTTTTTCCTCTTTCCATCCCTCTTTTGCTCACCTTAATCCCCTTCCACTAGTTGATTATACTAGGTCAAATAGGTTGACCCTATACAATTTTCAACCTCTGATTACTATATAGGGTCGACTGGGTTGACCTTGTACTATTTAAGGATATTTTTCACTTGGATTTTCATCAAACCTTCAACTAACCTAGCTTGGGACCTAGTGATTTATTTCCTAAAAACATATGGGGTCAACTGGGTCAACCTTATATAGCTGACATATTTCTAAAGATTTAGGGTGAGATATACCTATAAATACAAGATCATTTCATCATTATTTCAATATGAAATCAAGAGTTATTATTTGATTGAACCTATTATAATATGATCTTCCACCATTCTACTTAAGGAGTCTTAGCTTAGGGTTTCTACTTATAAAATCTAGTCTTATGGATAATTCTTGGATGTTTTGGCCTTTCTTAGTGATCCTTACAAACCACAAAAACCTCTTGTGAATCCCCTTTGTCCAAGGGAGGGATTGAGTCTTGATGGGTTAATATTTAGGTAAGTATATTCTAACTTTTTCCCTCTCTTTAGTAGATAGAAGTAGCATAAGTATTAACTCAAATAATATTAATCTTCATACTCCATGTATTAGGGTCTTACTCATACTTAGCTTAATTAATATTCTCCTATACATGTTTTGATTACTTTACTAACCCCTCATATTGTGCAACAAGATTTGGTGAGCACTAGATTAGATTTACTTTCTTGTTTATTACACATAATTAAAATATCAAAACCTAGGACCCCCTTAGGGTTACTACATGATTGTGTTAGTCTGAAAGATTTGGAACCCTCCTTAGCATAGTGTATTATGATAAGTGATCCCCTAATCAGATCTAGTAGATCCCCATATTGGTCATGTTCATGTTTAACAAATTATTCCCAATCAGAAATGTAGATATGCTCTATCTTTTTTGAGCCAGGATTGATTTATAGACATGATGCATTTTTGATTGCATATAAATTATGATAAATGCCAAGGCTCTAATTAAAGGTGCAAGCTCTATGATCCAATGTGATCTCTCCATTTTCCAACATATTCTTAATTACATGTCTAATTTGCACACAATGCTGCAAATTATGACCATTAACCCTATAAATATCATATAATTATTCTAGCCTATAATAATTTGTCATGTTATCACCCTCATGAATTTGTTCTTTCTAAATAGGCCATCTGATTAAGTTAGCTACTATGAGTTTACAAAATATTGATTCAATAATCTCTCTAAGGCTAGAAAAAGCATCATGAATAGGCACATTTCTCATTAGAGGAGGAATATTTTATAAATGCATAGGTATTTGTTGTATTTGTTGCATTTTTTATTCTAGTCTAGGCTATTATTCTTGTTGCACATGTTATGGTTGTTGAAAAGGTTATTGGTTAGGAGTAAGCTAAAAATGTGACGTAGACTAAGTAGATGGTATTTGTACCATTTAGACATGTCAAAACTTTGTAACTTTATTCCATATAACATTCTTATTATAAATAAATTGATTGGGTCTATCATTTTTATTGGCTTGTGCTGGTTACAATGCCTGCACTTGGACTGGATGTTGATTTTGGCTACTATTCTAGTTTTAGTTCTGACTATTGTTCTAATTTTGATTTTAACTTTGATTTGATAAGGTTAATTTAATAATCCTTTTGTTAATGAGGGCTCTTTTGATCAATAAACCTTTTTAAATTATCTCTTTGAATGTGTGCACACACTTCAACTCCAAATTGTAAGATTTCTCACTATGTAGATTTTTGGTAAACATAGTGGCTAATTGTTTGTCTAGAAGATTGTGGGTGAATCATCTTGCAAGGGCTCTCCATAATTGTAGATAGCTTACAAATATTTCCCCAACTTTATTTTTTACTTGTGTTAAATATACTAATGAATTCTAATGCTTGAGATTATAAGAGAAGTAATGTATGAACTTGTCTAAGAGATCATTAAAATTAGGCACTAAATTATTGGGTAACTTTAGGAACCATTCTAATGTTTGCCCTACTCATCTTTATGGAAACAACAAAAAAAGTTAGATGTTGTTATAGGCCACTATTTGTCATACAATAAAGAATTATATCAGATGGGCCTTGGGGTCACATTTTGATGTAGGGGCATCCTCAAATTAGCCCATTTTTGATGCACAAGGTTGGCTAAGTGTTTCAAGTGTTATGTAAAGTTGTTAAGAGTTATGTTTCTGAGTCAAAATTTAAATTTGAACTCAAATTTAGTTTCCTACCAAAAGGGATTTTTAAATTTGCAAGATGTATAGTGGTCTAAGTGAGTGAAAAAAATATGTAATGGATAACTAATGTTGTTATAAACTTTTAAGGTCTCATAAAAATATCCTAAGAGTGGATTTGAATGTATATGATAGTTGGAGGTGTGAGGTGGAAATCCACCACACTACATGGATTTAGGAGTTGGTGAGGAGTTTTTTGGTTTAATAAATAGTTATTTATTTTTATTTTAGATTTTAGTATTAATATATAAAGAGAGGGATTTTTGTGGTTTGTAGGATTGAATAAGAGGAGAAAAAAGGTATTCAATATTGACCAGGAAAGAAAGTCTTCCAAGATAGTGGTATGTAATCTTTATTGAATGCATATAAATAAACCTATGTTAAAGGTCATTACTCATCTTGCTATCTAAATTATTTTTTTGATGAACATATATTGTGTATGGATGAATGAAAATGTATTTTTTTCTAGGTGTGGTTGAATTTTAGATTCATTATGATTGAGAGATATATTTGAATGAACATTGAAGGATAAACCATGTTCTATAGAATGTATTGAGAACCCTATTTATGTTTATGATCTAGTTATAGATTGAATTTGTCATATTGTTACATGAATGACTATGTGAATGTTTCCTAACATGTTTTTTAATATAGTGTTTATGATTTTTTCCTATTGTGAGGACAACATTCAAAAAATTGTATGAAAGACGTCTAGAGATTAGGTAAGACATAAGCAGACCCCTATGTATGGTCAGATTATTTAATTATTGAACAATATCATCAAGATGGTTAAAAATAAAGGTTGGTAGATTATATTTCATGTTATTTAAGTTGTATTAGGATTGGATTAAGGTGACAAGACTTTTTTGAAACAAAGAATATTTGGAAAACTACATATAGTTATTTGTTATACCCTTGTTATGTGTAGTAGAGTTCATTGGAATGGACTATGTTTATGTGTTTGAAGAAAAGAGTAAAATTTGTATTGATAAATAAGTTATTGGAATTTAGGTAAGTATTTTGAGTGTGTATGAAGCTTCTATGACTCTTTTTTTGCATTGTTAAGGTGAATTAATCAATATAGACCTACAGTATGCATCTTTGTTTACACAATTTATGACATTTTGAGATAAAAGCCTTAAACAGTGGGAAGATAAAGTAAATCCAAGGGTTGGTGAACTTTTATGAGGTAAATACAAATATATAAAACAAATTTTAAATATTTTAAACCATTCCTAATTTCCACAATCAAATTTAGTGTGTTCTTAGGCTAGTGCAAAGTCCATTAAGCCTTAATCTAGGGTTTGGAGAATATAGGGAGATTCCACCAACCATTTTAGGTAAATTTTTTCAAAAATATTAAGATAAAGTTTATTGAAGATATTTTAAAGTTTATTTTGTGTTTCTATATGTTTCCATACCTTTATTGAAGACTGTATGCAAATTGGACCTTAGGAGGCCTAAACGGCTAAATAGAGACCTAGAAAGGTGTAAAAGGAATATCAAAATGTAGAGATATTATATAAAACTTCAAGAGTAGAAGGTATTGGATAGAGGGTGTCTAAATTTTTAAATGTTTTTCCTTTAGTCATCTATATAGGCCAAACAAATCAAAGGAAGCCTAAAAATAGGGCTAGAATGACTAAGAGAAAAGTAGGTAAAATTGGGGAAAAGGTGTGAGTTGAGATTTAGAGAGAGTTGGTATGTGAATAAGAGGTCAATAAGACCATATATAAGTTGAAAAAAAATATTATAATCCATCTAAAAATCCAATGAGATTTTTAATCTTGTATGAAGAATTGATCTAGTAAGCATTGCTTAAGGAAGTGGATTAAGAAACAAGGTTTAAAATGATCATTCGGGGTATGCTCTACATCATTTTGGTATCATAGCCTAAAGATTATTTAGGAAGAGAAAGAACAATGTAAATCAGCCAAGGTACATGGTTTCTTTTGTTTTTCATATGATGTTTTGATCCATAGATGAGATGTGTTGAAGTGTACACAAAGGTTGAGAGAAGTTGGTAGCAACCTTGAATCTAAGTGTGGTTTATTGATCAAGAGAGTTATTAACAAGATCAAGTGAGAGAGAATATCATAAATAGAGCTTAGGAGAGATAAATAGTCCTATGTTAAAGGATAAGAAGAGAGACCCATTTGAGGTCAAGAGAGAGAGATAGACCAAGTGAATGGCCAAGATGTGGCAAGTGAGTGAAGGCTTGTTAGAAAGAGGTATAGGTCCAGATGAGGCCAAGGATTTGTTATAAACCTTAAAAGAGATGAGGAAAGAGATAGGTAAGTATAAATAGGTCATATTTGATGAGATAATCTACCATAAAAATAATATGGTACAAGATGACACCAAGAAGAGAATAAAGATGAAGAAAGAGATGCAAGAGATGAGGTAGTAGATGGATAGGTTGTTGATTATGATAGAGTTGATAAGAGAAATGGTAAGCCCATATTGTGGATGTGTGATGAGTAATAACCCACTTAATTGGACAATAAACTATTTATGAAGAGAAGAAAGGAGAAAGCAAAGAGAAAGGAGAGAGAATAAAAGAAATTACTATGTAATCAACTCAAGAATGAAGAAATGAAGATATATAAGATGAAGATGAAAGAAGAGGAATAAAAAAACCTGGATGAGGAGGTGATGAAGTTGAGTGAGAAAGCAAAAGAAAATAAATATTTCTTTTATATGGAAGAGATTCATGTGAGTGAAGAGAAAGAATATGGCTACAACCAGCTGAGTGATGGGAATGATAAATAAGAAAGAGATTAGTTTGAAAACCTCATAGAAATCTTGGATAATGAAATTCAACTGATGATCAAAGGTATGGAAATTGATTTCAAGTTTTTATATGATAGTAGTAAACAATTAGAGGTAGAACTGGTATCCATAGGGAGAGCATTGTAAGGTGAATTTAAGGTAGATGCAGAAGAAGTGCAAGTTGTAGTGGTTGAGCAGCTTTAAAAAGTGGATAAAGAACATGAAGAAGCAAGGATGGAAATAGTACAACATGATAAATTATGTAAGCATAAAATAGTATTTTTTTATTAAAATGTGGTAATGATAGAATCAGAAGATGCAATTATAGGTGCAACAGTGTTTAGGGGCATGATCAACCCATATGTCAAAGATAAATTACAAGGAATGGGTACACATAAAGTGATAGATGATGCAAGAAAGTGTTGAAAACAAAGAGGCATGTTAGTTTATAACCAAGGGAATAATGAGAGTGAAGATGAGAAATAGAAGTATGATGGAGTAGAAGAAGACAAAGATGATCCAAGGAACCTAAACTAAAAGACAAGAAAGAAGTAACATGCAACAGTTTAATGGATTTTCATTTCTCCCTTGCCTAGGAGTATGATGCAGGGGCATCCTAAAATTATCCCATTTTTGATGCACAAGGTTGGATAATTATTTCAAGTGTTATGTCAAATTATTGAGAGTCATGTTTGTGAGTCAAAATTTGAATTTAAACTCAAAGTTAGTTTCCCACCAAAAGGGATTTTTAAATTTGCAAGATGTATTAGTGGTCTAGGTGAGTGGAAAAGATATGTAATGGATAACTAATGCTTTTATAAACCTTTAAGGTCTTATGAAAATATCCTAAGAGTATATGTGAATGTGTATGATAGTTGGAGGTGTGAGGTGGTAGTCCACCACCCTACATGGATTTAGGAGTTGTGAGGAGTTTCTTGATTCAAGAAATAGTTATTTGTTTTGATTTTAGAGTTTAGTATGAATATAACAAGAGAGGGAGTTTTGTGGTCTATAATATTGAGGAAGAGGAGAAATAAGGAAAACAATATTGACTGGGAAAGAAAGTATTCCAAGATAGTGTTATGTAATCTTTGTTGAATGCATATAAACATACCTCTATTGAAAGTCATTACTCATCTTGTTGTCTAAATTGTTTTGTTAATGAATGTATAATGTGGATGGATGAATGAAAATGGATTTGTTTCTAGGTGTGGTTTAAGTTTATATGTATTTATGATTGAGAGATATATTTTAAGGAATAGTGAACAATAAACCTTGTTTTATAGAATGTATTGAGAACCCTATTTGTGTATTATTATTATGTTATAGATTGAATTTGTCATATTGTTACTAAATGATTGTGTGAATGTTTCCTAATGTGTTTTGAAATATATTGGTTAGGTTTTTTTTCTTATTGTGAAGATAGGATTCAAAAAATTGTATGAAAGACATTTGGAGATCAGGTAAGACATAAGCATACCCCTATGTATGGTGAGATTATTTAATTACATACCAACATTATCAAGATGGTTAAAAATGAAGGTTGGAAAATTGTAATTCATGTGATTGAATTTTTATTGGGAGTGGATTAAGGTGACAAGACTCATTTGAAACAAAGAATATTTGGAAAATTATAGATAGTTATTTCTTATACCCCTATTTTCTATAGAAAAGTTCATTAGAATGGACTGTGTTTATGTGTTTGAAGAAAATAGTAAAATTTGCATTGATAAACAAGTGATTGGAATTGAGGTAATTATTTTGAGTGTGTATGAATATTTTATGACTATTTTGTTGCATTTATAAGGTGCATTGTTCAGTATAGACCTATAGTATCCATCTTTCTTTACATAGTTTATGACATTTTGAGATAGAAACCTTAGACAGTGGGAGGATAAAGGACATATAGGGGTTGGTGAACTTGAATGAGGTAAATATTGACATATAAAACCAAATTTGAAGCTTTAAAACCATTCTTAACATCCATAGTTGAATTTAGTGTGTTCTCAGGCTAGTGTATAGTCCATTAAGCCCTAATCTAGGGTTTGGAGAATATAGGGAGATTCCACCATCCATTTTAGGTAAAATTTTGTGAAATAATTAAGATAAAAGTTATTGAAGATATTTTGAATTTTAATTTGTGTTTTTATATGTTTCCATACCTTTTTTAAAGACTATGTGCAAATTGGACCCTAGGAGGCCTAAAGTGCTAAACAAAGACCTATAAAGATCTAAAAGGGATATTAAAACGTGGAAATATTATATGAAACATTAGGATTATAAGGTATTGGATATAGGGTGTCTAAATTTTTGAGTGGTTTTCCTTTAGTCATCCATACAGACTGTACAAATCAAAGAAAGACTAAAAATAGGGCTAGAAAGACTGCAAAAAAAGTAGGCAGAATTGGGGAAAAGGTGTGAGTTGAGATTTAAAGAGAGTTGGTATGTGAATGAGAGGTCAATAAGACCCTATAGAACCTAATATATATATATATATATTATAATCCATCTAACAATCCAATGATATTTTTAATCTTACATGAAGAATTAATCTAGTAAGCATTGCTTAAGGAAGTGGATTAAGAAAAAAGGTTTAGAATGATCATTTGGGGTGTGATATACATCACCTTTCCCCTTCTATTTATAAAACATATATGGCTCATATACTAGAAGAAATGGTATATTTAGGTAATATGATCAATTAATTTGACAAATAGAGGAGGTTAGATCAAGTGTTAGTCCATAAAACCATGAAATCAACACACTAACATCTCTAAGCCTAGATCTTAGGGGGGAGATTAATGAACAAACAAAAATTGAAAACCCAACTAAAATTAAAAGAGCAACAACCTTTACCTTCCTTGAGATCTCTAAATGATTTTTTCATTGGCTTGGTTAGTTTATGCATAAAGAGTCTTCATTAATGACACATGGCTAACATCATCTCCTCCATGCACCATTGTTGAATGTTTGGCTTGATTGATATGGCTTGGCTCAATTTCAACATTATAACACTAGGATTTTAGCTTCATGAATCTATTCTTGCATTATAACTCTACTTTGATTGAGCCCCCTAAATGAAGAGCTCTAAGATTTCATTTATAGGCTTTCAAATCCCTTGGAATGGGTTAAATATGACCATGGTTGAGTTTATTAACTTTGACTGAGTTTGTCATATTCCTAGAATATTTTTTAGATATTTTTCACAAGTGACAACTCACAAAGGTAATGATTGTGTTCTAGAATGTTCTAATAAGGTCTTGAATTTCATTTTTAGTAATTGATTTATTAGCTCATGGGTGAACTCAATTAGGATTTGAAATTGATTTAACTTACTAATTGATTTTGATTAGGGTGTGCAAGTAAATTAATTATTTTTAGGAATTTGGTCATTTGTTTAATTTTGATTAATTCAATATGTATATTTTCCTTGTTTAATTGATTTAATAGGTCAAATTGATTGAATGGAAGTTTATAAATCCAAATTTGAGACTAATAGAAATTCTTAGGTTAAATGTTTAATGATTGGTAAGAATTGGTCTAATAGTCTAATGTAAAGACATTGGTGGCCAAATTTACATGTCTATAATTTTCCTCTATTTGAGAAGATGTTACAAGATGTAAGCATAGTAACGTATTTTCAAAGAATAAAATGGTTCTTTATGCTTATGACTATAATGGTAATGATTGAACTCTAGTTGCTCCTTGAGGGAGTAGTTGGAAAGTGGGTCGACAAACAATCCCATAAAAGAAAGAAGTGAAATGAGGGGACCAAAGAAATGAATATGATGGGGTGATAACACAATGATTCAACCAAAGTTGGGAAAAATCACTAAGAAATGTAAATGGGATGATGTACAAAAGTTTTCCCAAAGGTGGTTATAAGCATTATACCCTAATAGTGGCAACATGGTATGATAACATAATGATTTTCCCCAATAGGTGGTATAATCATTGAGAAGATGGAGCTACCCTAGTTAGGATAGATAAACAAGAAATAAAAATTAGTGATAACATTATGATTTTCCCCAACAGGTGATAAAATCATTGAAAATGCATGTGGGATAGTGTAAACTGCTAATGCAATATACCTTGATTATGAAAAACATGATTAATGGTTGATGATTGATAACTTGATACAGTAGATAAACATGAATTAGGATAACCTTCTAGTAGTGAAATACTCATTCAAACTAACAAAGGTTGAAATTCTTTTGTTACTTAATTACTTTGTTTGGGATATGATTGGGTATTGGATTAGGATTGTTGTTGATGTTGGTGTTGAGGATATGGTGATGTTACATTGATGTTGTAGACCTCTCAAAGCTGATTTTTGTTGTATCATTTGATGGTAGGCCTCATGATATAACACCATGGGGGCTTGGCCAATATATGCATAAGGACTGACTCTTGATATCTAATACTCAATGGAAAATAATTGCACCAATGATAAAAACCATGATGACAATGGAGATGTTTTAATATGGATAGATTTAAGAATAATGTGCAAGGAATCACCCAATGAACACACATAGATTGAATCAAGGCCACAGTGCTAAAAGCAAACAAATTAGAACACAAACAAAGAAAATAGACAAACAAAGAAACAAAAAAGTGATAGTCCCTATGTTAGTATAAATAACACAATGAATATTACCCCTAGAAACTAGGTGATAATGGAACAAACAAAAAAAATGGGGGAATAGAAGAAAATGAAGGGGGTGGCTGAGTTATCTCCATATTCATTAGGGAAGTGGATTTTTCGTACATAGTTCCATGGATATGATGATCCAACAAAACTTTAGGCTGAATGTAGTTCCCCCAGGAAATGGGAATAAAATGATGATTGATAGAAGACATGATGAATGTTATAGAAGAAAAGGGAGGAACTCACAAAATAGTGAAAGCATAGGATAAAAGTCCAAAAAGGATGGGGAAACCAATGAACAAGTGGTTTTTTTATGACTTTATGAGGGTTCACAAAATCCTTAAGGTAAAGAATTCGTCAATGTTTTTGGGATTTTTGAAGCATTTCAACTCAATCAAGAATGAAGAGATGCTAAAAAAGTCTAAGCTCATAAAATGGTGAGAGCATTATAACTTAAAGTGATGCTCATAAAATAATGAGAGCATGAGAAATTGAAATGATGCTCAAAAAATGGTGATATCATGGCTAAATGGGGACTAAAATGACCTCAAAATGAATTAAACATGACCCACATAGTCCCATAATGGCTTTAGCTCATAATAGTTCACCTCATAGCAGAAGAATATAGCTAGTGTAGTAGCTAATTCAAACATAATATGAATAGTTGGTATGATGGTATAGTATGGCATATGAATGGATAGGTGATATGTCAAGGCACAATAAAAAACCATTTCCCCTAGTTTTCCCATAGGTAGTAATACATAGGATACAACTGATAGATCAATGTTACCAATTTACCCCAGTAGGTGATATAATTAGTATCAAGTCTGGTGAGCACTGATTTGCCCTAATAGGTGATATAATCAAGCTCACATAAACAAACTTAATAATAAAGGAATAAGAAACAAAGGATGAAACTACCAAAACTTCTATCATTCTACTCCAAAATACTACCTTTATCTTAAAATTCTTGAAAAAATTACTAAAACTAGTCTAATTTTGTATGCTAAAAATGTGAAACCAATGGATGAACCAAGGTCAAATGGGCTAGGTTGATAGGACTCAAAACATATTTAATTGAGTAGGAATGGAATGGTTGGATGATCTAGTTAGGATTTCTAAATGAGAGGATGGTAGAACAAGTAGTTTGATAATGGTATAAAGAATAATATTGATATATGGTACAACTTGAAATGGTCTTTATAGATGATACATCAAGTTACTCAAGTATAATACCGTTCGAGGTTAATAATGTTAATCATCTCATCAAGTTTATTGTTTTCTAGTGTGGCAAGCCTATATGATCTAATGTCATAGTCTGTAGTGATGATAAAAGGACCCACCCAATTGGGTTTGAACTTTCCTTTATGTTTTTTTTAGTTGTGTTATTATTTTGGTTTTCTTTTAGGATAAAATCACCAATTTCATATGTTCAATGTTTTACACACTGAGTGTATTGACCTTGAAGTCAATTTTGATAGGCCTATATATTTTTCATAGCATCCATATGCTTCTCATCAAGTAAATATATCTCTTTCAAGTGAGTTACTTGATATTCATTACTATCAAGAACATGCTTGAAATATATGCATAATGAAGGCAACTCGATCTCAATGGGAAGTATGGTTTCATTGCCATAAACAAGTATGGAGTGGCTCATATGGGTGTGTAATGATTGGTATGGTATACCCAAAGGGCATGGAATATCTAAAGGTGCCAATCATGACTCACATCATTGATAATATTTTTTAGAATGTTGACAATAATTTTATTTGATGCTTTGGCCTAGCCATTTCCTTTAGGGTAATATGCCATTGAAAATGTTGTGAGATCTTATATTTAGAACATATATTTTCAACATCTTTGTTCTTAAATTATCCTATATTATCACATATAATGTCAGAAGGGATACCATAGTGGTAGATGAGATGGTTAAAGATGAATTTGGAAATTTGCTTTCCATTCATGTAAGTGAGGGGTATAGGTTCAACCCACTTAATGAAATATTCAGTGGTAGTGAGAATGTGTTTATAGCCATCTGATGAGGTGGGGTTTATCTTCCCAATGAGGTTAAGGCCCCATGTAGCAAATGGCCATGGTGTTAGCATTGGTTTTAAGGTCTTTATAGGTGCATTTCTTGACATATTCATCTACATCTACATCGATTTTTGGTCAATAGTAACCCATATGAAAGAGATTTTTGTATAGTACTACCCCAATGGTGTGGGATCCACATACTCCTTCATGAACTTCTTGTGACATTAGTATATATTAAATTGAAGGTAAACAATGAAACAAAGTTTTATCAAAGCTATGGCAATATAGGGTGTAACTTTGGGCATTATGGATGAAATATTTGGTTTGTTTTTAGGATCAGTCTGGTGGGAGGATTTGCTCATGTAAATAGGCATATATTTTTGAGTACCAATTAGATCTAGGACCAACAATATCACATATCATTGTAACAGTTGAAGGTTCATGAGCTAGTGTTGTTAGATTTTATATATGAAATTGATACTCGCTAGTTGTGTTTGCATGATGAATCAGTGATCCAATGGTGGCCATAGCATCTATTGTTTTATTTCTCACTCTTGGTATATTCTCAAATTAAATGTTAGTGATCTAGTGCTTGAGAGTGTCAACCATTTCCTTATATGGAACTAGCTTGTCATATTTAGTTTGGAAGTGGTCTATAACTTGATTGATTATTAATTGAGAATCACCATAAATTGTTAGATGACATATGTTCCATTGTACTACATATTGAATCCCTATGACGAGTGCTTCATATTCGACCATGTTATTGTTACAAGAAAAGTTGATTCTAAATGACTTGGGGATTAGATCCCCCTAAGGCATTATGAATAAAAGGCCTACCCCCAATCCATGTGAAATGAATGATCCATCAAAATATAGCTTCTAGGGCTACTCCTTAATAGGTTTTTCAATGATGGTCATGACGGATTCATTAGGAAATTGGAATGTTAATGGTTCTGTGTCTTCAAGAGGTGCTTCAATAAGCTGATCTATGAGAACTTACCCCTTAATTACTTTTTGGTTTACATACTCTATCTCAAACTCACTGAGTAACATGATCCATTTGGTCATACAACCTCACAAAATTGTTTTTGATAGTAGATACTTAAGTGGATTTACTTTGGAAATAAGCATAGTCTTATTTTTCAACATGTAGTGGCATAGTTTCTGAGTTACGAAGACCATAGTGAGACAAGCTTTTTCAATGGGTGTATAGTTATACTCATACATAACCAGTGGATGGCTTAGATAGTACAATGTATGCTCTTTTCCTTTGTCATCATGTTAAGCTATAAGTGCTCCCAAATCACTATCAGTAGTAGAAAGATATAGAAAGAATGGTTTCCCTAGTGTTAGAGGTAATAGAATTAAGGGATTCATGAGATAGTCCTTTAGCTACTAAAAATACCTTTGACAATTATTATCCCAATGAAATGTGACACATTTATTTAGTAGGTGTGTAAATGGATGGCACTTATTTGATAATTGAGATATGTAGTGTTAGATGGACTATATATTATCTTACAAACTACAAAGCTACTTTATATTGGTCAGTGGTAGCATCTCTATTATGGATCTTACTTTAGTTGGATCGACTTCAATGCTTCTATGAGACATGATAAAGCCAAATAATTTTCCTAATGTTACTCTAAATACACACTTCTTGGGGTTGAGCCTGACTTTGTATTCTTATAGTCACTCAAATATCCTCTTTAATGTTGTTGGATGGTCAACCCTAGTTTTGGATTTGCCTAGTATATCATCGACATAGTATTCAATAGTGTCATGCATCATATCATGAAATATTACTATCATAGCTCTTTGATAAGTGGCCCTTGCATTCTTAAGGACAAATAGCATGTTATAATAATAGAATGTTCCCCACATAGTGGTGAATGCTATTTTGTGTTGGTCTTCTAGTGTTATTCTGATTTGATTGTAACTTAAGAAGATGTCCATTTGTGAAAGCATTTCATAACCCAATATAGAGTTGACTATCATGTCAATGTTAGGAAATGAAAAGTCATCCTTAGGGAATGCTTTGTTAATGTCATATAAATTAGTACATATTATGATTCCCTTTGGTTTCTTACTGATAAGTATTATGTTATAAATCTATTTAGATTAGTTAATTGGTCTAATACATCCTAATTCTAAGAGTTTCTCCAACTCTTTCTTCAGTAATATATAAATTCAAGGATGCATCTTACAAAACTTTTGTTTTAATGGTTTGGCATCAGGATTGACCACAAGATGGTACATAACTAAGGTGGGGTCCAAACCAGGCATGACAGAATATGCCTAAGCAAATATATTTACAAACTCTCTTAGTAGGGATATGAAGACTTCATGCTCCTTCTCAGTAAGGGATGCACCTAGCTTGATCCACTTTGGGTTATCTGGGGACCTAACATTAACCTCTATTATATCTTCAACTAGAATAGTTAAGCCATCATCAAGGATAGTTGGTAATGATTTGAATTGATCTATAACATTAGAGTCCTCTGTTAGGACTAGTTCTTTGACAAGCTCTCCAAAACATGAGGAATCAAAATCTCCTAATGGGATATCAGGTCATGTGACAAAGATAGTCAAAATTCTTGTATGACTTGATCAAAGGCTTCCTACCTTTCAAGATTGAATTCAGACCCATTATCATGTTTGTTATTAGCATCCCCTTGAATGATTTTATCAAAAGCCTGTTGTTCTTTAGGGTTGAGCTCAGATCCATAGTGAACTTCATCATTGTTAGTTTCTTACATGATTTGATCAAAATATTGATTCTCTTCAATAATAAATTTGGACCCATAGACAAGTTCATTATTTGTGGTCTCCTAGTTTATACATGAAGAAGGTTGAACACCCTCATCTAATGGTGCTTGAAATAGGTTTTCACTACTAGACTAGCCTTTATCTTTACTATTTCCCTGGTCAAAAAGTGCCTTAAAAAGGTTTTCACTTTGAAACCTCAATTTTTTATTTATTTGCTTTTGGCTAAGGGTTTTCAGTCATTCTCCAAAATAGGCTTCAGGATCCAATTTGATTGAGAATCCTGATTTATGATCTCCTAATGGAACATTGTCCCTAAGGCTTAGAAAATCATAAAATGCTTCATCATTTTAAAACTCATTAATTTGTATGTATGTCTCTTATTGGTCCCAATCTATTAGTTGGGGATAATATAATGGTAGGGGATTATTATAACTAATTTGGTGAAGGGTGCAAATGGTGTGATTATAAAATAAGTTGGTCTGGGATAAGTCATCGAGTAAGCTATGATCAAACTTTACTTCACTATCGACATCCTCATCACTAGTCAATGATGATGGAATAAGAGTAAGGTATATGGGGTTACCCCTAGGTAGTTTAAATCCAAGTCCATAGGGTCCTTCATACTTGGTCATAGAAATAGGTTCCAACATTCCCTATAAATTTGGCCCAAGGCCCCTTCCTTCATAATCTTGATTTTCCATGATACGATTGGGAATGGGATACTTGGGGTTATTATAAAAATTATCTAAATTATCATTATACAACCATGACTCATCTCCTTTGAGAGGGTCTTATTCTAAGCCAAAAGTTGGTATGAAAATGACTAGTCCTAGATTATGAACATGGCCTTTCCCCTTTCTTTGCTAGTGCATGTGTGACATAGCTTTAGGTATTCCAAAGGCTTTTGGGTTTTGAGTAAACTTTGTGATATGTAATATATCATGAGTTAATTACTATCCTAGGACATTAGCTAAGATGGTAAAATGATTGGATACTTTAGGAGGTGGCATGTGACCGAGAGAATCAAGGGTATTAGGGTCAATGTAGTTGTCTTTTGGCAATTTAAGGAGTATTGTCTTCCCCTTATCCTACTTATTAGATGGATTCATGATAAAATAGTAGTTATAACTTTATAACTCAGCTTATATATGTTTACAATGCTCATACAGATGCAAATCTCTTAGAATGTTAACATCCATCCATAAATGAGAGAACTTAATACATTAGTGCAATGCTGATGGAACTGCATAGATCTCATATAACCAAGGCCTACATAGAAACATATTTTATGACAAATCAAGATCCAACATATGGAAAAGGGTATCATGAGTCAAGGGCCCAATGATAACTAGCAAGATAATGGTGCCCTGTGATTCACACTCTTAATTATCATATGCTTTGATGGTGATTATTTTTACTTGGGGATCCATCATTGTGTACCTAAGAAGCTTTACAAGCTTGAGAGACACTATGTTTAGACTTTATCCATTATCTATGAGGACACATTTCACTTTGTGCCACATTATACATACTTCAATGTATAATGGATTGTTATGCAGTGGGCCAAGAGGTGACATATCACTTTGGTTAAATGTGACTTATTGGGTTGGAGCTAGGTGTCCAACCAAAGCTTGAAATTGGTCAAGGGATATGTCATTCAAAATAGTGGATTGGCTAAGGTATTCACTCAATATTTGCTTGTGGATTGTTGAAATGCACAAAAAATCTAAAATTGATATTTATGTTGGTAGTTTTTATAATTATTCCACTATATTAAATGTCTTTTCTTAAATAATGTTAAATGGCTTATTCCAAGGTTGAATGGTGGGTTGGATGATGGGTGAAGTGGTAGGTGTTTGTGGGCCTTGTATGGTAATTTTAGACCACTGAGTTATGATTACACAATCAAGATTAGATATAGGACTATAGTTGCTAACCAATGATGGTGGAGGGGGGCTAGATAAGATAAGTATCAATCGCTAATGCACTTTAATGTGGTCATGGGCAAATGATGAGTTATCATTATAAGGTCCTAACATGAGAATCCCTACTTATTGGTTCAAATGTGTGTAGCCCCAAGTTAAATAAGGGTTATCAAAATGATTTTATTGTTTTGGTATGACTAGTAATGGTCTTGTCTAGTTGAAATTTGATCTAGGATTGATGAAAATGGTATTAATTCTACCTCCTGAGATATGACCTAAAACTAAGTTATATTCATGTACAATGGCATGATATGTTTTTTGGTTATGGATACTATTATGGCCTTGGTTCTATCCATTATTTTGGATTTATTGGTTTTTTTGTTGATTCTATTGATTTAGCCTTTGTTGTTGTTGTTGTTGCATTGGCTAATTGTTATGTTGAGGAAATGGGTTCTAATAGATGCCAAGGTTCTGATTAGATGTGGAAGCTCCATTATCCAATGTGATCTCTCCATTCTAAAACATATTTTAAATGACATGTTTTATTTGCATACAACATTTTAAAGTATGGCCTTTAATCCTATGAAACTCATAAAATTATTTTGTCTTATACTAGTCTGGCATGTCTATACCCTCATGATATTACTCTTTAAGAATGGGGTATCTGATTAGGTTAGTTATTACAAGATTTTGAAAGAATAATTCAATGGGTTCTCCAAGGTTGGTAAAAAGATGATGAGTAGGTGGTTTTTTCCTTAGAGGAGGTGGGTTTTGTAAAGTCAAATGTTGCTACAATTGTTGCACTTATTGTGTTGTCTTAGGTTGTGCTTGTTGTGTGTGCTACAACTGTTGAAGAGGTTTTTAGGTAGGAGTAAGATGAAAAGGTGGTTTTGGCTAATCATATAGTGTTTTTACCATTTGGACATGGTGTGATTCTATTTCTCCATTCCTGATAACATTCTTATTATAGTTAAATTGTTTTGGCCTATCATTGTTATTGATTTGTGATGGTTGTGATGCTTACACTTGGTTTGGATTTGGATGTCGATTATTGATCTGATTTTGGTTTTGGCCATTTTTTTAATTAGTCTATTCTAGTTTATTTTTATGATCCCTTTGTTAATAAGGGATCTTTTGATCACTAAACCTTTGTCAATGATCTCTTTGAACGTATACACACATTGCAATTCTAGATAGTAGGATATTTCACTATGTAGATTTTTGGTAAACACAACTATAAGTTACTTGTCTAGTAGATTGTGGGTAAAGTAGCTATAAAGAGCTCTCCATCACTATAGATAAATTTTGAAACTTTTACCTGGTTTTTGCTTTGCTTGCATTAAGTCGACCAATGAAATCTCATGCTTGAGATTGTATGAGAACTATTGAAAAAACTTATCTAATAGATCATCAAAGTCAAAAAATGAGTTTTTTGGTAGTTCCAAAAACCATTCCAAGACTTATCTAGCTAAAATCCTTGGAGATAATTGTTAGGGTGTGGAGCTAAAAGCTTCAACTATTGCAGACATGATGAAACAAGAGGTTGCTAAAGATCCATAAGTACAGCAAGCAAGTAAAGTATTGAAGCATTGAAGCAAGGTCAAGGAGATCAGCTGAAGTATTCAAGGAGGGATAACAACTCAGGCTGTTGAGTTTGTTGTGTTGAGCAAGAGAGAGAGGGAAGAAGGTCTTAAGGTGTGGTAAGCCTTTAAGGTGGAGGAAGAAGTGGCATCTTCCTTATTGTATTTTCTTCTAGTAGTATTTAATATAAGAGTGCGTATTGTCTCTCAAATTCTTTGTTGTCTCAAGTTTCTAGTTACTTAATCATTCTGGTATAATTTCATGTTTAATTAATTATAAGAAAGTAATCAGTTGTGCTTTTGTTGGATAAGGGGTTCCTAACAGTTGGTATCAGAGCTACGATTTATAGGGAGTAGGTTATTATTTGTTGATTACAGGTCATTCATAGGTTTCTAATTGAGTGGGAGTTTAGCAATGGCAAAAGAAAGTAAGCTACAAATGGAGAAGTTTAACGGCAAGAATTATCAACATTAGAGGATGCAGATAGAGGATTATCTGTATCAGAAGGATCTGTACTTATCGTTGGGTGGGGTTGTATGCAAGCCCACAGATATGAAGGATGAAGAATGGAGTGTTCTTGATCAGAAGGCTCTCGGTTCCATAAGGTTGATCCTTGCATCATCTGTGATTTCCAACTTATCACAGTGCAAGACAACAAAAGAGTTGATAAAATCCTTGGTGAATTTATATGAAAAGCCCTTGGCTTCTAATAAGGTATATCTTATGAAGCAGTTATTTACTTTTTAAATGCAGGAAGGCGGATCGATACATACTCATCTTAGTGATTTCCATGGTTTGGTAAACCAATTAGCTTCAGTCAATATTGTTTTTAATGATGAAGTAAAGGCTCTTTTAATTTTATGCTCCTTACCTGAAAGTTGGGATAGTTTGGTTATGGCAGTAAGTAATTCTGCATCTGCTTCTAAAATCTTAAAAGTTGATGATGTTGTGAGTGTGATCTTGAATGAAGAAATACGCAGGAGAAGCACAGGTGAATCATCAGGGAATGCTCTAAGTGCAGAAAGCAAGGGAAGGCAAAGAGAGAAGGTAGAGCAAGGGAAATCAAGGTCGAAGGTGGGAGGGAGATCCGAATCTAGAGGTGTTACCTACTAGTTTTGTGGAAAGAAAGGACACACAAAGAAGGAGTGTTGGTTGAGGGATAAAGAGAATCAACATGTAGGTAATGAAGAAGCAAAGGATGCAAATGTTATGGTACAGGACGCTCTCATACTTTCTTTGGATAGTCAGGTAGGATCTTGGATTTTAGATTCTGGTTCTTCTTTTCATGCATCCCCAAATAGAGATTTGTTCCATGAGTATGAACAGGGAGACTTTGGAGTTCCTTATTTAGGGGATGGTATGCCTTGTCAAATAGTTGGCAAAGGAAAAGTGTAGCTGAGATTGCAGATGGACAACACATGGGTGTTGAAGGAGGTCATGCATGTTCCAATTCTGAAGCAGAGTTTGGTTTATGTAGGAAGGTTGGGTGATGAGGGATGCACAATAACCCTCACAACAGATTCTTGGAAGGTTACCAAGGGAGAAATTGTTTTAGCAAGAGGTAAGAAAGTAGGTACTCTTTATCTATCTACTTGTATTGTTGATTCTACTTCTAGTTTATCTACTTCAGCTGTAGATTCAAAGATGTGGCTTAATAGGCTTGGTCACATGAATAAGAAGGGAATGGACGTTCTTGATTCAAAAGGTATGTGTTCAGATTTAGAAAGCATAGATAGAGTTCATTGCAAGAAAAGGAAATTTGATTCTTTTGATAGGAACAAAGAAGCCTTGGTGTTTATGGAGGAGATGAAGGATAGAGATCAGTCATAGGGGCTGAATAATTCTAAGCAGGGTAGTATGGACAAAGGTCTGATCCAAGATGAGCTCACAAATGAAAATTTCATCACTTACAGGAACACACAAACATCGATGTCAATCACTTGGGATCGACATCGATCAACTAGATATCGACATCGGTCATGTGCAGACCAGCAGGGTCGGTAGAGTCAGGCAGAGAAGTCCGACATCAGTCAGGCAGTGACCAATGTCGGTAAGGGGACACCAGCATCGGCCAGGGAAATAAAGTCAACAGTCAGGGTCAGTGCAGGGAATTGACATCAATTAGGAGTAGACTGGGAGATGGCCGAGATCGGTCACTGGAACGGATGTTGGGTGGACAACAAGCTATCAAGGAGTCTCAAACAGCCATATGGAGGTCAAAAGGGTAAGTGAACCTCATATTCATTGTTCACCTTCTTTATATTGCTTACTGATGGTCTAGAAATAGGAAGATGTGAAAAAGCAATGCAGGTAGAATCCAAAAATAGTGGGAGCTTGGCATGGATGAGGAGTGTGAGTCCTTGGAGAAGAACCAAACAGGTATTTGTTGGTGGAGTTGTCAGCGAGAAGAAAGCACTGGATGAGGGATGGATTCCCAATTTAGAGAAGAGAGTGGATGGACATGTGAGATAGAAGGCTATGGTATATGGTCTTGATTAGGTTGCATGACAATGGAGGTTTGACCATTGTATTTATCTTTACCAGGTTGGATAATATTAGCTACATTATCCTGTTACTGTATTGTGTTACTTGTTGCAGGGTTTCATATACAGGGAGTTTTTTGAGCTAAGGGTAAAGTTGGTTCAGAAGTATGTCATGAAGAATTTGGGAGCAACAAAATTCTTTTGGCATAAGTGACAGGTGTTGCATCATAGGCTTGTGGTGGTTGGTCTTTAAGAGTGATGTTAAAGAGGAATACAGAGCCAAGGGAACAAAGTAGATGGTGTATAGGTACAGGTACAATTGCAGCTATTTATCTTTAAGTGGGAGATTGTTAGGGTGTGGAGCTAAAAGCTTCAACTATTGCAGACACGAAGAAACAAGAGGTTGCTGAAGATCCATAAGTACCGGCGTCGGCAGCATGATCGACATGAGTCATTACCAGTGTAGAAGGCAATCGGTGTCGATAGGGAGTCAGTCGATGTCGGCAGCACTAGGCAAGTAGGGACTGATGTCGATCACCTGTGTGTTCCAAAATTGCTATTGATGAATAGTCAGTTAAGTGAAGCGAGTGTTTGCATGTTAAATGACTAATTATAGTCATGAGCTACATGTCTAATTATTGTAGTTAGAGTTCTATTTTTGTAACCATGGGATTCTATTTAAAGACCCATGAGGCATGTATTGTAAATCAAGCAAGCAAGTAAAGTATTAAAGCATTGAAGCAAGGTCAAGGAGATCTACAGGTGTAAGGTCAAGGAGATCAACTGAAGTATTCAAGGAGGGATAACAACTCAGACTGTTGAGTTTGTTGTGTTGAGCAAGAGAGAGAGGGAAGAAGGTCTTGAGGTGTGGCAAGCCTTTGAGGTGGAGGAACAAGTGGCATCTTCCTTATTATATTTTCTTCTAGTAGTATTTAATACAAGAGTGTGTATTGTCTCTCAAATTCTTTGCTGTCTCAAGTTTTTAGTTACTTAATCATTTTGGTATAATTCCATGTTTAATTGATTATAATAAAGTAATCAATTGTGCTTCCATTGGATAAGGGGTTCCTAATAGTTGGTATCAGAGCTACGGTTTTCAAGGAGCAGGCTATTGTTTGTTGATTAAAGGTCATTCATAGGTTTCTGATTGAGTGGGAGTTTAACAATGGCAGAAGAATGTAAGCTATAAATGGAGAAGTTTAATGGCAAGAATTATTAACATTGGAGGATGCAGATAGAGGATTATCTATATCATAAGGATATGTACTTACCATTGGGTGGGGTTGCATGCAAGCCCATAGATATGAAGGATGAAGAATGGAGTGTTCTTGATCGGAAGGCTCTCGGTTCCATAAGGTTGATCCTTGCATCATCTGTGATTTCTAACTTATCATAGTGCAAGACAACGGAAGAGTTGATAAAATCCTTGGTGAATTTATATGAAAAGCCCTTAGCTTCTAATAAGGTATATCTTATGAAGAAGTTATTTACTTTGCAAATGCAGGAAGGCGGATTGGTACATACTCATCTTAGTGATTTCCATGGTTTGGTAAACTAGTTAGCTTCAGTCAATATTGTTTTTGATGATGAAGTAAAGGCTCTTTTAATTTTATGCTCCTTACCTGAAAGTTGGGATAGTTTGGTTATGGCAGTAAGTAATTCTACATCTGCTTCTAAAATTTTAAAAGTTGATGATGTTGTGAGTGTGATCTTGAATGAATAAATACGCAGGAGAAGCACAGGTGAATCATCAGGGAATGATCTAAGTGCAAAAAGTAATGGAAGGCAAAGAGAGAAGGTAGAGAAAGGGAAATCAAGGTCGAAGGTGGGAGGGAGATTCGAATCTAGAGGTGTTGCCTGCTGGTTTTGTGGAAAGAAAGGACACATAAAGGAGTGTTGGTTGAGGGATAAAGAGAATCAACATGTAGGTAATGAAGAAGCAAAGGATGCAAATGTTATGGTATAGGACGCTCTCATACTTTTTTTGGATAGTCAGGTAGGATCTTGGATTTTAGACTCTGGTTCTTCTTTTCATGCATCCCCAAATAGAGATTTGTTCCATGAGTATGAACAGGGAGACTTTGGAGTTCTTTATTTAGGGGATGGTACGCCTTGTCAAATAGTTGGCAAAGGGAAAGTATAGCTGAGATTGCAGATGGACAACACATGGGTGTTAAAGGAGGTCATGCATGTCCCAATTTTGAAGTAGAGTTCGGTTTATGTAGGAAGGTTGGGTGATGAGGGATGCACAATAACCCTCACATTGGATTCTTAGAAGGTTACCAAGGGAGCACTTGTTTTAGCAAGAGGTAAGAAAGTAGGTACTCTTTATCTATCTACTTGTATTGCTAATTCTACTTCTGGTTTATCTACTTCAGCTGTAGATTTGAAGATGTGGCTTAATAGGCTTGGTCACATGAATAAGAAGGGAATGGACGTTCTTGATTCAAAAGATATGTGTTCAGATTCAGAAAGCATAGATAGATTTCATTGCAGGAAAAGGAAATTTGATGCTTTTGATAGGAACAAAGAAGCCTTGGTGTTTATGGAGGAGATGAAGGATAGAGATCAGTCACAGGGGCTGAATAATTCTAAGCAGTGTAGTATGGATAGAGGTCTGATCCAAGATGAGCTCACAGATGAAAATTTCATCACTTACAAGAACACACAGACACTGATGTCTATCACTTGGGACTGACGTCGATCAGCCAGATACTAACATCGATCATGTGCAGACTAGTAGGGTTAGTAGAGTCAGGCAGAGAAGTCTGATGTCGATCAGGTAGTGACCGATGTTGGTAGGGGGACACCAGCATCAGCCAGGGAAATGACATCAATAGTCAAGGTCAATGCAGGGAATTGACATCGGTCAGGAGTAGATTGGGAGATGGCTGAGATCGGTCTCTAGAATGGATGTTGGGTGGATAGCAAGTTGTCAAGGAGTCTCAAACACCCATATGGAGGTCAGAAAGGGTAAGTGAACCTCATATTCATTGTTCACCTTCTTTATATTGCTTACTGATGGTCTAGAAATAGGAAGATGTGAAGAAGCAATGCAGGTAGAATCTAGAAATAGTGGAAGCTTGGCATGGATGAGGAGTGTGAGTCCTTGGAGAAGAACCAAACAGGTATTTGTTGGTGGAGTTGTCAGTTGGAAGAAAGCACTGGATGAGGGATGGATTCCCAATTTAGAGAAGAGAGTGGATGGACACGTGAGACAGAAGGCTATGGTATATGGTCTTGATTAGGCTACATGATAATGGAGGTTTGACCATTGTATTTATCTCTACCAGGTTGGATAATATTAGCTACATTATCCTGTTATTGTATTGTGTTACTTGTTGTAGGGTTTCATATATAGGGAGTTTTCTAAGCTAAGGGTAAAGTTGGTTCAAAAGTATGTCATGAAGAATTTGGGAGTAGTAAAATTCTTTTGGCATAAGTGACAGGTATTGCATCATAGGCTTGTGGTGGTTGGTCTTCAAGAGTGATGTTGAAGAGGGATATAGAGCCAAGGGAACAAAGTAGATGGTGTATAGGTACAGGTACAATTATAGCTATTTATTTTTAAGTGGAAGATTGTTAGGGTGTGGAGCTAAAAGCTTCAACTATTGCAGACACGAAGAAACAAGAGGTTGCTAAAGATCCATAAGTACCAGTGTCGACAGCATGACCGACATCGATCATTACCAGTGTAGAAGGCAATCGGCATCGGTAGGGAGTTGGCCGACGTCGGTAGCACTAGGCAAGCAGGGACTGACATCAGTCACCTGTGTGTTCCATAACTGTTGTTGACGAATAGTCAGTTAAGTGAAGTGAGTGTTTGCATGTTAAATGACTAATTATAGTCATGAGCTATGTGTCTAATTATTGTAGTTAGAGTTCTATTTTTGTAACCATGGGATTCTATTTGAAGACCCATGAGGCATGTATTGTAAATCAAGCAAGCAAGTAAAGTATTGAAGCATTGAAGCAAGGTCAAGGAGATCTACAGGTGTAAGGTCAAGGAGATCAGCTAAAGTATTCAAGGAGGGATAACAACTGAGGCTATTGAGTTTGCTGTGTTGAGCAAGAGAGAGAGGGAAGAAGGTCTTGAGGTGTGGCAAGCCTTTGAGGTGGAGGAAGAAGTGGCATCTTCCTTATTGTATTTTCTTCTAGTAGTATTTAATACAAGAGTGTGTATTGTCTCTCAAATTATTTGTTGTCTCAAGTTTCTAGTTACTTAATCATTCTGGTATAATTCCATGTTTAATTGCTTATAAGAAAGAAATCAATTGTGCTTCTGTTGGATAAGGGGTTCCTAACAATAACAACAATAGATAGATGCCACTATATGCCATTGGATGACATGCAATAAAGAACTTTGTCAGATGTACTTTGGGATCACCTTTCCCCTTATATTTGTCAAACTTGGGTGGCTCATATCTTAGAGGGAATGGAATATATAAGTGCTCCATGTTAAAAGGATATGAACACACATCATAAAATTTGAACTTTTTAACCTATTTTCTAGATTGGATGGTAGAAATTACATCCTTCATTTGTTGTAATTATTGCTCAAGGAAACTTGTTGGAATATTGGCCTGGGTTGATGGTTGGGCATTCACAAGTGGATGACTTCTGGGATATGATGTAGGGATTTACTGGAGTAGGTTGGTTTGGTTAAATAATTGTCCAAGAATGCACATGCATGGATTAGGGTGAAATTGTTGAAATTATATCTATGGTGATGTGACATTCTAGTTAGTGTTGGATATGTATGACTAATTTTATGGATACTGGGGTTGGGATGGAGGGATATAAGCATATTATGCCTATTATGGTTGAATAGGGACTTGATATTGACTATTAAAACCTTGTTATTGAGTGAGAACTTGTGAGCTAAGACCTCTTCTCTACACTTGTGGTACATTCTACATAAAAGGCAATTATTGCCTAGAAGGTACTTGAAGAACATTGGAACCTCTTTATTGTGTGAATACCTATTGAGAAGTGGATTCATGTTCGATATTTGGTACCTATAACTAAATAATATTAATATGTTTTTGATTAGATATTATTTGATTTTGGATTAGTATATTAGCATGTGAAGGAAGAGGTATGTTCGCTGCTACCTGGTGAGGTAGAAGATTGGTTGCCCCTTATTAAGGTGGCAATGTGTTTGGCCTCTATTATGTTGGGATACTTGATTATGCTTGTTTTTATGGAATAATACTTATCACATTTTAGAGAGGAGTAGGATTTGACATGTTTTGTTATGGTACAATACTGCTTGTTGGCTAGCTACTTAATTCTATTGGTTGTGTGCTTGAAGAAATAACTAGTTGAGGATTAGAAGTAGTTGGTTGAGGTTGGGATGTAAAAGCTCATACTTCCTAATTTTTAAAACCACCAATGGTGTTAGCTAAAAGAACATTTTGTTTTTGATTGTTTTTTTTATACCAACACCACTTTAGTTTAAATTGGATGTTACTTATGCATTATCCCCTATGTTTTTCTTAGTATCATGCATATAAACTGAAGATAATTCCTTTACAATCATTATATTGAACATGGTTTACACTAAAGTTTTTTTTTGTAATTGAGTCTAAACCTTGATTTTCTTGAGCTATCAAATCTATTAAAACTTTTATTCAAGGAGCTAGATTAATATGAGGTGTATTTGACAAAGGCCATATTAGTGAAGTTACGTGCTAAATTGAGATATGTCTAGTATGCTTGATGAATTTGATCAAATTGGTCATCCATGGGAAATATTTGCGGGATAAGCACATGACGGTTTTGATAAGGTATTGGTAAAATGTCATTAAGATTGCTAGAAGATAATTATCCATGAGTTTGATTGTAAAACATGTTGGAAGGATCTCATTCTAGATTTTGTAAGTTTTCATACCATACCTCTATGTTTCTATTGGGATAATATGTTGGTAGCATCATGATGTGATAAGGTTATTGTTAAGTACTTTATATAATTGATGGTATGTTAAATAAGTATTGGGCTGTTATCTCTTCATCTTGCTTTATATATGGAGGTGTACTAACCAAATAGTTAGCCAAAGGATCTTGACCTTGTCCCTTTGGATGAATGTTTTGGGGTGGATAAGAATCTATTTCCCAAATGACATTATATTTAGTAGGGTTTTCCACAAAGTCCCCTTGTGTGAAAGGATTTCCATATCCATAATTATACATAGTTTCACTACGTGTAAAGTGAGCCATGTTCCAGTTAAATGACAAATATTTCACAAGAAGAGAAGGGATTAAGGTTCTATAAACTCTAAAAAAATTTATGCCTTTTGGAAAGACAAAGTGTTCAAATGTGATCTATCTTGGTCAAAGGTGGAATTGAATCTCCAAAAAGTCTATGCAAAGGCTTGATAGATATAGTGTATCATCAAATGACAAATTATAAGTGTTTGATACATATAAAGGTCATGTAAAATAACCTAAGAATCAAACTACCAAACTCTAATGTTGAAACATGTTCTAAGTAGGTCTAAGCTACTAAATGGAAAAGTTTCTAGGTATTTTTTCCAAATGTGGAGTCAAAAGCTAGGGTTAAATAGGATATGCAAGGACTAATGGCCAAACAGTGACAAAAACTTGACTTAAAAAATATTATTGATTAATCTAACAAACTTGGAATAGTTTAACATAGACAAGGTACATAACTTTAGGCATAAAACATGATCTGATTGGTATAAGATGTTAAATAAGAGATGTTTGAAGATAAAGTAATTTGACTAAAATAAAAACACAAAAAATATAATTTTCCAAATTTGAGTGATGAATTAACCCAAATTACATAATCCAAAAGAGGAAGATCTAGGTATTAACCCCATGAATTGAGGTCTAAACTGAAATCAACCAATATTTGAATTTGAACTTGTAATAGTTAATCAAAGACTCAACTAAGGATAAACTATGAATCTAATAACAAAGAGCTAGAAAGAATTGAACAACGTGACCATGATAATCCAAGATTAACAAGGCTTAAGTGATTGGTTGCAAACAAATGATAATGAAGATGTAAGATGAAACAAGACAAGTTTTTTGAAACAAATGGGTAGCCTAGTGGAATTATCACTCTTGAAAGATGACATGAGAAATGGTTTATGTTTCAAGACTCCAAAGGCACAATATTTTGAAATGATTTAGGTAGCATAATGGTGCCCTCCTCAATCAAGTGTTACTCCCAATGTTTTGAAACAAAAAAGAGAATGTTTGCTAAGTTAAATCAAAGTGTCATATAGACGGCATCACACCTCCTCAAATAATGGAGTGATATGGACTCATGACTCATCAAATGACATGGTTTGAATAATATAAGTTTTAGTCTAACACACCAAGCAAAAATGACCAAAATACACTAAGTATAATCATCCAAAGCCTAGCAAGGGTATGACAATGTAGGGTTGACTAAACCAATTGTTTTGTAAAGGTTTTACATGGATCAATTACACAATGACTTTCATGCCAAATGATGCCAAAGAAGTGCACTTTAATTGGGTTTCTATGGCACTTGGTTTGTTGCAAAAAGATCTTGCCCTTTTTTCAACCACTATATTTGCTTCTTGCTCAGTGTAGTAGGATGTCCAATGTACATATAAGTACTAGTGCTTAACCTCAATACTAAAAGGTGGTTTAACCATTCAAACCTCTGATCCTAGTGGGGGTGATGAAGTCAATGCTGGGAGATGAAACCTTGGTTCAAAGCTTCCTTATAGATCTTGTGGGAGGCAATGAAGTCCCCCTCATAAGCCAAGATGCAATGAAATAAATTAAAATAATAGAAAGACTTTATGGTCACCTCAAGATCACCCAATACTATTGTGATTTTTTTGGGAGGGATTTAAATGACATTCTTTCTATGTCTTGGACTAGGCTTAAAGTATGATGAAATGGTATTTTTAATCCTAAGAGTTCCTTAAATGGGATGGATGGGAGAGCATACACATACATCTCTTTTCACTAAAACACACAATAAACAAGCAAGTTTGAAAATAATTGAATTGAGGTAAATTTCATTACACCAAATTGTAATTGTTTGATTGGATACGTTACTTGCCCTTTGGCTTTAATAAGTGTAAATGGAAATAATTTCAAACCACCCAAAAATAAGTTGGTGCTTTTGATCCCAAAACTTCTCTAAAGGGGATGGATGGGAGAGCATACACGCACAACTCCCTTTTTACTCAAAAAAGATTAGAATAAAAAAATAATGAAAAAAACTTGCAAATTTTTTGAAGTGTATTCAATTTTATAGCACTAAATAAAATGTGTGGTGGTGTTCTTTTAGCCCCTTAGCTTTAAGTTGTGAACTTTGAAAGAAACCACAAAAGCATAACCAATAAAACACCTTAAAAAGTTTATTTAAACACCAAAATGAAGGATTCTTATTTTTTTTTAGACATAAAAATGAAGTGTGAAAATAATAATTTAGATCGAAATAGTTTTCTCCAAATAGGTCATACAAAGAAAAGGTCAGAACTTCATTTAGCCTTGAAGCTTATTTATCAAATGAAACAAGCAACTTTGAAGCGTAAAATTTGTCGACCTGAAGGCAAAATCCTAAAAAATAAAAAAAATTAGGTTAGGAAAAGGTTATCA
Organism: Torreya grandis; assembly: GCA_037957365.1. NCBI lineage: Eukaryota > Viridiplantae > Streptophyta > Pinopsida > Cupressales > Taxaceae > Torreya > Torreya grandis. Next base: position 25,564 of record JARHVA010005473.1, on the reverse strand, counting down.
AAAATTTCAATAAAAAACTCAAAAAAATAAAATAAATCTATGAAACATGCAAACAAGCTAGAAGGTAAAAAACAAGAAAATTGAACACAAAAATCATAAAAACCTAAAGTTAGTAATTTAGCCATAACTTTTAAAATATACATCCATTTGTCATAAAAAAAATTTATGTCATTTATAGGTCCAGGGATCACCTCTCTAAAAAAATTTAGGTCAAACCAGTGAATTAAAAAAAATTATTAGCTTTGTGCTAACCATTTTTACTAGAAAATTAAAAAATAGAAAGTGACAGTCACTAAAAGAGTTATAACTTATAAAATATAAAGAGATTTTTTAAATATTTTTTAGAGAGTATCAATAAAATATTTATCTATACTCCTAAGAAAATTTATAAAAAAAATATTAAGTAAACATTTATTAATTCTTTATGGGCCATTTTTACTCTAGCAAAGCAAAAACAACAAAAAAAGAATTAAAACTATGAATACAAAGAAATTTGTGGGTTGAACAATCATGTAGATAGTCCCACCAAGAATGAAATTTTTGATCAAGTAATTTGTCAAAGAGAGGAGGTTAGATCATGTTTTAGTCCATAAAACCATGAAATCAACACACTGACATCTCTAATCTTATATCTTAGGGGGGAGCTCAATGAACAAATAACAATTGAAAACCCAACTAAAATACAAATAAAAATAATCTTTACCTTCCTTGAGAGATCAAAATGATTTATTTGTTAGAATTATTTATTTATGAATAATAAGTGTTCATAAATTAAATATGGATAACATCATCTTTTCTATGCACCATTGTTGAATGCTTGGTTTGATTGATATGGCTCGGCTCAATTTCAACATTATAACACTAGAATTTTAGTTTCATGAATCTATTCATTCATTATAACTAGACTTTGATTGAGACCCTTAAACGAAGAGATCTAGGCTTACTTTTATAGGCTTTCAAATCCTTTGGAATGGGTTAAATCTAACCATGGTTTAGTTTATTAACTTTGGTTGAGTTTGACATATTCCTAGAATATTCTTTTAGAAAATTTTCAAAAGTGAGAACTCATAAAGGTAATGAGTGTGTTCTATAATGTTCTAAGATTTTCTTAAATTTCTTTTTTATTAATTGATTTAATTGATTTATTAGCTCATAGGTGAATTTAATTAGGATTTGAAATTCATTTAACTTAATTGATTTTGATTAGGGTGTGCAAGTTAATTAATTATTTTTAAGCATTTGGTCATTTGTTTGATTTTGATTAATTCAATGTGTGTATTTGTCTTATTTAATTGATTTAATAAACCAAATTAATTTAATGCAAAGTTATAAAGCCAAATTTGACACTAATAGAAATTTTTAGGTTAAATGTTTGATGATTGGTAAGAATTGGTCTAATAGTCTGATACAAAGCCATTGGTGGCCAAATTTACATGTCTATAATAAATCCATATTGAAAAGGTAAGAACACACATAGTCCAACTTGAACTTTTTAGTCTATTTCCTCACTTGAATGAGGGTAATTACATCCTTCATTTGCTATAGATCTTATTTGAGGGAACTAGTAGGAATATTGGCTTGGGGTAATGGTTTAGTGGTCAAAATTAGATTATTTTGATTGATTTATGATGGAGGTATTTGTTGGGAAATGTTGGATTGGATAGGGAATGGACTAGGAATACACGTACATGAATTTGGGTGTAATTATTGAAATTGTACTTATGGTTAAGCAATAGTATAATTAGGTTTGAGTATGTAGGCTTGATACTATGGTTGGGATAGAATAATATAGTCATAATATGCCTACTAAGTTTGAATAGGGACATCATATTGACTAGTCATACCTAGTTGATTAAGAGGGACTTGTGAACCAAGACCCTATCTTTGAACTTATAACACATTTTGGACAAAAGACAATTGTTGCCTAAAAATTACTTGAGGAAAATTAAAATATATTTAGTACACAAATCCCTATTTATAAGTGGATGCATGTTGGAGATTCAATATTTATTGTTGATTAATATTTGCATGTTATTGGTATACGACTGAAGAGGTATGTTCGCTACTACTTGGAAAGATGAAGCATTAGTTTCCACCTATTGAGGTGGAAATTTTTAATGCCTCTACTACATGGGTATGCTTGATAGTGCCTATTATTATGGAATATCAATTTTTACATGTTGGGGTGGAGTAACCTTCATCACATTTTATTTTGGTATGGCACTAGTCATTGGTTGACTATTTAATCCTTATTGTTGGGTGCTTGAAGAAGAAATTAGTTGAAGATTAGAGGTAGTTGGCTAAGATTGGGAGTATAAACTCCTACTCCTTTAGTTTTTAGACCACTCATAGTGTTACTTAAAGGCACATTTTATTGTTGACTATGTGTTTGTGTGTTAACACCACTTCAGTTTAAATTAGACATTACTGGCGTATTATCCATTACGCTTTTCTCACTATTTTACATAGAAGTAGAAGATACTTCTTTGATGATTAGAATATTCAACATGTTTTATATTGAAGTGATTTATGTAATTAGGTCAAAACCTTGATTTTATTAACTAGTGTTTTACTAAATTTGTGAAACTATATGGGTTAATTTCTTAAATAGTAGAGGGGTCTGGATTAAGGAAAAAATTAGTAAATAAAATGTGCCTTAATTATCCTACTAATTTATTGAATCTAGAAGTGATTAATTGATTTATAAAAATAGCAAACAAGGGGATATAGAGTAAAACTTAGCTAATTATGGGCTGAGATGGAGGAGATAGAGGCTGTAAATTACTAATTTGGATGGGTAGACTATTAGAAACATGGTCTATAAGTTTGTTTTCTACCTATATAAGAGCATAAAAAATGGGACACCTAGAGGTATAGCACTGTAGTCCAAGTTTTGGCACTATAGTCCTTAGTGTCTAAATTGTTTGATCTTTTTAAGTTTTATTCATCTACTCTGGGAGACCTTGTGCTTAAAATATCAAGTCTTGATTGTTTATGAAGCTCCATGTGCAATTGATTTTATCTTCAAGGATCCTAGTTCCTCTTCATGTTTGATAGGTGATCTTGAATCCAATTGAAAAAATGGTTAGTGTGTAATATACACTAAATGTGTGATCACACCTTGTGTGTGGGAATGTTTCCTATATACCAATACTCTGAAGAGAGATCAAGGCCAATGTATCTCTCCTAATTTTAATGTGTATTATGTAATCCTATGTATGTAATGCAAGTGCATGTAAATTTGGGAAAGCTTGAGATGAATCGTGACTAGTACAGGAGCATGGATAGGTTGGATATAATAGTGGTTGGCTATATGTAGAGAATAAGAAGATTTAATTGAGTGTGATTTAGTGTATTTCTAGATTATGCCATTTGAATGATTGCCAACCTTGCTAAATGACCTTTGAATGGGATTTTATAGGCAAATTAGTGATCTTAGGTTAGATGAACTTGAATTAGGATGACAAGGGAAAAGATAAGGATTCAATAAAATCTAACCATTTGAGGCTATTGTGGACTTGGACAATAGTGTTAGAAAGTAGACACCCTAGGTCCTAGCACTGTAGTTCAACTTATGTCACTATTATCTACGGGAGAAGGGACCTTAGGGGATATATCTATGTCTAAGAGAGGAGTCTAAGACAGTAGGGGCTGAATCTAAAAGGCTTCAGATGACTGGGAAATAGTGAAAACATGTCTAAGTAGGTTGTGTAAGTGAGTAGGACAGACATATGGTTTAGGTGTCACAAGTCATGATCAAGTTATACAAATTGCATTTTAGTATGACTACATTTTAAATTGCATTTTAGTATGACTACATTTTCCCCCTTTTTATTATAAGTATGTAACAAAGAAAAATACTAGGATAAAGGAGAAAAAGAAAAGTGTACCTAAACTTACCTATGTGGTTAAGCCTAAGAAGTTATGTGATGTTGGGTTATGCATAGTGAGAGCACATTATACTGTGTAAGTCTACAAAAAGGAAAGAAAAAGTAGATCAGTTCTTACTAGATATGCTATATCTAAAAATAAGAATGTATAAAGATGGGTAAGGAGAGAGGAAGGAAGAGAAAGGAATGAATACACCTCACTAGGTATGTGAACCAATACAAAACTTTTTATGTTATCGGGTTGTGTTGAGTGATGCTAGAACTATGTTGAACCAAGAGTTATATCGATGAATGAGATAAGTTTTTAATCCCTTAGAAGTTGGATCAATAATGTAAAGGTAGGATCTTTAGATCCATCATCACCAACTATATGAAATTAACGAATCATGTATATGCTAATTTATGTCTAGACTATGTGTCTAATTCCTCTAAATAGGTGGCTCAAGAATACAAAGGTTAGCTATACCTTTGGCTCCATCATTGCCCAATGATGTGAAGCTAAATAAGAAAATATCAATATAGATGAATGTCATATGAGATGGATCATAGAGCCCCTAAATGTGCTATGATCTAATAATGTTGGCATGGATAACTAAATGTAAACTAGAAACTAGGCCACTATTGGCTACTTTGAAAGATGGAGATTAGACTTGTATAGAAGCCCCTCCTAAAACTAGAATCAAGGCTTAGGAAGCCACTCAATATCTTGAATAAATGGGAAGAAAAATTATATGAAAGTTTACTTGAATGTGATGACAACCACCTGTAGATAGAGTAAGGCACATAACTATTAGGAATGTGTAAGAAAATAAAATAAGCTCAAAAATAGATAAGGCACATGTGTCATGCACATTACCCCCAATAACTGGTGTATATAATATATATTCTAAAATAAAATTTGTATCAAATATCATGTCTAAACTAAAAATGGAAACCCTCATTTCATGCATGATATCCCCTATATCTAGATTCTCTAAGCAAAATAAGTGCTGAAAACTATTGATTTCTAGACTAAAGTGTACTGGCAAAATTGTGACTGAACTCATCTCTCTACCTGATTCTAGAAAAACTAAATATCCTAATATTTGGAAAATAATGATATAAATTAGACACTTTGGGGTCCAGTGCTATAGTCCTATTTTTGGTGTTATTATCTAGAGCCAAAACTGATGACTAATATAGATTCTTTGTTGTCCACCTAGTCTAGTTTGCCTGTGTTGAGTTCTAGATTCTAGACTCTACTATTATAAAACTATTTTTTCAACCATTAAGAGCTATGATATCTATGAAAAAACCTATATTTATTTCCCCCTCTTTTGAGGGTAGGAATGAAGACCTTGTAATAATTTCCCTCAAAATAAGAAATCCTACAAGTGTGTTAAGCTATAAAAACATTTGATATAACATTGATATACATTATATAAAGATATAGAAAAATTTGTAGAGAAATATTGTTAGATCCATAGGGGTATTCCTAAATAGATATAACAATGTAATAACATGTGAATAAGAGTAAACTAGAATTCGTAAATGTTAGTTGTTAGTTATTAGTGGCATGGAGGGATGGAGCATGGTGTCCATCATGGCATCCAAGATGAAAGGTAAATGCATGATTGGAATCATGACATTGTACACAAATATAAGTAATCAAGTAATAGGCATACAAATCAAGAAGCAAGAAACATGCAAGGGTGGCCAAGGGGCCAAATAAGCACACAAGGCATACAAGGCATGTTTAAATGTTGCATACACACATTATGAGAAGAAGCAAAGATTGGCACAAGGGCCACAAACATATGAAAGGCACACATAAAATACATTGGTAGGTGTCCAAAGGTACACACATATAAACATGAACTAAGGACATTGGAAAATGTCCTAGAATGTAAAAAGGAAGCAAATAAGAACTAGAAAATGTAAACACATCTAGATAATCAAAGTGAAGAGTGGAAGCATGCAAAATACTAGAAATACAAACATGCATCTAACTATGGAAATCAAGAAGAAAGAGTATAAAAAATATGTAATACAAGACCAATATATATGCTATGAAATATAGAAGTAAGATATATGATAATGCATGTCGATGTGATATATATGTAAGTAAAGAATATACTATAACAAGATGTCTAGAGTGTATAGTGTTAGAATGACATAACCTGGATGGTGTAGTCATGTAGAGTATGCCCCTAGTGGGTAGATGTATCGATATGTAGTTGGAATGTATAAGTAGGATGCCCCCTTGATGGGTGGAGTGAAGTAATAAAGGATCTAGATTAACTACACACACTTAAAAAAGATCAAGTGAATCTTGGTAATATAGATAAATTGACAAATAATAGAATAGAATAATGTAATGTAAGTCTATCATAATGGTTAGCAATGTAAAACATAGATGATGCATATAATTAACATATTTTTAAAATATTATATTGTTTTATATTTTGAAATATTTGAGTTATGTATAATCAAGCAGAGGAAACTATGTATAATCAATGCTAGAAATAAAATTATATATAAAAATCACATCGTAATATAAGAGACTAGGTTGGGGGTGGGAAGGGATCCTGAGATGGAGGCTGTTGGGGATAAAACTGGAGGAAAGGATTTTAGCCATCATCAAATGCATCGAGATCATCATCATAAGTATTATCATATGTTATTATTTCTATGTTCATGTTGTTATCAAATCAAAGATGAATTGAGTGTTATTTTGGTTATGAAAATGCTACTTCTAATCTTGGTCATTTAGTCTTGTTGGTAGGTGATTTCATTAGTAGTGGTGTTGGTGGTGCTATGATCTAAATAATGCCTCAATGTTTTAGTTTATCTAATCATTGTTGTAAAGATGTACATTAGTTGGTATCATGTCTAGTGATCTTTTGAAAAAGGCAAAATGGTTTACCTTCCTTTTGTGATAATTTTTTGATAGATATGTGTCATACTGTAGAAAGCTTGATTAATTTATGATCAAGTAACATCTATATTAAAATGTGTGGTTGATGTTGTGTACTACTTACCTAGATTTTATTGACTATCTTTTTATTCATAGAAGTAACCATGTTAACTATATGTGCCTAATGATATATCTATGGTCATGAATATGGATTATATCTTGAGAATGTGTCATGAGATGCTAAGAGTGATTTAGGATGCTTAATAAGAACTCTAGAATCATCTCAGTAATTTCCTGTGCCAATTGGTGTAAAGTTCAATCCACTTAGATAATTATCTATGAGTGTGGATGTTGTATCATCATTGTCTGAAGTAGCTTGGGAATCCATATCAACATCATATATGTAAGGTAACTCTAAATTTACCGTATGGAGTAATTGTGAAATAGGAGTCTTGGTAACTATAGTAGGAGAAGATGACGATGTTGTGAGATTATCTATATTAGCATGAGGGTTTGTATCTATGGGAGAAACTAGCACTACTAGAAATACTATTAGTGATGGTGTAAATATAATAGGTGTAGTTAGTGTGACTGTTGGAGTTATTGGTGCTATTATAACTAGATGAGTATATGGAGTTGGAGATATATCTAGAATTGGAGGAATGTGACAGGTGCTAGTCTCTCCCACCTCATATGTATGTATTTTATCAAGAGGAATATGGTAAAGTGGTGACTATAGGATAAGAGAAGGTGTCCCATCTAGAAAAATAGTTGAATATGACTCTGTAACTTTATAATATCTGAATGGTTGATTATCTAGTAGACATGTGTAGAGATATTCATCATGAATAAACTTGACACATTAGTATAGAGTATAAGGAATGGATTACATTGCATGTATCCATGGTCATCCAAGTAAAATATTATAAAGGAGATGACCAGGCATAACCTAAAACTAGGTAGTAAGGGTTTTGGGCCCTACCATGATATCCAAAGAAATGGTTCCCAATGTTTGTCATGGTATGTCATCAAACCCTTTAATAGTATTATATGAATTCTTCATAGATGTCATATCTAAACACATAGATTGTAAGAATGTGATATTGCATATATTTATCTTGATACCACTATCAAATAGAACTCTCTTTATTTCACTAGTTTTGATTTGAATTTGTATGAATAGTGGTAAATTTTGATCATAACTTCCTAAGATGGTGTGTCCTCTTTATCAAAATAAATGGCATATTTGATATTTTTTAGTGTGTTGACCACTGATGCAAAATAAGAAGGCTTGAAGTTAGCTGGCATGGAAGTTTGAGTGAGTACCTGATAGATAAATCCTTGAATACATTAGCTTTTTGGAGCAATTATAGCATTCAAATGTTTGCTAGAGTATTGTGTAATTGATCTACAATATCATATGCCTTATTTGAATCTATTTGTGTAAGGGTCCTAGGTCAGGGATGGGATGGAATAGGTGGGTTGTAGGGTTCTTGGGTGGGTAGAGGAGGGATAATAGCATGTTGAGTAATAACTCTAACTACATTAGCCATTATCGATATAGGATTAGTAGTGTGTACAAGAGGAGAGCATAGATAATTGATAGGGTGAGGAGGTGGGATAATGACACATTGAGTAACATCTCTAACCACATTATCCACTATATGTATAGGATTAGTAGTGTCTATGGGAGGAGAACATAGATAATTTATAGGGTAAGGAGGTGGAAGGATGAAAGGTGTTAGCTAGGATCTCTGGCGATGGGTAGTGACATGTGGGATGGTGAAATCAACCATGTAATAGTAGTCAGCATGGAAGATAAGTTCCAAGTGAGGTGGGACAAGAGGTGTCTTAATATATATAAAGATAGTTTGTTGGATATTGTTCCATACTATAAAAAGTAAACATGCAAAGCAAATAATGAAACTTTGTACTAATATATGATAGAATTCATCATTCATTTACATGATAGGTCCTATTATGGTTTAGTTATTATTTGAAAGAACTACAATAATCATGTGTAAATAAGTGAGCATCATTTTTTAAATTTAGCTATGGGTGTAATGTGATACCTCAAGAAGCAGTAGGACCTAGTGTATGCAACTAGAGATTTTTTAGAAATATAATTTGCAAAATGATCTAAACTTTTGAATTTGAAATTGATTTTTTGAGCTAAGTATGCAAGCTAAAATTTAGAAAATTATAAGAAATTACTTGCTTTAATGGGACCTAGTAGATGCAACTAGAATTTTGAGACAAATATATTTTTTGGAATTTACTATGAATTTTTGAAATTTGAAGTGATTTTTTGAATTTAATATTCAATCAAAATTTGTAGAAAATAAGTGGAATATTAATTAAAAATTATTAGGATTTAGTTGATTCAACTAGGGCATAGAAATTATTCTTTTCAAAATTAATGTAATAATCTAAAAAATTTGTTATAAATTTGTAGAATTGAGCTTGAAAATTTTAAGAAAAATATGAAAATATTTCTAAAATTAGCAATATATTTTTCCTAGTGGTTTGAAAGTGTTTGTAAGCAAATAGGACCTAGTATGTGCAAACTAGGGTTTAAGTGAATTATTGAAAATATTTAAATTAATTTTTAGTATTTTAATTTTAAATTTAGGAAAAATTAGGAAAATATTTCAAAAAATTATAAGTAATTATCCCTAGGGTTTATAGGGTTTTTATTTAAAAATTTGAAGTAAGACGAGTTCACCAAATGTTTTACTAAATTTGGAAAACTATATGGGTTAATTTCCTAAATAGTAAGGGGGTTTGGATTAAGGGTGAAATTATTAAATAAAATGTTCCTTAATTAACCTACTAATTTATTGAATAAAGAATTACTTAATTGATTTATAAAAATAGCAAACAAGGGGATAAAGAGTAAAACTTATCTAATTATGGGTTGAGACAGAGGAGATAAATGCTATAAATTATTGATCTAGCTAGGTAGACTATCAAAAAAAGGATCTAGAAGTATATTTTTTTCCTAGATAGGAGCATCAAAATTGAGACACCTAGAGGTCTGGTGTTGTAATCCAATTTTTGGCACTGTACTCCTTATTGTTTGAGCTTTCTAAACTTTCTAGGTTATGTTCATCTGCTTTAAGAGACCCTATGCCTGAAATATTGAGTCCTAGTTATTTGTAAAGCTCCATGTGTAATTGATTTTGTCTTCAAGGATCCTATTTCCTCTTCATGCTTGATATGTGATCTTGAATCCAACTATAAAAAGGGGACAGAGTGTAATATGCATTAAACATGTGATCACACCCCATATGTGGGCATGCTACCTACATACCAATACTTTGAAGAGGGATCGAGGCCAATGTAGTTCTCCTAATTTTAATGTGTATTATAAAATATTGTATATTAAATGCAATTGTATGTTAATTTTGGAAAGCTTGAGATGACTCATGACTGGTAAAGGAGCTTAGATAGGCTAGAAATAATAATGGTTGGTTATATATAGAGAATAGGAAGATTTGTTTGAGTGTAATTTAGTATATTTATATCTCGTGCCTTTTTAATGATTTAAAACCCTTCTAAATGACCTTTTAATGGGATTTTATATGGAAAATAGTGATCCTAAGTTAAATGAACTCACATTAGGTTGACAAGGGAAAAGATAAGGATTTGAGAAAATTTGACTATTTGAGGTTATTATGGACTTGGAAAATAGCACTAGAAAGTGGACACCTTAGGTACCAGCAATATATTACAACATATGGCACTATTTTCCAAGGGGAAAAGGACCCTAGGGGATATATTTGTGCTTATGAGAGGAGTCTGGTATATCAAGGGCTAAATCTAGAAGGCTTCAAATGACTAGAAAATAGTGAAAACATGCTTAAGTAGGATGTGTAAGTGAGTAGGAGAGACCTATGGTTTGGGTGTCACAAGTCATGATCAAGTTGTATAAATTGCATTTTATTATGAATATAACAAGTCAACTTAAATAAGACTCCTATTAAAGGAATTGACTAAATAAGAGGTGCATTTGACATGGTCATATTATTAAAGTTAAGCATTAGGTTTTGATATGTCTAGTATTTTGTCTATATTTGAATGAATTGGTCCTCCATGAGGCATCTTGGCAAGACAAGTATATGTGGATCTTGATCTGGCATTGGTATTATGGCATTTGGTTTGCTAGAATAGGCCTGATCATTGTTAAAATTATAAAACATGTTATAATGGCCTCTTATTAGACTTGGTAAATTATCATGCCCTAATTATAAGAATCTATTAGGACTATGATATAGTGGCATTGTAACATAAAAAGGTTGTTTTTGGAAATTATCTGCAACCATAGGTATACTAGCCAAATATTGGGTTGTCTATTCTTGGTTTTATTTCATGTAAGGAGGAGTGCTAACCGAATAATTGGCCAAAGGATCTTGAATTTATTCCCCTATTTGAGTGTTGTATGGTGGATAATAATCCATCTCCCAAACAACATCATCTCCATAAGGGTTTTAAACAAAGTCCTCTTGTGTGATAACATTTCCATATCCTAGATTGTACATAGATCCACTATGTGTATAGTGAGACATGGTCAAATCAAATGAAAAATATTCCACAAAAAGATGGGATTAGATTTATATAAACTCTAAAAATCTATGTCTAGAAAATACAAAGAGGTTCAAACTCTATCTAGCTTGGTCAAGGGTGGAATTTTATCTCAAAAATTCCTATACAAAGACTTGGTAAAAATAGCATAACATCAAGTATCTAATGTTAAATGTTTTACACAAATAAGGTCAAGTAAAATGACCTAAAAACAAGATTCCAAACTCTGATATCCAAACGTGTTCCAAATAGGTCTAAACTATGAAAGGGAAATGAGTTTCTAGGTCTTTTGTCCAAATGCAGAGTTAAAATCTAGGCTCAAACATGTTATTTATATGACTTTTGGAAAAATATTGTGTCAAAATCTATACTTAAAATAAAGGATGATGATGATGATGATTAATCTAATAGACTTGGAATAGTTTGGCAAAGACTAGGCACTTAATTCTAGACACAAACATGATCTTACTGGTGTAAAACACCAAAGAAAAGGCACTTTGAAAATGGATTGATTTTATCAAACAAAGGCACGCATAATAAAGTTTCATATTTTGATTAATTAATTAACCTAAATTACACAACCCAAAAGTGAAATATCTATGTATTAACCCCTGTATATTGAAGCCTAAGTAAAAAATAATCAATGTTTGGATCCAAACTTGTAAAACTTAATAAAAAACTCAACTAAAGAAAATTAGGATTTTAACCAAAAAAATAGGTGAATATGAATATCATGAATATGTTAAAAAAAGATCTAATAAGGCATAAATGATTGGTTTTTAAATAATGATAATTGAGACACAATATAAGACAAGTCTTTTGAAATAATTTGGGCAGTGTAATGGCATTTTCACTCCCAAAAGATGTGACAATGTTTTATTTCAAGACTTGTTAAGGTATGAAACTTTAATTTATTTGGTTAGAATAACGTTACCTATTTCAATCAAGTGACACACACAATGTTTTGACACAAAAGTTTCCTAAGTTAAATCAAGGTGTCAAACAGATGGCATAACACCTCCTCAAATAATGGAGTAATGTTGGAAACAAGACTCATTCATTACATGGTATAAACAAAAAAGTTTTAGTTTTAAAACACTAAGAAATGAATAATAAATTACAAAAATATAACTAAGTATATATTTTTTTAAATCCTATCAAGGTGTGGTAATGTGGGGTTGACTAAAACTTACAAGTTACGACCATCTAGATTGATCCCATGTGTACAAACTTTCATGTTTGAACACAATAGAAATAACAATTCAATTGAAGCCATGTCAAATGACTTTTTATGAAAAGGTCTTATCATTTTCACAACCACTACATCCATTAATTACTTATTGTAGTATGATGTCTTAATTGGTCATATATTTTGGGTTGGCTTGCCACTAATAAATATGGTTTAACCACTCAAAACACCATCCCAATGGGGTGATCTAAATTTGTATTTCCCCCCCTATGGAGAGGGTTTGAAACACTACCAAGAGATGAAACCCTAAGTCAATTCTTCCTGAAATAACTTGTGAGATTTAATGGCATCCCCTTCACAATCTAAGATTCATGAAAATAAAAGATAATTAGAAAGACTTTAGGGTTGCTTTTAGATCACTCAATACCATGCGAGTTTTGGGGAGAGCCTAGGCAATGTTCTTTTTATGCCTTGGACTAAGAACTAAATGCAATGAAAAGATAGTATTTATCCCATGATTTCCATATAGGGGATGGGTAGAGAATACATGCACTATCCTCTTTGTGAAAAAAAAATCAACAAACAAGTTTTAAAAACAATTTCAACTGAGGTTTGATTTTAAGTACCAAATTAAATGTGACATTATTCATTACTAGGCCCCTTGGCTTAAGTGCAAAAGATTTAAATAATTGTATAAAATTAAATGAAGATAAATCATCTAGGTTCATTTTAAGCCCAAATTTGAAAGGTTTAAGATTTAGCATATATTCATGTTTAAACACCAATTTGAAAATGTTTAAGATTTAAGGATTTGTTTCAAACACCAAAACAAAGTGTTTATAAGACTTAGCCATCCTAGATTAATTTTAAACACCAATGTCCAAATGTGTAAGATATAACATGTTCATTTTTGGACCCAATTTTAAATATGCAAGATTAACTAGATTCCTTTTAGAAACCCAGAATAAAATGTTCTCTAGTCAAAATAAGCAAATTGGTATCCCAACTAATCCTTGAACTTGTAATTGTTAGATAATAATGTTATGCTTTGAATCACTTTTGGTTTCAAGAAAATGATCTTTGAAAAAGGAGATATTGAGTTTTATATCAGAATACATAATGACCATGGTTGATCAAAGATGAATGATTCCAATTTCAAGGCAACCATCTATGGTCAGTTCAAAGAGAACTAATGCCAATTATGAAGAACTAATGTCGATCAGTTAAGACCATCATTGATCAATTGTGAACTTGAAGGCAAAACCACAAAATATAAGCATGTTAGGTTAGGAAATGGTTATCAAAAAACTCAATAAAACTTACAAGGTAAGAATTAGACAAAGAAAACATAATTTAACGAAACCAAGAAATAATAATTAGAAACTTTTAAAATATTTAAACACCTATTTCAATATTTTGTAAAAATATTATGCAATTTAAAGTTAAAATAATAGTATATTCTAAAAATTTAGGATCAAACATGTGGTTTAAAAAAATCATCATCAAAAATAGAGTTCATATGCCCCAAAATGAAGCTCCAAAAAATGGCTTATTAGCTTGTGCCCCACATAGTGATTGAGGTCAGTTATGAGATGCACACAATGACCATGGTCAGTTATATATGATTGATTTTGGTTAGTTAATTATTGATGCCAATTATATAAAATTGATGTCAGACTCTATGTAAACTTGAGTGAACACAAAAATAAAAAATACAATAAAATCAAAGCTAAAACTACAATTTTGAGGATATTCAAGCATTCATTTGATGATTTTTGAGTTGCATATTCATCTCCTTGGTGTATGGGGTACTCAAAGTCCCCCCAGTCATGCCATTTTTGATTAAATAATCTAAGAAGGGTGGTTAGATCATATGTTAGATTCATAATTAAATTTATTCAAAATGAAAACAAACACACGAACATGTATAACACTATCTTGCCTAAATCAAAGGGAGGAGCATGGTAAGGAAACACAAATGAACAAATCACAACTAAAAATGGAAATAACTCATACAAATTCCTTACCAATTCCTTGAATGCTCCAAGAGGTTTATTTGTTTGTCTTCTCAGATTGTGCTCAAGAAGTCTTCATCAATGGGGCTTGGCTATCTCCATCTCCTCTTAGCACCATGGTTGGCTTGGCTTGCCTTAATTTTAGCATTATAACACTATGTATTTGCTTCATGCTAAAAACCTACATTATAACATTTCTCTATCCAAGCTCTCTAAATAAAGAGTTCTAATATTGTATTTATAGGCTTTGAAATAAAATTAGAATGAGTTAAATCCTAACATATGTTTGCTTAGTTAACCCCAATAGAATTAAAAGGTGTCCAAACCTCATGATTAGAATGGAGTAATCATGTTTGAGATATTTTGGATTTTGGATAACTCAAAAGCTAAAGATTAATTCCTAGGATATTTATTAATTTTTGAATTTCCCTTTTGATAATTCATTTACTTGCTCAAAGATGAATTCAATTAGGATGTGATTTAGGATTTGCATGTTAATTAATCCCTTTTAGGCATTTGAAACATTTGTGCAAGATTTGAATTAAATTATGTGTGAATTTATCTCATTTAATTTATTTTTACTCTAAATTGATTTAATTGCTTATTATGAAGCCAAATTTGAGACATTTGGAAATTCTTAGGCTAAATATTCAATAGTTGGTAAGAATTGTTCTAAAGTTGGGTATATAGCCATTGGTGGCCAATTTTAGATGTCTACAGAAGGTTAAGGTATATATTGAATTGGGCTGAGTAAATACATAAAATTAAATATATCAACCAACTTAATAAAACAAGGAGATTAAAACTATATTGATCAATTTCATGTAATTTAGTGAATCAGAGGTTAAGAACAAAATTGTCTCAAACTGTGTGATATAGTTTGAGATAAAAGTTGGAAAATAGATTTTAATTTAAATGTATGGATTTGTTTGATACATTCATGAAAATAGGTAATGAGTTACAAACTATATCTAAGTGGTCAATGTATTCTTGTTTGGGATAATTAAGGGTAATGAGAAATGGATTGCTTCAATCTATTTGATGCAGTTTATAAAGTAAATAGACAAAATAAATTGTATCAAGCTATTTAATATATTTACATAGGAGAAAAGATGGGATACATAAAGATAGACTTTTTCAACTTATTTTATGTAGTCAAGGATGGAAACACATAATACTAGATCAAGTTGGTTGGTTAAGTCTACACATAGGTAACTATATTGATATTGACTGATATAGTATATAATATAAAATATAATAGCAAGAAACAAATTGAAATATAATTATTCTTTCTAACTATTTTTTAAAAAATAATATCAGTTAGATGTACTAAAGGATTTGAATGATTTATAGGATCTCATAGATACTAACCCGTTCATTAGATAGTTTCAGCCCAATGTTTCAAATCATTGACTATGGAGGAAGTACCATGCCCATAACCCACCAAAATAAATTTTGAGAGTAATTTGAGATTAACTTCTTGATTTTAAGCACTAAATAGTGCATTACATAATTAAATAGATGGATAACTTCTTAGATTTCAATAAAAAGGGATTCCTAGGCATTTTCGATATACCGTGGGGTACGTGGAAACTAAAGTTTGTGTTTATATTTTTACTATGGATATGAGTGTTTGTAAAACCCCTCATACCATGATGTTTGTAAATAATTGAATAGGATTGTAAGTAGAACATTGTATATCCTTTTATGACAATATCTAAGATGTTTTAAAATTGTCAAAATAAAGTTTCTAGGGAAATCCAAACAAATAGAAAATAACATTTGAAAATCAGTATTAAAAAATAATTTAAATCATTTATATAATTGAAATAAACATGAATTAAAATTTAAACTAAATGTTTGATTAATTTCTAGAATGAAAATTTAATTTGCCTTGTTGATGATTGAAAAAGTAAAACAAATAGAACTATATCGACATTAGTTAATGTAGTTATACATATAGTATATAACTATATTTATTAGATGAATAGAGTATGTTTAAACAAAGTTGTAGATAGAAAGATTAATAAATCAAAATAATCAATGTATTTTATTGGAGATAATTGTAATATATAACTAAATTAAAAAAATTGATTCAGTTGACTAGAAAGAAACAAAAAAAAGTGTAAATACATAAATGTATCAAGTAGATAGATTTAGTTGACTATAAATAGCATTTTAATTAAATTATATCAACTTATTTGATATAGTTGACTGGAGAAAAATTACAATTTGAGTTTAAAATTGTATCATGTTTGTTGAAATACTCAATTGAAAAGATGCCTAAATAGAACTATATCTACATGTTTTATATAGTTCACTTTAGATAAATTTGGTAAAAAGGTAAAGACATAATGGTATCAATATGATAAATATAATTATATATAAATAGATATAAAGATTAAACTATATCATGCTAGATGATGCAATTAACTAAAAATGTAGAAATAGAGTTGTATCAATATGTTTGATACACTTGGCTAAAGAAGTCAAGGAAATGATTAGTGTAAATTATGATTACAATAGAAGTTAGTTTCCTTGTTAGATCATTCAAAACAAGAAAGTGATAAACACAATATCTCAGGTATAATCCCTGATATTGGGTATGACATGAAAGTAAAGAACAAATAGAAAACACAATCAAAACAATTATACCTTCCTCATGGATGTTCTTTCCAATCCTATTTTAGGTTAGTTTGTGACCAAATTGTAAAGCTAGAATATTATAAAATGTCACAGTGCATTCCAATATCATATCCTTTTGCCTATGAGTGATTTTATTTGATCAAAATTAGGAATAGTTGAATATTTTATAATATTTCTACATTAGAAGTCTACATAAAAAATCTTGTTATGGCTAGAGAGGTCACCCTTTATTTATAACTTGATCAGATAAATTATAGCCATTGGATCAAGAATGAGATGTGTGGATATGAATCAATTCAAATTGGAGTGATTAATGAAATAAATATTTTGGAAATATGTTGTATTAAAAAGGTACAAATATTGAATTTTGCATTTATGCTAATATTTCTTGCATTCTTGATAGTGTTTACCAAATATATAAATGAGGTCATGATTATGTCATAAATCTTGATATTTATTGTATTTTAGATTTAAAAAATTAGAAAGTTAGTCAATTGATATGGATTTTCTACTTATCCATTTAGTTCAATTTAATTATTTAAGTAATCCCAATTATCTTTTGTGAAATATTTAAAGTTGAATAATTGATCCATTTAATTGGTCAAAATACCACTTATAAAACAATAAATTGGCTTAGAGTGAATTAGATGAAGTTGAAAGTTGGTTAGGATGCATTTCCCTAATTAAAGATGGCCCTACATGTTTAAGAATATGAAATCAGTTGTATAGGCAAATTTGGGTCTTTTAATGATTTGTACATTATTATAAGAAATAAATTATGATCACTATTTCAACATGAAAGTGATGAGGTAGTATAGATATCTAATCACTATGATCCTATAGTGATTTCCACTATCAGTGGTGAATCTAGCAGTGCTAGAGGAGGACACAAAAGTAGTTAGTGGGGGTAGTGATATAGGTTTTTGTGAAAATTGAGTTAATATAGCTCATAATGGATGGGTCTTGATGGACAATGAGGAAAAACCCTTGTTGAAAGGAAGTATGGCCATAGGTTATAGTACAAGGTCAAAGAAAACTACTACATACTCTAATCTGAAGACTGAGTTGGATCAAAGGGTTAAGACAAAGGTCACAGGGGATAAGTGTGGCCCTATTTTTAGATCTATTATGAATTACAAGAGAAAAAATTAGATTGCTAGACATTTCGTGTTAAATGGCAAAAAAATTGATGCATATAGTTAAACCCCAGGTCACACAAGTTTTAATACTTGGAAATATCAAGGTTCAATGGAAATAATAGATTCAATAGAAGGATGTAAATAAGGGAGCACAAATCCAATGTTAATAGAGGCAAAGACACTATTGAAACCTAGAAATATAAAAATAGAAAGTGTAATATCTTTTGTTGAGGCTATGGGAGGATGTAAAAGCTCTCCTGTGACTCTAGTGAAAGATATACCTATTGTCCATTTTGATAAACTAGAAATGGAATTTATTTCTACAAGGGAATAATCTCTATCTACATAGGATTTGATATGTAAGTTTGAAGTGTTATGGCGAACCCTTTAAGTGTTACATGAATGGATCTCATCCTAATGGAAATTTAGGGTGGAAGGTAATATATAAATCTAACCCTATTTTAGAGGTTTTTTATTTTGATTTTTAATTTTTTGGTAGATAAATAAGATATTTTTAATGACATGGTTTGGAGCTGGGACAACCACACTTTGCTGGTAAAACCCTGACATTCATATTTTAATACCTAGACTAAAATTTTTAACTTCAAACCAGTTTGGGTGAGGCTTCCTAATCTTCTTTTCTAGTTCTAGTATGATTTGGTGTTTGTAGCCATTAGAAATATAATAGGTAATTATTGGACTACTAACAAAGTGACTACCATTAAGGGGAATCCCACATATACATATATTTTAGTTTATGTTGATTTATCTAATGATTTACCTTCTCAATTAGAACTATGAATGGGGGAGAAGAAATGGATGCAACCCCTTGATTTTGAAGATATTCCTTTTAGGTGTAGAAGATGTTTCAAAATAGGACATCTTGTGAATGATTTCCCAAGTTTCAAATTTAAGAATATGCTATCATGGTGGAAAAATGTATAACTTAAACATAATATAGTGCCAGTTGCATAGGATAGTGGAAGTGATAATGAGGGATCAGATTTAGAGGTCCACTTGGAAGAAGAGGAGCAAAATCATCAAAATGAATTTTTTTGTAATGAGGTGAGGACCAAGGAATGGGGGTTGAGGTGTTACTTTATAATACCAATGTAAATTTAGAGATTAGATCAGGTTTAGTAGCTTAGTCACCTTTAGAAAGATAAGGAGTGTTTTACTCAATAGAAACATAGAATCAAGCAAATTTTTTGGATATCTCCATGCCCATGTTGCCAAATACTGAGGAGGAAGGAGAATGGAAAATAGTTAGTCATACAATAAAGGCAAAGATAATCTAGGTTTGAAATTATTGACTTTTTCTCTCAGATCCAACAAAAATAATCTCATGGGAAAGTCCTAGATAGTCATTTTTCCTCTTTTTGTTTTGTTTTGGGTAGTAGCTTATGTTGTAAATCTTGGTATTTGAGGCCATTTTTATTAGTTATTTCTTGTTGTTTTTTAGTTTGTTTTAGCCTATTATTACCAAGATTATTATTATATTTGGTTGTTCTGGCATCAACTTTGTTTGTAGATCCTCTTCTAGGGTATTGGGTCCCTAGTTCAAAAAAAACTTTCCCTTTAACCTTAATAAAAAAACATGAAAGTGATAAGAATTGAGTGTCTACATTTTGACCTTATTTGAGAAATCATTATAAAACACAAGAACATTAATTAATTTAAAAATAATAATTTAAAAAATCATAAAAATGATTTGATAAATATTGAATAAGGATGTGTCCATATTTTTTTGAATTTTATTCAATTTGTTGAAAACGGGTTCACATCAATACCATAAACATTTTTTGGGACACCCAATATGCCCCATTAAGGGGTAGGTTGAAAAATAATATTGAGGAATAGGCCCTTGAAAATAATAAAATGGTAAATTTTGGGGCTAAAGAGGCTAATAAATAGAGTAATTAGAAGAAAACAAGAGAAAAAATAGACCACATGGCCATCTCCAAGCCTTTAGGGAAGAAAAATAATGCAACGACAAGTTTTGGGGGTAAAAATTCAAATTTGGACCTATTTATTTAACCCTAAGGGTGAAAATGGTCCATTTTCACCCTCCCCTAGTGATAAATTGATATCTATATTTGGATAAGATATTTCAAAGAAAATGGCACACATTCCCCACCAAAGGCATCTAGGTTAGTGAGTACAAGAGTACCAACAACTGACGAGGAGTGGAACATCAATAGGTACCTATTTTTTGTAAAATTTTGCATTAAATACATTTAATTCACCTTATAAGTAGGTGTTATATAAAATCATCATTTTCAAATCACCTAAAAATGATGAGATCACATACCTAAATGATGATAGCACTATTTGAATGGTGAGGCCATGACCAAAATGATGAAATCGATAAAATAATAAGAATTAAATATAATATTGAAATTGAAAAGAATGTAAAAATCACTATTTTGAGTGAAAAATACAAAAAAAAGTGAAATTTAGAATTAAAAAATGGGCTCTCCAATAAACAATGGGAACATCATATAAAATTCTAGGAATGCCCTGCTAAATGATGATATCACTAGAGGGCCAAAGGGAAAATAAATGATGAGAGATTACTTCCAAATAGTAATAATGACCTAACAAACAATGATATCACTATATGTTTTAAGGGATAATAAATAATAGGAACATCCTACCAAATGGTGATATAATTAAAAAAAAATCACTCAAAGTCAAACATGTTTAATTAGAAGAGGATTCTACCTAGGTGAAATGAGTGAAGTGTTAAGTATAAAATGAGAAGAATGTGATTTGAATATCAATAATATAATAATTGAAATGAAATAAATTTTATTAATAGATTATGTATATGTAGGAAGTAGTCAAGGCTATAACTGCTCATGGGTGGTGCTCGTGCATTCCACTATAGCCAAACATTTGGATGGAGGAAATGGTAAAATTTATAGAGATAGTTGAGTTATTAATGTGACATGGATGCCAATGATTTTAGTATATAGAGCCTACCTATCATCACTAGCTAAGCATTAGCACTCTTAGACTTTGACATTTGAGTTTCCCATAAGCAAGGCAATAGTGACACTTGAAAACATATGGTGCATAATGCAATTACCAATTTGAGGACCCATAATATAGTGGATATATTATATATAATTTTAAGTATTAGAGGAATTTATCAACATCACAAAAATTATCATATAGGGTAGGGCCATATATATTGATTTCCTAGATGAGTTAGCATTCCCATTAAATGTCATTAGGGGATGGATGTGTGACAATAGTATCATCAATTAGAGGTGAGGTTTTAGTTTAACCTTATATATTTTTTTTTCCCAAGGATCACATGAGGGTGTGGCATGTTAATATTATATTTTATCATACATATTCATTCAATTTACCTCTATAAACTTTGTCAAACTTTCATTTTACATGAGCCAAACTAGTCTACAATATGATCCTAACTGTGTCACCTGTAGGTGGTAATTAGGAAGCACTAGTAGGTTCATATAAATGGTGGTATTTATTTTAGAGACATATGTAAAGTGACATCACCATTATTTAAGTGGTTTATATCTATTCATTCCCTTCATGTTTTTTTATCACTAACCAAGTCTACCTTCTCTTATGGACTTAGGCTAGGTTGTGTATGAACCAAACTATATGTGTTATCAGGAAGTTTCTTGTAGGTGAATATTTAGGTTTGATCATTGTGTTTCAACCCTCCATTCCATTCTAAGGTCATAAGGACTATTTCATATTTGGTTGAACTTAATTTTCCATTAGAATTATTCAATCATAATTCTACCATACATGCATCATGTGCCACTTTAAGCTACAGATCCATTTGGGCTTTATAGAACTATAGCTTTCAATAAATATCCTCAATAGAAAAATAAATGAGTTGAAATCCATCCAACCACTAGTTTCTTTGACTTAGAAATCATCTTCCTATGTCAATATGTGCCATTTAGGTCTAGGCTACAAGAAAGACACCATTAGGATTGTCTAGAACTCAAGACACAACACTATGAGATGGCATATTATATTAATAAAACCTTATTATTAAAAGTTAAGGTAATTATTCCCATTAGCAATATTTCCAACTCTAACTAACTAAAATCTATGTGATAGCTCTATGATCAACACCATGAATCTTATATGAATTGGGAAACTCATTTACATCATGTAATTGAACATCACCCATGTCTTAAGTTTTGGATGTCTCCTCCATGTTTTTTACATGCATACAAAGTGACTATAAGTGACTTTGTATGTTGAATTTTTTATCAATCTTTACTCATGTCTTAATAAACCTATCTTAATCAACCCTAAATTTCTCCAATGCCAACCTACCATGGAGAAACTGACTTCCATGTTTTTAGAGTTGAAACATAGGTACATTACCTTGATCTAAAGCCACTTTCAGGGGACAAAATATTGCAAATAAAAACAACATTTTCCACAACTTAAGTGTGGTCTCTTCTAGCATAGTGAGCTATATTTGCTAATCTCCTCACATTCACTCATGTAAACTAAAATTTAAAACCACATAAAAAGGATGAACCATCTCGACAAGAACACATACAACACTTAGAAGCACCAGATCAATCAAATAAAATGAGAAACCAAGGTATTAGGGTTATGTAGGTAGATAGGAGGCATTATTAGTATTAAGGATGATTCATGAAGCATAGACCACCAAAATAAAAACCATTTCCATGTAATATAAGTACAAAGATATTATTTTCATCCACCAATTTATTTCATCTTAACTCTACCTAACTTGTCCATAGTGGAAGAAAATCAATGAACTTATTTAAATTACACAAGAGAGTGATATGGAAGGTGAATTAGTTTTTGTGAAGTTTAGAACTACTAAATATTCTCAATCCTAGAAAATAATTATGTGGTTTTGGAGATATCCTCCTGAATCCTCCCCACATGCCAAGTGGTTGTCCTTGTTTGTATAACTTTAAAAAACTACTTGAAACTATTGTTATCTTCTTGAATTCATGTTGAACCTAAATTTCTTCAGATTAAAACTGACTCTTGGCACTCAATTGATACCTTTTACATTGAATATTCTCTTGACACATATGCTCTAAATGTAAAACTATACAAGTCACCTAGAGTGACCAAAAAGGTGACATAAAAGAATGTTAAGAAAATGACACAAATGACTAAGGTTTGAAACACATCAAGTGACATTTAAGACCATGTTATGACTTAACAAGACCTTATAGGAAGTTTTAAATTGTAAGGGGGTTGACTTTTTTGACTAGGGGGTCAAATTAGCCAACATTTTGGCAATTTACTAGGGGTATCAAACTTACTATGCTAAGGACTAATATCCTTCTCCTATCTATTGGGATATGAATTAACCTATGAACTACCAATGATACTAAAATGCCTCTTAAAAGATCTTAAATACACACCAAACAAAATGGAAAAAGACACACAAGATAAGATAAGAAAGAAAATACACTTGTGCTCTCATGAACACTTCGAGAAAACACAAACCAACTCAAAATAACTAACTTATGCAAAAACTAACCTAGATATAACTCTTCCTCCTAGATCAAAAGGGAATATTGAAACATTTATTTTTCCATGAAGAAAAATAATACATGAATCATGTTTCCTTTTGAGCATTGGCATTTATGTGTCCAATTATTTCATGATGTTTCCCAATCTCCTTGGCATAAACCTCAATGTAACCATAAAAGATAAAAACATATCACCTATAAAGGTGAATTAATCTTATATTCAAACAACCTAAATATTCTCATGAGACTCCTTATCCTTAACTTGATCTAATGACACTTCATCAAGGCATGTTTACTTGACCTCCATGGTGTTTTAAATGAGATCAAACTCTTTATCAACTGCAAACTCATTAGCTACCACTTCAATAATCTTGATACTTTGGGGGATATCATGTTGTAATTCAAAGGGAAAAACATCTATAACCATGTCATCAATTTGGACAGCAAGATATATTGTACTTTTAAGGGCCTCAAATTCACTACATACCTCATAAAATCTTTACCACAAATCATCATACTCCATAGAGTCATCAATAATAGTTTTGTATTCTTTCATATTCGTAGGTTCAAGATCTTCCTGATACACATGAACATCAACTAATTTAGAATATGTAGATTCCTTTTCAATCACCTATCCTTTCATATCTTGACTAAACTCTTTATGGACATCTGCAACATGAGTTTCAACATCTTTCTCTTCACTCAATAAGATTGAATTGCACTTGTCTTCACCAAAGGGAGTGTTTATGGTGATTTATTATTCATAGTCACTTGAAGCATCTTCAAGCTCAGTTACAAACTAAGCTTGTTATTCTTTTATTCCTTCCCATAATATAGGTTATCTTTCAAGAGGGGATGAGGTGGGAGAAGGGTGAATTGGTTCATGGGTTGGAGAGGGAGTATGAAATGTGATAGTTGGCTCATAAATGGGCATGGGAATGGAAGGAGACACTTAAAAGAACTATTTTAGGGATAAAAGGTTTTGTTAAGCTATTATTACTTCATTTAATTCAACAAGCACCTCACAAATTTCATTATCTTCTTGAAACTCTTCTATGGCTACAACTTCAGCTCCCAGCTTCTCTATTAAGATCTCTTTCTTATTTTGAAACTCTTCTTGGATATACTTGTATGAGGTACAAGATAAAGGTTCTTGGGGAGAGGTAGTGATGTTTGATCAAAAATAGGATTTTGTTCATGGGAATCCACCTCTTAGTTTTCACTCTCTTCACCTTTGTTTCCCCAAGACTCTATTACTTAGCTCCAAGATAGTGTTTTAAATATAACTAGTTATGTGGATGATTAGATTGGATCTTCTTGATTATAGTAAATGGTCTCATGAGGATAAGGATGAGAAATTTATATGGAATACAATATGGTTATTTAGGAGTGATAGGTATAGTTTGAGGAAAGATATCTCCAAGAATGTGCCTCTTAAGGGTTTGGATTTCATCTTTAAGAGATTGCATCCTAAGAGATTGGATCTATTCTTCAAGATACTTCAACCTATCTTATTTACAACGTTCTTCATAGGATTATTCATCAACTTCTTCATAGGGTTGTTCAAGAACATTATGTTCATATAGAGAAGGAATGGGATGATCATAGGGTTGCCATGGCTCATAGGACTAATAATAACCTTGATAGGGTTGTTGACAAATATAGCATGGGTCATAACAA